>CM059199.1:57049541-57057041 GCA_030323885.1 Branchipolynoe longqiensis
GCCTGCCTGCATGCCTGCCTGCATGCCTGCCTGCCACCTGCCTGCTTGCCTGCCACCTGCCTGCATGCCTGCCTGCATGCCTGCCTGCCTGCCTGCCTGCATGCCTGCCTGCATGCCTGCCTGCATGCCTGCCTGCATGCCTGCATGCCTGCCTGCTTGCCTGCCACCTGCCTGCTTGCCTGCCTCCCTGCCTCCCTGCCTCCCTGCCTCCCTGCCTCCCTGCCTCCCTCCCCGCCCGCCCGCCCGCCCGCCCCCACTCGGTGCGGGGCTGCGTGCGTTGCGTTGTGTCAGTCAAATACTGAAACACCTCGCGAAGAGGAGAGAGCGAGCGAGACACTGAACTGATTCTGTGGGAGAGAAGGTGGGAGGGGGCCGGGTGCAATGCACGACACGCCACTGAACTCCTATAGCGGTGCCTATTTTAATGTTTTATTTGAGTGTTTAAAAAAAAATATATTTCGTTTGTTTGTGGGTTTTTTCTGGTGTGGGTGGACGGGACGGGGGGGGACCGATCGGAGTCTCACACCAGGACCGTGCACAGACCGCCCGCCCACAATCACCGCGCCACGTCCCCCCGCCCAGCCCCGCCCCGCCCAGCACAGCCCAGCCCCGCCCAGCACAGCACAGCCCACAATCACCGCGCCACGTCCCCCCGCCCAGCCCAGCACAGCCCAGCCCCGCCCAGCACAGCCCAGCCCCGCCCAGCACAGCACAGCCCACAATCACCGCGCCACGTCCCCCCGCCCAGCACAGCCCTGCCCAGCACAGCCCGCCCCAGCACAGCCCCGCCCAGCACAGCACAACCCACAATCACACTCCACATCCGCCTCGCCCCGCACAGCCCCGCCAGCACAGCACAGCCCACATTCACTGCGCCACGTCCCCTCCGCCCAGCCCGCCCAGCATCAGCACAGCCCACAATCACCGGCACATCCCCCCCCCGCCCAGCCCCGCCCAGCACAGCCCCGCCAGCAACAGGCACAGGCACAGCACACCCACAATCACTGCGCCATGTCCCCCGCCCAGCCGCCCGCACATCACAGCACAGCACAGCCCACAATCACCGTGCCACATCCCCCCGCCAGCACAAGCCAGCCCAGCACAGCCAGCCCACAATCACGCGCCACTTCCCCCCTGCCCAGCCCCTGCCACAGCCCGGCCAGCACAGCCCTCAATCATGGCGCCACTTTGCCCCTGCCGCAGCCCCGCCCAGCACAGCAACAGCCCACACTCACTGCGCCACGTCCCCCCACCAGCCCGCCCAGCACAGCACAGCCCAGCACAGCAACCAACCCACAATCACCGCGCCACGTCCCCACCGCCAAGCCCAACCCGCCCAGCACAGCCCGCCCAGCACAGCCCCCACACCTCGCCCCAGCGCAGCACAGCACAGCACAGCACAGCACAGCACAGCCCCGCCACACCTCGCCCCCACTCAGCCCCGCCCGACACCCCAGTTGGTGGATCACTGCACCCCGCGCCCCTCACAGTCACAGATCTATAACCCCAGCACAGCATAGCACAGCATAGCACAGCACAGCAAAGCACAGCACCGCACAGCACAGCCCCCCCCCCCCTCCCCTTCCCCCTCCCCCACCACCTCCCCCCCTCCTCCTCCTCCCCACATTGCCCCATTCTCCTCACCCATGGACCAGACGGGATGGCCAAATGAGTTAGAGCATCCGTCTCCCGTGTTGGTAGATCGTGGGGTCGTGGGTTCGAACCCTGGTCGAGTCAAACCAATGACTTAAAAATTGATACTTGTCGCTTCCTAGCCTGGTGCTCGGTATTATTAGGATAGGGGAAGGACTGGTTTGCTCAGTGTCTGGATAATGTGACTGAGTGGGATATCAGGTCATGGTGCTGGCAGCCTGGTCTTCCAGTGGGGCAGCACTATAAAGTTGCTATGAGTGCGCACTGTCACAAGTCAGTACCTGTCCTGATATGACCTTATATGTTGCTAGGATGTAAAACAACAACACACAAACCTCACACATGTACAGTATAGTCACTCTGCCCTGCGATTTATATTATATATGTGTGTGTATATATATATATATCTATATATAAATTATATAGATACACACATACACACACCATAATCACACGCCCTATACACACGTTCACACACATATAGACAAACACGACACACCTCTCACTCTAAATACACACACACACACACACACACACACACACACACACACACACACACACACGCACACCAGGGAGAGGGGCAGTGGGAGGCTATCATTATAACATCAGTGGCAGGGATAGGCCGTCCCTCGTCCTGCACATCGTGCATACACAGACACACACGCTATAGGCACGTGATACACCACCGACACGCACATACATACTACAGACCCACACATATTGCAAACACACATAGGCACACATACACTACAGGCACACACACACGCACACACATAAACCGCATGCAGAGGCACACTCAGATACACACCTACGTGCACAGGTATACACATATATGGCGGCAATAGTAGTAGTAGTAGTAGTAGTAGTAGGAGTGGTAGTGGTAGTGGTGGTAGTAGTAGTAGTAGTAGTCGTAGTAGTAGTAGTACAGTTTATATCACCAGTAGTAGTTGTACTTGGAGTAGTAGTTCAGTTTGTTTCACCAGTAGTAGTCATAGTAGTAGTTGATTGATTGATTGGTGGTTGCTTTACGCCATGTCGGCAGCATAGGCCATATTCACGGCGAGAAATGTCTGTTTTTTGTTCAAACCATCGCTTTTACATGTAAAAGCAGACAATCAATTATGTGCCAATAGACACTCATTAAATTAGAAAGTTCACAATCATATATTTGTGGTCAAGGGAAACAAATTCCCATAGAAAAAGAAAAGTTTTATTAATAATTGATAGAATTTATTTAGTCAGCTATATGAGGTGGTACAGTCTAGCTGCCCTCAAAAAGGCTCAAATGTTTTCTTGTTTTACTTTAGTAAAAAGGTCACGCATACTGTCTGCAGTGTAGAATTGTTGGCGCAGGGCCAAAAAATCAACGCAACTTAGTAAAAATGTGTTTGAGTGTCAGCAGGGACTGACACCCAATACATTCAGGGGGAGGTTCCCCCTTGAGCAGAAAAGCATGTTTATGCCACGAGTGGCCAATACGGCAGCGGCTAAGGACCACTTGGTCCCACCGACCTCCCGCATGAGTCTGTGGTGGTTTTCCCACAGATGGTTCAATTTCTTTAAGTTTATATATGTTTTCATCCCACTCATGTTGCCATTTGGATTTTATGTGGGTGGCTATTAGTGGTTTCAGATCAGAGTGAGGATCAGACATGGTTCAAGATCACAGTTCAGGGCCTTCTTCACAGCCCGATCAGCTCGTTCGTTTCCTTGTATGCCGGCATGACCAGTCACCCAGCACAGGTGGATGTCATACCCATCCATTGCCAGTTGGTTCATTCTATAAATGACTGTTGATAGAATAGGGTGATTTGTTTACAGTCCAGCAACAGCCAGGAGGCATGAGAACGAATCACTGTATATAACATAGTTAGTGTGGTTGGATACCTCGATACACTCCTATGCGAGAAGGAGTGCTCGGGCTTCCGCAGTGAAAATCGAGCTCTGATCCGCAGCAGCTACCCGGCTTTGGTCTTTCGAACCATCAGTGTATATGGAGAGGTGGTCTGCAAACTGGCCTTGAATCTATGCATGCAGTCCTTGGTACTCAAGTGGATGTGTCCCAGACTTCCTAAGTTCCATGAGTCGGAGGATAACCAATGGCTTCCTCAACGACCACGGGGGATGTTCTGGGACTTTGGCATCCTCCAACACGTCCAAAGTAGTAGTAGTACAGTTCGTTTCAGTAGTACTAGTAGTCATAGTAGTAGTACAGTTGTAGTAGTAGTACTAGTAGTAGTACAGTTTGTTTCCCCAGTAGTAGTAGTAGTAGTAGTAGTACAGATTGTTTCACCAGTAGTAGTAGTAGTACAGTTTGTTTCAGTAGTAGTGGTTGTAGTAGTACAGTTGTGGTAGTACTAGTAGTAGTACAGTTTGTATCAACAGTAGTAGTAGTACAGTTTGTTTCACCAGTAGTAGTAGTACAGTTTGTTTCAGTAGTAGTAGTTGTAGTAGTACAGTTGTGGTAGTACTAGTAGTAGTACAGTTTGTTTCAACAGTAGTACTAGTAGTAGTGGTAGTGCAGTTTGTTTCATCAGTGGTAGTAGTACAGATTGTTTCACCAGTAGTAGTAGTACAGTTTGTTTCAGTAGTAGTAGTTGTAGTAGTACAGTTGTGGTAGTACTAGTAGTAGTACAGTTTGTTTCAACAGTAGTACTATTAGTAGTGGTAGTACAGTTTGTTTCAGTAGTAGTGGTTGTAGTAGTACAGTTTTGGTAGTACTAGTAGTAGTACAGTTTGTTTCAACAGTAGTAGTAGTACAGTTTGTTTCACCAGTAGTAGTAGTACAGTTTGTTTCAGTAGTAGTAGTTGTAGTAGTACAGTTGTGGGAGTACTAGTAGTAGACCAGTTTGTTTCAACAGTAGTACTAGTAGTAGTGGTAGTACAGTTTGTTTCACCAGTGGTAGTAGTAGTACAGTTGTAGTAGTAGTAGTACTAGTAGTAGTACAGTTTGTTTCAACAGTAGTACTAGTAGTAGTGGTAGTACAGTTTGTTTTAGTAGTAGTAGTACAGTTGTAGTAGTAGTAGTACAGTTTGTTTCAACAGTAGTACTAGTGGTAGTACCGTTTGTTTCACCAGTAGTAGTAGTAGTAGTAGTACAGATTGTTTCACCAGTAGTAGCAGTAGTACAGTTTGTTTCAGTAGTAGTAGTTGTAGTAGTACAGTTGTGGTAGTACTAGTAGTAGTACAGTTTGTTTCAACAGTAGTACTATTAGTAGTGGTAGTACAGTTTGTTTCAGTAGTAGTAGTTGTAGTAGTACAGTCGTGGTAGTACTAGTAGTAGTACAGTTTGTTTCACCAGTAGTACTAGTAGTAGTGGTAGTACAGTTTGTTTCACCAGTAGTAGTAGTACTATTCACATAACACCTGGTGTAGTTCCAGAGTCACAGTGTGGCTTCAGAGGTAACCGGAGCACTGTGGATATGATATTTTGTCTCCGACAGCTACAAGAAAAGTGCATTGAGCAGGACCGACCACTGTACATGGTATTTGTCGATTTCACTAAGGCATTTGATACAGTCGGGAGGACCGGGCTATGGCAGCTACTGAGGAAGTACGGATGCCCAGAGAAGTTCACAACTATGATCGAGGCTCTACATACAGGAATGATGGCGAACGTTAGCGCTGGAGGGGAAGTCTCGGAATCGTTTGGGGTTACCAATGGGGTCAAGCAAGGTTGTGTACTGGCCCCCACGCTCTTCTCCATCTTCCTATCAGCAATGCTAGACGAGGCTTTCCGAGACATGGGGGATGGCATCTATATACAGTCCAGACAGAGCGCTGACCTATTCAATGTCGCACACTTCAGAGCGAAGACCAAGACTACTCAGATACTGGTGAGAGAGCTACTATTCGCAGATGACAGTGCACTGGTTGCCCACTCTGCTGAAGAGACCCAGAAAATAGTGGACGCTTTCTCCGATGCATCAAAGAAGTTTGGCCTGAAAATTAACATCAAGAAGACGGAGGTGCTGTACCAACCCAACTCTACAAGAACCCGAGAGGAGGAGATCATGGTTGACGGAAACAAGCTGAACTCTGTTCCGGAATTCACCTATCTCGGAAGCACTATATCAAGTGATGGACGCATTGATGCTGAGATACAGAGGAGGATGGCCAAGGCTAGCGCATCTTTCGGCCGACTACGCCAGAGACTCTGGAACAACCACCATGTGTCCATTCGGGTCAAAGGTAAGATCTACCGCGCAATCGTGCTATCCACCCTACTATACGGAGCCGAGGCCTGGACAGCGTACAGACAGCAGGTGAAAAAGCTGCATGCCTTCATGATGCGACATCTGCGTTCAATCATGAGGCTAACCTGGAAGGACAAAGTGACGAATAAGGAAATACTCGAACGGATGGGGCTGCCCTCTATGGAAGATCTTCTGATCAAAAAGAATCTCCGGTGGACTGGACACCTCATGAGGATGTCATCAGACAGGCTACCAAAGCAGATCCTCTATTCTCAACTGTCTTTTGGCTACAGAAAGAGAGGGCGCCCCCGTCTCCGGTTCAAAGATACCATCAAGAGAAACCTGAAGCTGAGAGACATTAAGACCGACTCATGGACACAACTCTCACAGCAGAGAGCTAAATGGAGAGCGGCAGTCAAGTAATGAAAGCAGTCTTTGTCGCATCGCGACCGACAGCATGATGATGATGAGTAGTACAGATTGTTTCACCAGTAGTAGCAGTAGTATAGTTTGTTTCAGTAGTAGTAGTACAGTTGTAGTAGTAGTAGTACTAGTAGTAGTACAGTTTGTTTCACCAGTAGTAGTAGTAGTAGTCATAGTAGTACATTTGTAGTAGTAGTAATTTAGTAGTAGTAGAGTTTGTTTCACCAGTAGTAGTACAGTTTGTTTCAGTAGTAGTAGTCGTAGTAGTACATTTGTAGTAGTAGTAGTACTAGTAGTACTACAGTTTGTTTCACCAGTAGTAGTAGTAGTAGTACAGCTTGTTTCAGTAGTAGTAGTAGTATGTTGTAGTAATAGTAGTACTAGTATTAGTACAGTTTGTTTCACCAATAGTAGTAGTAGCATAGTTTGTTTCACCAGTAGTAGTAGTAGTACAGTTTGTTTCAGTAGTAGTAGTCATAGTAATAGTACAGTTGTAGTACTAGTAGTAGTAGTTTGTTTCACCAATAGTAGTAGTACAGTTTTGTTTCACCAGTAGTACAGTTTGTGTCACCAGTAGTACAGTTTGTGTCACCAGTAGGATTAGTAGTAGTTGTAGGAATAGTACTAGTAGTAGCCTCATTGTAATAGTTGGCCTGTGGGAATCTAAAAATAACACCGCTATTCGGCATTTTGGTATTAATACCCCCATCACACCAAACTAGTTCTCACTACGTTTTTGAAAATGTTGCTGAACGGAATCAAACTGTGGGCGAACGGAATGGACGTAATAGCAACTTGTTATGGTCTTTTTATGAACGGAATGGACGTAGTAGCAACTTGTTATGGTCTTTTTACGAACGGAATGGACACGCTAGAATGGAATGGTGCTCCAGAACTTTGAGCAATCCCAACATTTTCTTGCAGAAGTTTGATCGGTTGGTGTATTCCAGCCTTGAAATCCCCGATCCCAGACTAGAACACATTAAGTTTTGTCGGTTGGTGTATTCCAGCCTTGAAATCCCCGATCCCTGACTAGAACACATTAAATTAAGTTTTTGTCAGTTGGTGTATTCCAGCCTTGAAATCCCTGATCCCTGACTAGAACACATTAAGTTTTGTTGGTTGGTGTATTCCAGCCTTGAAATCCCCGATCCCTGACTAGAACACATTAAATTAAGTTTTGTCGGTTGGTGTATTCCAGCCTTGAAATCCCCGATCCCTGACTAGA
>CM059199.1:57062041-57090532 GCA_030323885.1 Branchipolynoe longqiensis
CTGGTAGGTCGTGGGTTCGAACCCTGGTCCAGTCAAACCAATGATTGATACTTGTCGCTTCCTAGCCAGGCGCTCAGCATTAATAGGATAGGGCAGGGACAGGTTGGCTCAGTGTCAGGATAATGTGACTGAGTGTGATATCAGGTCATGGTACCAGCGGCCTGGTTTCGCAGTGGGACAGCACTATAAAGTCACTATGAGTGCGCACTGTCACAAGTCGGTACCTGTCCTCATATGACCATATACATAAGGTATGGCCAACGTAAAATCCACACATTGTCGTACGTCGAAAGTTTTGTGCATGCACACAACTTTGCCGACGCGTGACACTGTATCTCGACGAACGTCGACGTACAATGACATATCCTGACGTAGTGGCCAAAAATCACATCCGTTGGCACGATGCGTCATAATGTGACCTCCCCTTTAGTAGTGTGACTGGGTTATAAGTGGAGACTATAGCCGTGTTCACACCAGCGCGTTAAGTCACCTCAACTAGTTCGCCTCCTATAGTTCGGCTCACATTCGCCGTGTGGACGCGACCCTAAGGCGGTTTAGGGCTGATTCGGCTCAACTAGTTTGCCGCATGTAAACCACGTCGCGAGGTAGTCCAGATGAACCGAACTAGCTTAAGTCGGCCCACCTTGCTTGTGTGGACGGTAGCGGTTAACTTGAAGCGGATTAAGCACGTCACACTATATAATATAATTTGGTCTATGAACTGGCTAGAGGTGCACATATATTTTTTTCATCATTTATTTTTAGGGTTTCACTGCCCAGCAGAAGTTTTGACCGTTCCAAAACAATACGATTCAGTCCATACATATCTAGGTCGAACCCACACTCTCGCGTGGCGACGTCGACTAACCGAAACTGGCGCTGGTCAGTATGGACTTGCTCATGCGCAGATATCGATTTCCGCCTTAAACCGCTCCGTGTGTGGATACGACACTAGTTCGCCTCCTCTAGTTCGCCTTATCTAGTTCGGCCTAAAGTTGTGGGTGTGAACACGGCTTATGACTGTCCTGGGAGCGTCATTTTGGAAATTGGTTCGGACTTGTGACAATGTCTAATTTATGGTAATCACACTTTGTCTGTATCAATTACAAAGTAACACAACAGGTTCATGCGAGGCATTAGATATGGAGACCGGGCCCGACTTCGCTTTAATTACAACAACCGTTAAAGATGCACAGTCCGATGAAAACATCAAATTTTCAAAACCAAACCAGTGATCTAGATTTGATTCTACATATATCTAACTTAAGCCCCGTTCACACACACACATGTGAATGCGCCGTTGAGGCGAATTCGGGCTGATTTGACTCAACTAGTCTGTCTCATGTAGACAGCTTCGCGAGGTGCATTAGATGAGGCAAATTACTCGAACTCGCCCCCCCCCCCCCCTCTCACTCCCATCTGACCCCCTCTCCTCCCCCCCCTCTCACTCCCCCTCTCACTCCCACTTTTTTTCTCTTGAAGATTTATACTGCCTATCATGGATAAGTCTGAATAAACTTGTTTTCACCATTAGACAGTTTGTACCTGCCACACCACATAGACATGGTATGAGAACAACTGGCCTTTGATAACGCTGTAAGTTATACACAGCGGTGGAAATCCAAATTGGCAGAGCTGGGGGGGAGGGGGGGCACAGGGAATCGAACCACCGACCTTCAGATTAAGAGTCCTACCTGGAAAAAAAGTCAGACACTCTAACCACTCCGCCTCAGAGAAGACCACCCTCTTCCTCTCCCCTCTTCCTCTCCCCTCTTCCTCTCCTCACCTCTTCCTCTCCCCTCTCGTCCTCTCTCCCCCTCTTCCTATCCCCCCTCTTCCTTTCCCCCTTTTCCTCGCCCCTCTTCCTCTCTCCCTCTTCCTCTCCCCCTCTTCCTCTCTCCCTCTTCCTCTCCCCCTCTTCCTCTCCCCCTCTTCCTCTCCTTCTCCTCTTCCTCTCCTTCCCCCTCTTCCTCTCCTTCCTTCTTCCTCTCCCTTTTCCTCTCCCCCTCTCCTCTCCTCCCCCTCTTCCTCTACCCTCCTCGTCTCTCCCCCCCTGTTCCTCTCACCCTGTTCCTCTCCCTCTGTTCCTTCCCCCTGTTTCTTCTCCCCCTTCCCTCTCCCCCTGTTCCTCTCACCCTCTTCCTCTCACCCTCTTTCCTCTGGCCCCCCTCTTTCTCTCCCCCCCCTTTCTCCTCTCCCCTCTTCCTCTCCCCCCTCTTCCTCTACCCCCTCTTCCTCTCCCCCCTCTTCCTCTCCCCCTCTTCCTCTCCCCCTCTTCCTCTCCCCCCTCTCACTCGATCCCTTCCTCCCTTCATTCCTCCTCCACTCCCTTCCCTCTCCTCCCCCCCCTATAGCCCCTGTCACACTCCTTCCCCCTTCGTTCCTTCCCTCCTTTCTCTTCCTTTCCATCCTTCCTTTCCTTTCCTTTCCTTTACACCCTTCGCCACTCCCCCATCTCCACCAGCATGCACACACACACACCAGACGGGATGGCCGAATGAGTTGAGCGTCCATCTCCCGTTTTTGTCGATCATGCGTTTCGAATCCACGGGTTCCAAACCTGGTCGAGTCAAACCAGTGACTTAAAGATTGATACTTGTCGTCATCTATTCTGGCGCTCCGCATTATTAGGATAGGGCAAGGACTGGTTGGCTCAGTGTCGGGATAATGTGACTGTCGGATATTAGGTCATGGTGCCAGTGGCCTAACTTCCCAGTGAGGCAGCACTATAAAATCACCATGAGTGCGCAGTCACAAGTCGGTACCCGTCCTGATATGACCTTAGATGGTGTTAGGACGTAAAGCACCAATAACCAACCAGCTCAGAGGGGCAGTGGACATGGCGATACAGGCCTATTCTTTTTTATATTTTTCAAATCTTTTTTTTACTGCCTGCCAAATGAGGTGTTTCAAAAAAAGTTTTTTTTTATAGCTTGCCAGATCAGTAGTGGATAAGGAATCCGACCAGTTGACACCCGGCATTGTTAGTTCTCAGCTGAATGTCCGCCATTGTTGTTGTCCTTTGTATCTCTCTATCAGCGCGCTGAAGGAGGTGGGGGGCACTTGGGCGTTCAGACAGACCCTTAGGTTCTGTGTGGAATAGATATGTAAAGAGTGTTATCTGATTTGAGTCAAATCAAAGACTTACAAAATTGATACTTGTCGCTGCATAGCCTGGCGGTCGACTTTAATAGGATAGGGCACGGACTGGTTAGCTCAGTGTCAGGATAATGTGACTGAGTGTGATATCGGGTCATGGTGCCAGCGGCCTGATTTCCCAGTGGGGCAGCACTATAAAGTCGCCATGAGTATGCACTGTCACAAGTTGGCACTTGCATATCCAACTTAGATAATGGTGATCTTATTAAACATTTGCTGCTGCATAAAAGGGAAAGTAGGTCAATTTAATTTTTGTTTGCATTGTCACTAGTCGGTTCCCATCCAGATATTACCTTAGATGTTGCCAGGACGTAAAGCTCCAGCAACCAACCAGTCTTGACACAGCTGCACCACCCCCTTGGTTTTCAGTTCGAGCTAAAAATAGAACTCCGGTGATTTACTAGTCACGGAATGGCGGCAATGCCCCAGGAATGAACCAATAATAACTAATCAAATTAAATAAAAGTCAATTTAAAAGGTCCTCCTCCTAAATCAAATAATAGTACTTTCGTAATACAGCACACACACAAAAACAAGAAAGAAAACCAAGGCACAAGAACTGAATATTAAAAATGTATATTTAAATAAAATTTTATTAATACAAAATTTATACTTAAATTTAATTAATACAGCACAGACAATTAATCAAAATACTAAACGAAGATACGAACTGAATATTAAAAATTGTAATTTAATTAACACATTACAAAAAAAGTAAATAAAAAACCAAGGCACAAAAACTGTGAATATTAAAAATATATATTTAATTTAAATTTGCCACTGCCAACAACTTATCAAATTGATGCTTGTCGCTTCCTAGCCTGGCGCTCGTCATTGATAGGATAGGGTAAGGACTGGTTAGCTCAGTGTCAGGATAATGTGATTGAGGTGGGATATCGGGTCATGGAACTTGGGTTATAACCGTCAACCTAATATATTTATATTTAAACAAATTAAAACTGTAGAAGCTCAAAACTATGCTAGGCACATTTAAGGGGATTTCTATTTAGGTGTTAATATGTTAAAATTGTGTGTTATGGGGGAAGTTTAATTTTCCTGTTAATAGGGAAGCTAAGTTTTGGTGTTTGCTGGAATGTCTCATATTTGTTTAAAATGGATCTTTAACTTGAACGTTTAAAGGCAGGTTTAAATGGGAATTTGAAAGAGAAGTTCAATTATAAATAGGAAAAATATGATATAGCGAATTACAAAAGGTTTTTTTTATATAGTCAAAACAAGGGCACATTCTCATTGTAGTGATGGTATAATATGAGTGGACTTGACGAGGTATTAACGGGCCCGGTAACTTTTTGAGAACACGCCAGGTGGCGCCAGTGGGTTCTTGCGCATGCGCATTCACTTCCACCGGTCTCACCATAAAAGTTAGCATCCAGACAGTCCTCGAGCCAAGATCACCTCGATACCGCCAGGATATGTCAGGGGCGTAGCTAGGCGTACGCGCGTACGCCAAAACGACCACATCGTGTTGTCAAAAAAATAAAAATAAAAATAAAGAGAGATAAGGGGGGTTACTTAGATATGATTTCATATTCAGAAGGATGTGACGCCGTAAGCGGCCCCCTAAACCCCCTGCGAAATTAGGAACACACTTCGTTAAAGGTCTAGCTACGCCCCTGTATGTACATACAAAGTACTCCCACGGACCGTTGTGACGGTGTGTGTGGGTGTGGTTTACAGTGTGTGTGTGGGTGTGGTTGACAGTGTGTGTGGGTGTGGTTATGACAGTATGTGTGGTTGATAGTATGTGGGTGTGGTTGACAGTGTGATTGATGATTGATTCAATGATTGATTAATGGGTTGACATTGAGTGTGTGTGTGTGGTTATAACAGTGTGTGGGTCGTTATGACAGTGTGTGTGGGTGTGGTTATGACATTGTGTGGTTGACAGTATGTGGGTGTGGTTATGACTGTGGGTGTGGTTATAACAGTGTGTGGTTATGACAGTGTGTGGTTATGACAGTGTGTGTGGGTGTGGTTATGACTGTGTGTGTGGTTATGGCCGTGTGTGGGTGGTTATGGCAGTGTGTGGTTATGACAGTGTGTGTGGGTGTAGTTATGACAGTGTGTGTGGGTGTGGTTATGACAGTGTGTGTGGTTGACAGTATGTGGGTGTCGTTGACAGTGTGTGTGTGGTTATGACAGTATGGGGATGTCGTTATGACTGTGGGTGTGGTTATGACAGTATGTGGGTGTGGTTATGACTGTGTGTGTGGTTATGACAGGATGTGGTTATGACAGTGTGTGGTTATGACTGTGGGTGGTTATGACTGTGGGTGTGGGTGTGGTTATGACAGTGTGTGTGGTTGACAGTATGTGGGTGTGGTTGACAGTGTGTGTGGTTATGACAGTATGTGGGTGTGGTTATGACAGTATGTGGGTGTGGTTATGACTGTGGGTGTTGTTATAACAGTTTGTGGCTATGACAGTGTGTGGTTATGACAGTGTGTGTGGTTGACAGTATGTGGGTGTGGTTGACAGTGTGTGTGTGGTTATGACAGTATGTGGGTGTGGTTGACAGTGTGTGTGGTTATGACAGTATGTGGGTGTGGTTATGACTGTGGGTGTGGTTATAACAGTGTGTGGCTATGACAGTGTGTGGTTATAACAGTGTGTGGTTATGACAGTGTGTGGTTATGGCAGTGTGTGGGTGGTTATAACAGTGTGTGGCTATGACAGTGTGTGTGGGTGTGGTTATGACTGTGGGTGTTGGTGTGGTTATGACAGTATGTGTGATTGACAGTATGTGGGTGTGGTTGACAGTGTGAGTGTGGTTATCACAGTATGTGGGTGTGGTTATCACAGTATGTGGGTGTCGTTATAACAGTGTGTGGTTATAACAGTGTGTGGCTATGACAGTGTGTGTGTGTGGTTATGAGAGTATGTGGGTGTGGTTATGACAGTATGTGGGTGTGGTTATGACAGTGTGTGGTTATGACAGTGTGTGGTTATGACACTGTGCGTGGGTGTGGTTATGACTGTGGGTGTGGGTGTAGTTATGACAGTGTGTGTGGTTGACAGTATGTGGGTGTGGGTGTGGTTATGACTGTGTGTGTGGTTGACAGTATGTGGGTGTGGTTGACAGTGTGGGTGTGGTTATGACAGTGTGTGTGGGTGTGGTTATGACAGTGTGTGTGGGTGTGATTATGACAGTGTGTGTGGGTGTGGTTAAATCAGGGATGAAAGATCTCCGCGATTTCTCGGATTTCCGGGATTTTTCCTGTAGCTATAAGTGTATACTATTATTACAAATATGTTGTCCAAACAACGTAGAACTATAAGTGTAGGCCTATTCTAATTTCTGGTGCAGATGCCACAAAACTATCAGCGTATACTACTAATGAATGCTTCAAACGGCGCAGCACGATCAGCGTATACTACTAATGAATGCTTCAAACGGCACAGCACGATCAGCGTATACTACTAATGAATGCTTCAAACGGCACAGCACGATCAGCGTATACTGCTAATGAATGCTTCAAACGGCGCAGCACTATCAGCGTATACTACTAATACGTGCTTCAAACGGCGCAGCACTATCAGCGTACACTACTAATAGTAATGTGGGCTTCAAACGGCACAGCACTGGCAGCGTATACCAATATTTATGAAACCTGGCTTCCGGGAATTTTCAGCGATTCCCTGGCAATGCTAAACCTATGTGAGAATTTCCGCTTTTTTCCCGGAAACCACTTTCATTCCTGGGTTATGATAGTGTGTGGTTGACAGTATGTGGGTGTGGTTATGACTGTGGGTGTTGTTATGACAGTGCGTGGTTATGCCAGTGTGTGTGTGGTCGTGACAGTGTGTGTGAGTGTGGTTATGACAGTGTGTGGTTATGACAGTGTGTGTGTGGGTGTGGTCATTACAGTGTGTGGCTATGACAGTGTGTGTGTGGGTGTGGCTATGACAGTGTGTGTGGGTGTGGCTATGACTGTGGGTGCGCATGGTTGATAGTGTGTGGATGTTGCAATGACGGTGTGTGTGTGGTGTGGTTATGAATGTAGGTGTGGTTATGACAGTGTGTGCTGCGCATGGGTTAAAGCTAGGCTCCGCATCAATCCCTGGACCAATATTGTGTTGAACTGTCATTATATATATATTCATGATCTCTGACTATCTTCAGAGACTGTGTATATGTCTACGTTTCCTGCTACATTCCGGACTCATGCATCATCCTCTTTCAATATAGTGCTGCCATCTGGTGGAATCCATTTATACCATTATGTGGTAAACCATATTCGTGGCCCTATCTAATGGCAGAGTTAACAACACTCACCGTTACATGAATCAAAATGGATGCCACTCTGGTTGAAGTGACCAAAGTTAGTCAAAACCATTAAAATTAATATGAAATATCTACGTTAGGCACAACAACAAAAAACCATAGCAACCCTACATAGCGAAGCATCAGTGGAGTATGATGATGCGCTTCGGCAGCGCTGATTAACAGAGGAGTAGTGATCAGAACGACCCTAAAACTTAACCACCGTTTGGGATTATTTAGAGATTTCTCATCCTAAAATTGGCCTTTTTCGTTTAACTTAATTTTGTTTAATGGATGGCAGAAAGCTGCAGCAGGGCGTCAGTTTGGAGACGGGTTTGTGTTATTAGCGGGTCCTCGTTTGGTGGACTGGCTTTGTTTCGCCTTCCCACAATGCCTCATTACTCACAGGGCGTCACCTGTTCTCATGTCACGGTGTTTAATGCCGGGCGCAGACGGAGCCGAGTGCACCCGGCTGTACTCGACTGTACCTGACTGCACTCGACTGTACCCGACTGTACACAACTGTACCTGACTGTACTCGACTGTACCCGACTGCACCCGACTGTACCTGACTGTACCTGACTGTACCCGACTGTACACAACTGTACCTGACTGTACTCGACTGTACCTGACTGCACCCGACTGTACCCGACTGTACACAACTGTACCTGACTGTACTCGACTGTACACAACTGTACACAACTGTACCTGACTGTACCCGACTGTACACAACTGTACCTGACTGTACTCGACTGTACCTGACTGCACCCGACTGTACACAACTGTACACAACTGTACCTGACTGGTGTGACTGCGACTGTACACTGTACATGTACCTGACTGACCCGACTGTACACAACTGTACCTGACTGTACCGACTGGTGGTGTTGTGGTGTGTGTGTGTGTCCTGACTGTACTCGACTGTACCTGACTGCACCCGACTGTACCCGACTGTACACAACTGTACCTGACTGCACCCGACTGTACCCGACTGACCCACTGTACCAATGTACCGTGTCGACTGTACCTGACTGCACCCGACTGTACCCGACTGTACACAACTGTACCTGACTGCACCCGACTGTACTCGACTGTACCCGAGTGCACCCGACTGTACTCGACTGTACCCGACTGTACCCGACTGCACCCTACATTACCCGGCTGTGCCCGACTGTACGGAACTGTACCCGACTGTACCCGAGTGCACCCGACTGTACCCGACTGTACGCGTCTGCACCCTACATTACCCGGCTGTGTCCGACTGTACACAACTGTACCCGACTGTACCCGACTGCATCCGACTTCAATCGGGTCCAGTCGGGCTGACAACGGCTGGGAGAGCGGCGCATTCACGTCGGGTTTGGTTGTTGGTTGTTGGAGTTTAACATCCTGGCGACATCTAAGGTAATATCAGGACTGGTACCAAGTTGTGACAGTGTGCACTCATGCTGACTTTATAGTGCTGTCCCACTGGGAGACCAGGCTGCTGGCACCATGACCCCATTTCCCACTCAGTCACATTATCTTGACACTGAGTGAGCCAGTCCTTTCCTTATCCTATTAATGCCGAGCGCCAGGCTAGGAAGCGACGAGTATCAATTTTATAAGTCATTGGTTTGACTCGACCTCGAACTGAACCCCCGACCTTCCGGACGCGAGGCCCGCGCTATTCCGATTCGGTCACGCATCTGGGTCTACTTTAATGTGACCGTCGATGTTGCTGGCACGTAAAAGTGAAATCTGTTTATAAACGAATCCCATTTTATGGGGTTTTCTCAGTATCAGGATAATGTGGCTGAGTTGGATATCGTGACACATGGTACTGGCAATATTATCTCCCTTGGGGGGGGGGGGCAGCACTGTAAAGTCGGCAGGGCTGAGTGCCACTGTTACAATTCGGTACCCGGGATGATATTACCTCAGATGTTTCTAGGATGTAAAGCCCCAACAAATAAATAGCTCCTCTTGGCCTATATTCTTTGCAAGTGGTGCCCCCCCCCCCCCCCCCCCCCCCGTGACACTCACACTCACTCACCCCTTCGGGTTGGGGCTCGGCATTGATAGAATAGGACAAGGACTGGTTAGCATAGTATTAGGATAATGGACTGAGTGGGATATCGGGTCATGGTGCCAGCAGCCTGGTTTCCCAATGGGGCAGCATTATAAAGTCAGCATGACTGTGCACTGTCACAAGTCGGTGGATGATCTTAGATGTTGCTAGGGCGTAAAACAACAAACATCCCTTGGGGGCGGGTTTTACTGAGCCATGACAATAGTCACGGGTCAGTGACCCGAGCCATGCACAACATGACATACGTGTTCTCACACTACCCGAGGCTCGGCCCGGCCGGGTCAGTGTCTGCATGCATGGTGACAGCCACACGCAGGGGACCAGCTATGTGCATGGTGATAACCACACGCAGGGGACCAGCTGTGTGCATGGTACCAGCCACATGCAGAGGACCAGCCACACACAGGGGACCAGCCACATACAGGGGACCAGCTGTGTGCATGGTAACAGCCACACACAGGGGGCCAGCTGTGTGCATGGTAATGGCCACACGCAGGGGACCAGCTGTGCGCAGGGGACCAGCTGTGCACATGGGACCAGCTGTGCACATGGGACCAGCTGTGTGCAGGGGACCAGCCACACACATGGGACAAGCTGTGTGCATGGTACCAACCACATGCAGGGTACCAGCCACATGCAGGGTACCAGCCACATGCAGGGTACCAGCCACATGCAGGGTACCATCCACATGAAGGGTACCAGCCACATGCAGGGTACCAGCCACACACATGGGACCAGCTGTATGCATGGTACCGACCACATGCAGGGTACCAGCCACATGCAGGGTACCAGCCACATGCAGGGTACCAGCTGTATGCAGGGTACCAACCACATGCAGGGAACCAGCTGTATGCATGGTACCAGCCACACACAGGGGACCAGCTGTATGCATGGTACCAGCCACACACATGGGACCAGCTGTAAGCATGGTACCAACCACATGCAGGGTACCAGCCACATGCAGGGCACCAGCCACACACAGGGGACCAGCTGTATGCAGGGTACAAACCACATGCAGGGTACCAGCCACATGCAGGGCACCAGCCACACACAGGGGGCCAGCTGTATGCAGGGTACAAACCACATGCAGGGTACCAGCCACATGCAGGGCACCAGCCACACACAGGGGACCAGCTGTATGCAGGGTACCAACCACATGCAGGGGACCAGCCACATGCAGGGTACCAGCCACACACAGGGGACCAGCAGTATGCAGGGTACCAACCACATGCAGGGTACCAGTCAAATGCAGGGTACCAGCCACACACAGGGAACCAGCTGTGTGCAGGGTATAAACCACATGCAGGGTACCAACCACATGCAGGGGACCAACCACATGCAGGGTACCAGCCACACACATGGGACCAGCTGTATCCAGGGCACCAGCCACATGCAGGGTATCAGCCACACACAGGGGACCAGCTGTATGCAGGGTACCAGCCACACACAGGGGACCAGCTGTATGCATGGTACAAATGACATGTAGGGTACCAGCCACATGCAGGGCACCAGCCACACACGGGACCAGCTGTATGCATGGTACAAACCACATGCACGGTACCAGCCATATGCAGGGGACCAGCCACATGCAGGGTACCAGCCACACACAGGGGACCAGCTGTATGCAGGGTACAAATCACATGTAGGGTACCAGCCACATGCAGGGTACCAGTTACATGCAGGGTACCAGCCACACAGGGGACCAGCAGTATGCAGGGTACCAACCACATGCAGGGTACCAGCCACATGCAGGGTACCAGCCACACAGGGGACCAGCTGTATGCAGGGTACCAACCACATGCAGGGTACCAGCCACATGCAGGGTACCAGCCACACACAGGGGACCAGCTGTATGCAGGGTATAAACCACATGCAGGGTATCAACTAGATGAAGGGTACCAGCCACATGCAGGGTACCAGCCACACACATGGGACCAGCAGTATGCAGGGTATAAACCACATGCAGGGTACCAACCACATGCAGTGCACCAGCCACATGCAGGATACCAGCCACACACAGGGGACCAGCTGTATGCAGGTACAAATCACATGTAGGGTACCAGCCACATGCAGGGCGCCAGCCACACACAGGGGACCAGCTGTATGCAGGGTACAAACCACATGCAGGGTACCAATCACATGCAGGGGACCAGCCACATGCAGGGTACCAGCCACACACAGGGGACCAGCAGTATGCAGGGTACCGACCACATGCAGGGTACCAGCCACACACAGGGGACCAGCTGTATGCAGGGTACCAACCACATGCAGGGTACCAGCCACATGCAGGGCACCAGCCACACACAGGGGACCAGCTGTATGCAGGGTACAAACCACATGCAGGGTACCAACCACATACAGGGGACCAGCCACATGCAGGGTACCAGCCACACACAGGGGACCAGCAGTATGCAGGACACCAGCCACATGCAGGGTACCAGCCACACGCATGGGACCAGCTGTATGCAGGGTACCAGCCACACAGGGGACCAGCTGTATGCAGGGTACCAGCCACATGCAGGGGACCAGCCACATGCAGGGTACCAGCCACATGTAGGGTACCAGCCACATGCAGGGTACCAGCCACACAGGGGACCAGCTGTATGCAGGGTACCAGCCACACAGAGGGGACCAGCCACATGCAGGGTACCAGCCACACCCAGGGGACCAGCTGTAGGCAGCGTACCAACCACATGCAGGGGACGAACCACATGCAGAGGATCACACACACATGCACACACACACACTCACACACACACACTCACACACACTCACACACTCACACTCGCACACACAACCAGCCCGGTGCATGTCCAGCGGACCACCAATGGTACAGGCGCATGTGCACCCCACGTAATGGTAATGCGCATGTCTGGCCTAGTTGTTCTCGATCAGATGTTCAGATCAATGCAGCCTGCCCGATCAATACGCACGTGACCAGTAAAGGTCAAGCCAAAGGTCAACGCCACACCACCCATGGTTAGAGCCTAGCAGTCATGTGTAAAATGAGGTCACGAGTGTGCCGTCACACCAAGGTTAGATTGTTTCTTTGTTGTCGTTTTACGTCCTGGCAACATCTAAGGTCATATCAGGACGGGTACCGACTTGTTACAGCACGCACTCATGGCGACTTTATAGTGATGCGGAGGAGCGGGACGTAGCTCATGCGGTAGAGTGTCCACATGTAAAGGTGTGGGTCATCATATCGATCCTGCTCAGTCGACATATATTTGTAGTTTGGGCTATTTTCTGTTCCAACCAGTGGTCCACAACTGGTTCATTAAAGGCTGTGGTATGTGCTGTCCTGTCTGTGGGAAAGTGCATATAAAAGACCCCTAGCTGATTATCGGAATGAGTGGCAGCAGGTTTCCTCCAAAGAAATATGTCAAAATGCCCATATGTTTGATGTCCAATAGTCGATGATGAAAATCAACACGCTCTAGAGGCGTTGCTAAAAAAAAAAAACTTTCCTGGGAGATCAGGCAAAAAAACAACAACTTTCCTTTTATAGTGCTGCCCTACTGGGAGTCCAGGCCGCAAGCACCATGGCCCAATATCCCACACAGTCACATTATCCTGATACTGTTCTAACCAGTCCTTGTCCTATCCTATTAATGCCGAGCGCCAGCCTAGGTAGCAACAAGTATCAATTTTGTAAGTCATTGGTTTGACTCGACTGGCATTCAAACTCCCGACCTTCCGCACGGGAAGCCTGTGCTCTACCGATTCGGTCACCGCGTCCGGTCCCAATGCTAGGTATGCAAGGGCAGGGTAAATAAACACAATAGCTCAAGGTCATGTAACACCAGGTAGCCAAGGTCAAACCTATCATGACTGAGTGTTTTTAACATTTAAAGCTGCAGGTGTTCGATGAAAGCGCAACAACCCATAGCACTACCTAGAATTTGTCCTCAATCAATCAATAGTTCCATCCTCTAGTCGAGGGTTGGATGCAATGGTTCTCCACTTGTCCCGATGTTGTGCTGTTCTGATAGACTGTGAATAATTCAAGCCTGTCCACTGTGAAATATTTGTAAACCATGATGTTCTTGGTCTCCCTCTCCCTCTGCTGCCATTCACCTTCCCTTCCAACAATGTACGGTATATTGAACTCTGACGAATGATGTGGCCAAAATAAATAAGTTTCTTTGTCTGTATAGTGGCAAACAAGCTTTTCTTATTTTTAATTTTTCTGAGAACTTCTTTGTTGGTGATCTTCTTTGTCCATGATATTTTCATCATCCTTCGATAAGTCCACATCTCAAATGCTGCTAAACGTTTGTACATTTTCTTAGAGATTGTCCATGTCTCTGCCCCATACATTAGAGTAGACCACACATAACACTGAAGAATACGCTTCCTTGTTTGTATTAATATCTTACTTGATGTTAACACTCTATACATTTTGGAGAATGTTGTTCGGGCTATTGTTATCCTTCTTTTAATTTCTTCCTCACATCTCCCATCATTTGTAATCTTTTGTCCGAGATATATGAATTCGGATACTTGTTCTATGTTTGTGCCATCTATGGTTATATTGACATTTGGTTTATCTGTCTTTTTACTTATAACCATTGTTTTGGTCTTCCTGGCATTCATCTTCATGTTGAATAGTATTCCAGCTTTATTGATTCTATTCACTATATCTTGTAGGTTTTTCTCACTGTCTGCTAGTATTACACTGTCATCGGCATATCTAAGATTGTTGATGTTCATGCCACCTATTGTCACTCCCTTGCAATCTTCAATGTGTCTGAAAATCATCTCTGTGTACAGGTTAAATAGACATGGTGACAATACACACCCCTGTCGAACTCCTCGTTTAATCATAACTTCATCCGATAGGCCCTGCTCCATTTTTATAAATGCACGTTGTGTCCAGTATAAGTTCACAATTAGTTTAATGTCTTTGCCATTGACACCAATATCTTGTAAACATTTGATTAACAGTTCATGATTGACTCGGTCGAAGGCCTTCTCATAGTCAATAAAGCAGGCATAAACATCCTGGTTCACTTCACAATAACGTTCACAAATCATTCTCATATTGAAAATCCCTTCACGTGTACCTCTTCCAGATATAAACCCACTTTGTACGTTACTGATTTGTTCTTCAATTTTCTGTCTGTTTCTCAGTAAAATTATTTTCAGGATCATCTTCAACATATGACTCATCAGGCTTAGTGTTCTGTACTCAGTACACAATGTTGGTTTTAGCTTCTTTGGGAGTCGTAAAAATATGGATTCATTCATATTCAATGGTATAAATCCAGTCTCATAGATGTCAGTTACTAGCTTATGAATGATTTGAATCCCCACTTCATCTAGTCCTTTTATCATTTCTGATGTTATCTGGTCACTTCCAGGAGCCTTACCTGCCTTTAGATCATTGATAGCCTTCTCAAGCTCTGATACTAATATAATATTCCCATCTTCTTTCTCAATTGTGGGTGGGTTCCCTCTGAATTTGTCCTACCTATTATTAATAGGTGAAAGCCTATTATTAATAGGCGAAAACCTATTAGTAATAGGCGGAACCTTTTATTATTAGGTTAAAGTTTGTTTGTTGTTTAACGTCCTAGCAACATCTAAGGTCATATCAGGACGGGATTAATAGGTTGAGAGATATTATTAATAGCTGCATGTAAAGGCCCTGTCACATTACAACGTTTCTCACCAACGCGCGCCGACGTGTTGCCTTTTTGGGCAAAACGTCGGCACGCGTCGGGAAGCCTTACGCGCGCGTTACCGGCGTCTTAACGGCGCGTCGGTACACGTTGAGTGATAGCAACGTGTGAATGGACACGTCGGCGCGGGGCGGGTCGCGCCGATCGTTTTGCGCTTGCACAAAACTTTCGGCGCACCCCGACGGGTTGGAGGGGGCGTTACGGACGCGCCACCAACATGCCACTAGCACGCTGCAACCCGACAAACTTTCTCCCACAACACCGAAAAGTTGGACTTGTCTCGAGCCCTTTCAAATATCTTGCGCGTTGGCGGCGCGCCGGGGGAAACGTCATAGTGTGACAGGGCCTTTAGCCCAACACATATTTCCATAAAATAATTCACTTTGAAAAGAATTGAACAAATTCTGCAGTTTCCTGCTTTCTGCAACACCTAATTTTTCAACTTGAGTCCTCCGCATGTAACTACCCACCCCCCCTCTCCCCTCTCCCCTCTCCCCTCTCCCCTCTCCCCTCCCCCGCCACACGTGGTGCCCACGTGACGGTCACATAACCAAATGACTTGCCGCGGTGTCATGTTGAAAAGTTAGTGGCTTTTTGTCATTTGAAGACCACACACGCTACGCACCACACACCGACAACAGACCCTACAACTAAAGCTTAGTTTAGACCCTGCATAGAACTCTGTGATTTCAGACCCAACAGTTAGCGGTCATGGAAGGGATTGATCGGTTTATTGTCGTAGGTTTAAATCCTTGCAACATCTAAGGTCATATCAAAACAAGTCCTGAGTGTGAGAATGCACACTCATGGTGACTTAATAGTGCTGTACCATTGGGAAATCAGGCCACTGTCAAAATGACCTGATATCCCACTGAGTCACATTATCCTGACCCTGAGTTAACCAGTCCTTGCCTTATCCTATTAATGCAGAGCGCCAGGCTAGGAAGTGACAGGTATCAATTTGATAACTTATTTGTTTGACTCGGCTGGGAACCGAACACTGACTTTCCACATGCGAGGCCCGCGTTCTATGGATTAGGCCACCGCGCCCGGTCGTGAAGGAAGGAGGTGTGTTGTGAACCTCAATAGTTGGAGGGGTTGCTTCACTTGCCGACTACAGACTACCGACTACAGACTACCGACTGCAGACTACCGACTGGTGTGCTCACATTGTAGTGCATTGAGTTCCTATCTAGTTCTTGCTATGAACTATCACAAATAATAAAATCTTGAATAACAGAACCACCCAAAACCGCAAAAGGTTGGCCCGAGAAAGCGCAGGTAAACACTCCTGAGTGCGGGACCAGACCAATCCAGTATCACAGCTGTCCAGCGTTGAAAACAAGCACCCTCACGGGAGCTCACACATTATGTGGAGAATAAAAAACTTGTCACAAAAAACAAAACACAAACCACCAAAACCGACCATTGAAGACCATTGAAGAAACTATTACATGTCACAATGTAAACTGAGTATCCCTACTAACACTAGCGCATGAAGTAGGTATATACCAAAATGTTGCAAATGTGGGACCAAAAAAACTAACATAATTAGTAACACCTAAGACGACAAGGCTACTTACTACCAATTTGAGACTATTGCTGTTCAGCGATGAAAACAAGCCGCGATGCGACTTACTCGTTATGGACAGAGGAATTAAACCATCACCAAAAATAATCTAAATGCTCATGTCAAATGTGTTGACAGGAAATTGGTACAGCATCACGGATGTGTTGAACTGGCACTGTAGGACACACTGTAGATCGTGGGTTCGAACCCTGGTCGAGTCAAACCAATGACTTAAAAATTGATACTTGTTGCTTCCTAGCCTGGCGCTCGGCATTAATAGGATAGGACAAGGACTGGCTTGGCTCAGTGTCAGGATAATGTGACTGAGTGGATATCAGGTCATGGTGCTGGCGGATTGGTCTTCCAGTGGGGCAGCACTATAAAGTCGCCATGAGTGCGCACTGTCACAAGTCAGTACCCGTCCTGATATGACCTTAGATGTTGCTAGGACGTAAAACAACAAACAAACCTTTGTAAAAAAAAAAAAATTATCATATCAGTTATTCTGTCATTTTGTGTTGACTTCTGTAGTTTTTGGGTGCCTCCCAATGCATTAATTAGATTTGGAGTTGAACTGGGTGCGGTGGCTAAATCGGTAGAGCAGAGGATTTCTGTGCGGAGGGTCGGGAGTTTGAATCCCAACCGAGTCAAACCAATTACTTATCAAATTGATACTTGTCACTAGCATGGCGCTCAGCATTAATAGGATAGGACAAGGACTGGCTTGGCTCAGTGTAGGATAATGTGACTGAGTCGGATATCAGGTCATAGTGGTGTTGGCCTGGTCTCCCAGTGCGGCAGCAATATAAAGTAGTCATGAGTGCGACAAGTTGGTTTCCCTGCTGATATCACCATAGATGTTGCTAAGACGTAAACCCCCCACAAACAGTTCTGAGTCTTATGGCCCTGCCACACTACGACGTAACGCGCCAGCGTAGAGACAACGTGAAAATAAATTTAACACGTCGAAAATCTTGGCGTAATATGTAAATTCGGGACATCAATGCCGCGTTGTTGACGTGAGCGCAACGTCGGTATAGCGTCGTGCCAACGCGAGAGGTCAAAGGAGATGTCCAAAACCTCGACGTAACTCAACGTAACTCGATGTAACCTGACATAACTCGACGTAAATCGACGTCAGTCTAACGTAAGCATGACGTAACTCGACGTACCTCAACGTAATGATGAAACGTCACCTACGTCGGCTTACGTTACCTCCTTACGTCGTAGTGTGACAGGGGTATAACCCACAACATTAGTTCTTTTCACTGCCACCAGGTGGTGGGTGGGTGAGTGGTTGGAAGTGGTCTAATGAAGGCGTCCTGTTGCTTGGTTTGTATTTGGCATCTTGCATTGAGATGGCACAATGTTGTCTGCAGAGCCTGGCTTTGTGCTATAGACGATCAGTGAGAAACTGTGACTGATTAACTATTAATCCTTATTGACCAGCAAATTAGGTCTTATGGGAAGAGAAAGAGGTAGAAGCAGAGTCACTCCGTTAGACCACTCTCTAAAGCAGAATCTAACCCATTGAGGACACGACTCGCGTTAGTGTATTCAGTGTTTGTACAGATTCTGAATATCCGACTAAAGTCGGATATTCACGTAGTTGTCTAATAAAATGAGATTTTCAATAATTTTGCATTATTTGTGGACGAATCCGTCAGATTTTACTTACATTTCTTGTTCAAAACTGAACTTTAATGTCATAAATTCTTTGAAATGCTAATGAAATAAATTACTTTATTCAGAATATATATTGTTAATTGTCTGACAGCTTTATTTAAAAAAAAGAAAAGTTAAGTATTGGGGAAAGACTAAGATTTTGGTTGTGCAAAAGTAGGATTTTTATTTCTGCCTTGGTACAAACACCGGTATTCATATACTTATAAAATTGATACTTGTCGCTACCTAGTCTGGCACTTGGCGTTAATAGGATTGGACAAGGACTGGTTGGCACAGTATCAGGATAATGTGACTGTGGGGGATATCAGGTCATGCTGCCAGCAGCCTGGTCTCCCAGTGAGGCAGCACTATAAAGTAACCATGAGTGTGCAATGTTGCGAGTCAGTACATGTCCTGATATGACCTTAGATGTTGCTCGAAAAAAAGAAACAACAAAGAAACAGAACTTCATTCAATGAATAAAATATTACTTATAGTTATACAGACACAACTCAAAAAGCACCGGTGTTACTATGGCGTGCGGTCTACCACAGTGTACGTAGTCTACCTAGACCCACCTGACCCTATGATGCCTACCCCAGAAGGATCACAGATGACCCCACCTGACCTGAGTTGACCTGTCTACTTTTTAGGGTTATGGTTAGGGTTAAAGTCCCGATAGACCACACGCTATACAGTACAACCCCGTTAAACCAAGCTCGGTTAAACCAAACGATCGGTTAATCCAAACTTTTTTCGGCGGCCTGGCAAAATACTACCATTTATCATATACAAAAGTTTGTTAAACCAAAGTCGGTTAATCCAAACTATTGGTTAATTCAAACAAAATTGTCGGGCCCCAGGCCACTACCGGTACGGTTAAACCAAACTTTCATGTGATTATATGGTTATCTGAGACCTCACTGACTTTTTTATATGATAAATGGTAGTATTTTTCCGGGCCGCCTAAAACAGTTTGGATTAACCGATCGTTTGGTTTAACCAAGCTTGGTTTAACTGGGTTATACTGTATATACATAAAAAACAATAATCAAAGTGTCCACATACATTGTATATTAGTTATTACACTCATAATGCACCCGCGTTTTTGCCAAAGCCAAGTCAAAGTTGAAGCCAAATCTTGGTTAAACCAATGATCGGTTAATCCAAACACATTTCTAGGGTCCCTTCAAGTTTAGTTTAAAGGGGTTATACTGTATGTATATAAGAACCAAAGATACGGTTTTGGAAATGATGCACATGGGAAATATTGCGCCTAGAGCAACTTTCGAACCTACACTTCTTGTCATTCCAGGGTTAGCGTCCCAACCATTATGCTGTTTAGGCTTCCTGATGCAATCACCCTATCCATGCCAACCAGACGGGATGACCGAATGAGTTGAGCGTCCATCTCCCATTTTGGTAGATCGTGGGATTCGAACCCATGGGTTTGAACCCTGGTTGAGTCAAACCAATGACTAAACAATTTATACTTGTTGTTTCCTAGCCAGGCACTCGGCATTATTAGGATTGGGCAAGGACTGGTTGGCTCAGTGTCAGGATAATGTGACTGAGTGGGGTATCAGGTCATGGTGCTGGTGGCCTGGTCTCCCAGTGGGGCAGGCTCCTTGCCAGTTGTCAGTGCAGACTACTACAACAGCAAATCGGCACAGGCAGCGCTAATAAGCATTGAAACTGGGCGATATTTGGTGAAGATTACGTCACACCGGATGTCTGTTTGTTGCCGGCGAATATTCCCGTTGTCGCAGTTTCAGCTGCCTTTCAGTTTCCGCCGTACTCTGTTGCTTCGAGAAGGGTCCACAGCGACGAAAGGAGCAAAAACGGCTGACCACTGGGTCATATCGAGCATACCCTTGCAGGATGAGTTTCCCATTCATTAAGTAGTGATATTGTGTGATTTAAACAGAAATCAATGTAGATCAATTTCAAATATACTTCAAACAATTTAATCTGTGCAAAAGATACATAAATATGTGATAATGTCTGAACAATAAACTAGTCAAATAATATTTGACTACACTGCTAGCTCTGTGGAGGTCTAGCCTGGTCCCCTGGCATTCATTTGCTCAGGCAGAGGCACAGGAGTTTTCATCTATTATCGCTCAGTTTCCAACCTGGTCCCCTAGCCTTTGTACCGGAAACAAGTTTAAACGGGCTCAAACGAGTTCAACCATGGCTGGTTGGGTCGCACCGTGGCTGGTTGGGTCGCTCCGTATAGCGCTGAATATGCTTATGGTTGCTTCTGCGCATGCTTCATGCGCCAAATTCGACCGACGCCTCCAAACTGCAGCATGTCGCAGTTTCAGCTGCCTTTCAGTTTCCGCCGTACTCTGTTGCATTCAGAAGCAATATGCTTCTTTTTTTTTTACACAATGTCAGGAAGGGGGAGAGTATTTTAATAATTCATTTTGTCATCTCTGAAGGGGGGGGGGGACTTTTATTTATCTTTTCTTGGCTGGGGGCCCCTGGTATATTGTCGAATCGGCGGCGTTATTCATATAAAAACGGCGTCGGCGGCAAAGCAAAGGAGTACGACAATGTTTACATTCGACAATATGAATATCGACGGCGATGTAGCGGCGGCGTTAATATCGCTTCGATTTTGGGTTGTTGATTGTACTTGTGGTGAATATCCAAATATGTGTTAATCAACTGTCTTAGGCCACGGTTGTAGTGAATATCCAAATATGTCTTATGCCATGTACACACATAGCGTATAGGATTCGCGCATAGGACTCCCGATCAGCTTAAAACTGCAGTCGGGCCGATTCATTTTTCGAATCGTGAATCGCAATCGTAGTGCTAGCGCACACCTACCGTTTTAGCCCTAAAAATTAGTTTTAGTCGTGAATCGCAATCGGTAGGTGTGCTAGGGGAGTGCACTCCTCACGATTTTTGGGTAGTTTTAGGTCGTATACGCTAGGTGGGTGCGGGGGAAACGATCGTATACGCTAGGTGTGTACCGGGCATAAGTCAACTGTCTTAGCTGACAGTTTGAATCTGGGTGGATTTTGATGCATGCGCAGACGATGCTGTTAGATTTTGACGCATGCGCAGAAGCGATGCGTACGGCGGAAACTGAAAGGCAGCTGAAACTGCGACACAGGACCTCACTGTGTCGCAAACAAGTCAGCAGCTCTTTTTGGTGAAATATTGAAACAATTGATCGCGTTCCTTTTCATTTCTCCAACAAAATGGCGGACAAAATATTGATGAGGCGTCTTGCCTCTAACCGAGCGAGGAATGGGTCCAAATCAGCTCTCTTATGCTAGGTACACACCTACCGTTTTTCCGCACCCACCTACCGTATTCGATCTAAAATTGCCCAAAAGTCTTGAGGTGTGAACTCCCCTACTAGGGGCCTAGCACACCTACCGATTGCGATTCGCGACTTAACTCAATTTTAGGGCTAAAAGTGCTTCCTTACGATTGCGATTCGCGATTCGAAAAATGAATCGGCCCGTTTTCAGTTTTAAGCGGGTCGGGTCGCGAGTTTTAGTGCGCGAGTCGTAAACGGTAGGTGTACCTAGCATTAAAAAGAGAGAATCTGCCATTTCTGCTTTCCTCTTCTGTCTTGGTGAGTTTTATTGATATTTTTCAAGTGGCATAGTCCGATGATTTTGAGTTTCTGTCATTTTCTGAGATAAATATATTAGGCTGATGGTTATAATCTATCTTACTTTAGTTTGAAGTGCAAACATACAACATTAATTTTGGCAAGCACGTCAAAACTCTGAACCCTAGCCGAGTAGAAGCAGTGACGTACACAATTTATACTTGTCGCTACCTAGCCTGGCATTTAGCATTACTAGCATATGTCAACGACTGGTTAGCTCAGTGTCATGATAATGTGACTAAATGGGATATTGGGTCATGGTGCCAACGGCTTGACCTCCCAGTGGGGCAACACTATCAAATCGCCACGAGTACGCACAAGTCGGTACCCGGACTGATATGACCATAATATATTCCTGGTGGTTGGTGTTAGTGGGATAGGGCAGGGGCTGGTTTGACTGTGTTAGAATAATGTGACTGAGTGGGGATATTTTTTATTTGAATGCAGGCGACATGCGGTGTTTTTTGGGGGGTGGGGGTGGCGAAAGCGTAAATTAGTATCGAATACACGATATTCACACGCATGCGCTGTGGCAACGGTCCCACAACCAAAATTGACTGACATACGTGCATTTGAAAGTTACTAACTTCCATAGTTTTTGTATGCGCTGTGGCAACGGTCCCACAACCGTAGTGTTCGTCGTCACCGTCAGATGTCGCATATTGTGTATTGTTTCCCTCATGTGGGGTTGAAAATTGAACATTACTACAACAGTATCAGTTCTTATTGTAAATAGAAGATAGTCTTTGATATTGATTGGGCCCGTCGTGTCTCACATTATATATTAAAGTTGCGTAATCCAATGGTTTTAATTTTCTGATTAAACACAAAAGCATATATTGCGCTGATTGTTATAATTTATCTTACTTTAATTTGAAGTAACTTTGAATTAAAAATGGTTAATGTTGGAGATAGTTGAAGCGATGGCATGAGAAATTAATTCTGCATTTCGGGTGTGCACATACAAATAGAGAAGGTGTAATGACGTCACAGACAACTTTCGATGGCCATATTGGATGACATACAGAAGGCTTGCAACTGCCTACACTGTGCTGATTTGTTGGTTTATTTGTTACTGTTTTGAGCAGTTTGGCCTCAGAAGTTGTTGCTAAAGTGTTGTAAGTAAACACATTGGATGTAAACTGCCCAGATCACAAGAAAACTCTGCTTTGCTGCATATGCATGCATTCACAACATGGCTAGGGAGGGTGCTCGTAATCCAAGATGGCTGACCGCTGACTGCTGAGTTATGACGTCACATGCACTCCCTCTGTTGCGACACCATAGCCTTCAGCATTATCATCGCTTCTATTCACGTGTTGTAGTGTTCTCTTCTATATGATATAGCGAATGGTAGACAGGAAGTGTGAACACTTATTTGTCTCTTTTTTTTAAATTTTTGGTACATTAGTTGTCCCGAGCAGGTGAAATCCCAATCACAGACGACTGGTCTTCCCCACTCCACTGCTGGTCGATAGAAAGCCTGAGCCTACACTTTTACCGACCCAAGGGATTTTTAACCTCCCACACCACATAGACATGATATGAGAGCAACCGGCCTTTGATGACGCTGTAAGTTATACACAGCGGTGGAAATCCAAATTAGCAGAGCTGGGGGCACGGGGAATCGAACCGCCGACCCTCAGATTAGGAGTCTGACCTAGAAAAAAGTCAGACACTCTAACCACTCCGCCACAGAGAACGCCACAACTGATGTTTAATGAATGCATCAATATTAAGCCTGCTCCATTAATCAGGGATGAAAGATCTCCGCGGTTTCGCGGATTTCTGGGATTTTTTTATATTCACCGATTAACATTAAACAAAATCCCCCAAAAATGGGATGTATATGACAACAGTTGGGATGGTTCGAATCCCGTTCTTATATGACCTCAGAAGTGGTTAGAACATAAAACCTAAACAAGAAAGCGTTCGGTATGGGCGATATTACAATCACAACAAGCCTAGTTGAAACCTGACTTCCGGTATTTTTCCACGGTTCCCTCCAAGTCTATAGACCTATTTCCCTATGACGTCAGCATAGGTATTTAGGTCAGTGCACGCGCTGCTTGGCTGCAGGATGACACAATGTCACACTGCAAACTCAATGTCTATGAGCAATCTTCATACAACAAAAGTGAAATATCTCTAAAACTACACCATGTAGAAACAAACTGCTTGGAATACATATAGAAAACATATTCAACGAATAGATTATATTAAATTTATATGGTTAGGTTTCTGAATTTCTATTAATTTTGAATAAAATTGATGTTTTGCACTTTGCATATCGGCAAACTCAACGAGGCAATGCATTGTCAATGGCCATGAGCAATCTTCATACAGAAAAAGTGAAATATTTCTAAAACTACACCATATAGAAACAAACCGCATGGAACATATATAGAAAACATATTCAACTAACATATTATATTAAATTTATATGGTTAGGGTTCTGCATTTCTATTTATTTTGAATAAAATTGACGTTTTGCACTGTGCGTATCAGCAAGCTCAATGCATTGTCAATGGCCGTGAGCAATCTCCATATAGAAAAAGTTAAATATCTCTAAAAGTACACCACCTAGAAACAAACCGCTTGGAACACATACAGAAAACATCTTTAACAACCAGATTATATTAAATCGATGAGGTTAGGGTTTTGCATTTCTATTAATTTTGAATAAAACTGACATTTTGCACTGTGCATACAGGCAAACTCAATGGCAGTGTCCATTCGTTCTGCAGCCAAGCTGTGCACGCATACACAATGTTTATAAACATTCAAAGGGGTCTATGGGAGAAGATCCGTGTTATCGTGGAAATTCGCCGTCGGCTCGTTTTCCACGTTTTTTCTGGATACAACTTTCACCCCTGATTAATAATAATAATAACAATAATAATAACGATAATAATAATAATGTTAGCAGTAATAATAACAATAATGATAATAATAACAGTTATAACAATGATAATAATTACAATAATAACATAATAATGTAGGCATATTAAAATAGACAACACAAATGTAATGATCGTTGTGTATTAGGAATTGACTGACCTGTTGTATTTTCCATCTGTTTTAGGTAAGATTGACGTCAACTTGTGGTTCATCTAAATCTTCTCTCCTGATATGTAAGTGTACAATTTTAAGCAATTATTGGTCGATATGGGTTTGAAGCTTGGGATGAGCATTGACTGAGTCATACCCAAGGTCAATACAGATTCCAAAGGTTCGATGTTGTTTGTTTGGTTTGTTGGAGATTTATGTCCTGGCAACATCTATCGTCATATCAAGACGGGTACCAACTTGTGACAGTGCATACTCATGGTGACTTTATAGTGCTGCCCCACTGGGAAATGAGGCCGCCAGCCCCATGACCTGATATCTCACTCAGTCACATTATCCTGACACTGAGCTAACCAGTCCTTGCCCTATCCTATTAATGTCGCGCACCAGGCTAGGAAGTGACATGTATTAATTTTAAAGTCATTGTTTTTATTCGACCGGGAACTGAACTCTGACCTTCTGCATGCGATCAAAGGTTCGAAGGACTCAAACCAAATGATCAGGGTCATAGTGCATTTATTGAATGCCTTTTCCTTTTCACTTTAAACCATTGCAATTTTGATCTGTGAAAGTTAAAATTCAAGTGTATTCTTGCGCATATAATCAGCCATCACAAAACACAAACCTCTGTCATCCTCTACCACCTTCACCACCTTCACCACCACCACCACCACCACCACCACCACCACCACCACCACTACCACTACCACCACTACCACTACCACCACTACCACTACCACCAGCACACCACACCACCACCACCATCACCACCACAACCACCACCACCACAACCACCACCACAACCACCACAACCACCACCACCACCACCACCACCACCACTACCACCACTACCACTACCACCAGCCACACACACCACAACACCATACACCAACACCACCACAACCACCACCACCACCACCACCACCACAACCACCACCACAACCACCATCACCACCACAACCACCACCACTAGCACTACTACCACAACCACCACCACTACCACCGCCACCACCACCACCACCACTATCACGACCACTACCACCACCAGCACCACTATCACTACCACTACCACCACCACCACCACTATCACTACCACCACCACCACCACCACTAGCACTACCACCACTACCACCACCACCGCACAGACAGACATGGGCACACATGCACGCACCCAACCAAATTTATAACTGACATGTAAATTTGTCAGTGTCAAATGCCCCCCCCCCCCCCCCCTTAAAGATAGTTATATTCCCCCTTTTTTCCCCACCCACAATTATAACCGACACATACATTAAGGTTCGATATCAATAACAGATTGATATCTTTTATTTAACCGATTTATAATATCTGTACATCTCACATTTTTGTATATCACACAGTACATTTAAGAGATGACATTTGTACGTATCACATTTATTACATATCACACAGTGCATTTTTACATATCACATTTTTGCATATCACACTGTACACTTCAGAAATGATGACACCACAGAACAGAAATATCTCAGTGCACACACTTCTTATATTCATATCATATTCTCCTGCCATTCCACTGATCCCTCTGGTGAGTTGACCCAGTCTTTGAGGACATTCCGCTGTTCCTTTCCTGCCCTGGAGCCAGTGTTCTGGCCAGGTAGTTGTGTTGTTATGTCCGGCAGGTCTCCCTGCTCCAGGGATGAAATTGTGGTTGGCATTCTCTGGACGGTCTATCTGCTGATTCTGGAGTGTGATATATCGGATCCTCATCATGTTGTGTATCACCATGCACGCTGTGACAATGAGCTTTGCGGTGGAGGGGTGGTGCTGCATCGTGCTGAGCAGAACCTGAAATCCGTTTGCAGTATGCCAAACGGCTTCTCCACGACTCTCCTAGCTCGGGAAATCCTCAAGTTGAAGATGCGTTCCTCATGCGTCATACCCCTCCTGCTGTATGGCTTCATCATCGTCAGGCGTAGGCCGAAGGCATCATCACCGATCAGGAAGTATGGAACCGTCCTCTGGCTGGCCACAATAGGCTCGGGTTCCGGGAAACCTATGGTACCATCTTCAGTGCTGGCCTTCAGCTCAGAATCATTGAACACCTGCGCATCTGATGCGGAGCCTTTACCACCGACATCGGCCCAGATGAATTTGTAGTATGCATCAACGAGTGGCACAAGAACTATGGAGTAGAATCCCTTATACTTGTAGTACAGGAATCCACTCTTTGGGGGACACTGGCAGGTAACATGCTTCCCATCAAGTGCCCCGCAGGTATGGGGGAAGTTCCACCTCTCCAAGAAGTTGTCAGAGATGGCACGCCACCCCTCCGGAGTGGTGGGGCAGGTCATCAACTCGTTGATGTACTCTGCAGTGATGGCCTTGCACAAGTCTCTCACGATGAGAGATTGGGAGTTGTGTGGCACCCTCCACCCACACTTCATGGAAGCGTGCTTGTTGCCCGATGCTAGGTGACGCAGAGTGAGGGCAAGCCTCACGCCAGGCTCGAGCGGCTCCCTGTAGGTAGTTTAATTTTTGGTGATCCGCGAACCCACTCTGGCTAGCATCTCATCGAACATCTGCATGAAGTTGACGAAGGAAGCCGTGTCCTCGTTACGGAGTTCCACCAGAAGCTGGTCATTCAAGCCAAACTGATGCGCCTCCTGATCCACTGCCGCACCCGCAATCGCTTCGGGTGAGATTTTTTCCTTCTCCTTCTCCTTCTTCTAGCCTCAATATAGTGCGGTAGCACCACTTTGTCTCATGGTGAACTTTGAGAATGGCCAGTTGAAAGTCCTGCATGACCCACTCATGTACATATTTCCACTGCGAAGAGCGGAGCTGATCTGAGGATATTGGAGGTCTTTATATACTCGAAGGCAACACATTCATACCACGTTCACAACACCTTCGACAATGTTCGAAGAACGTGACAGACGTTACTCACACACTAGACGTTCATCAACTACGTCAGGACACGGTTGTGATACGTTTGAGCAATGTTAGGCACATGTCACAGACACTTTTGACCAACGTTGAGATACGTTAACCCCACATTGTCTTAGCACGGGCTGCACGTTCCTCCTGCCTGTGCATCACTCTCACGTAAGACACCGTTGATCTAACATAGCCGACTCAGCTCTATCGCACGCCTAACGTATCTCGACGTTGGCCTAACGTGAGTGTAACATCATCCCAATGTAACTGCTTTATGTTGTGATGCATTGAAAGTTTTGGGTATGTCCAAAACCTTGACACGTGCTGCCATAACTCGACGTAACCTGACGTATCTCGACGTAACTCGACTTCTGCCTAACGTAAGCATGACATAACCTGCCATACCTCAACATAATGACCAAAATTCAC
>CM059199.1:57091032-57118771 GCA_030323885.1 Branchipolynoe longqiensis
TACCATTATGGGAAAATCATAGTATCCATTGTATTGAAAGATCATTTTTATCCTGAATAAGTAGGTAAAGATTGCTGGACCCGGATGTGCTTCCTTCTCCCTAGCCCACGTCTATCCGAGGCTTATACCTCGGGAAAACAAGAGTTATCCATCATCTATACCCAGGTAAGACTTGTATAACTATACAATAATATATATACATCTAAGCATGAATATACATATCACTGATTGAATCAATACAGGTTATTGCATGTGTATAATAAATAAAAATTGACCGTCCGAGTGGTGTCGTGCAATAAATGACAAAGACAGTTGCTTATACTATAGTTATAGGAGGTAAGAACTCCTGACAGGTGGCGCCGGCATAGCCACACCTGGAACTAAGCTATGCATACACTAGCTGTGGTTTCAAATATTAAACACAAATAACTGAAGATGTAAGTGTCCCCTGTTTATATTCCCTATAATAGATTGGAGAGGCACTTACATATATATATATATATATATATATATATGTATATATATATGTATATACATATATATATATATGTATATATATATATATATATATAGCGCGTATACAGACCCTCTGTATGCAGGTGTAACTTAAAGGAATCCGGCTATACTACTTCTTTGATAAACAACCACCATTGTGGTTCCTGGGTTTGATGCCAGGGGACTCGCGGCGCCACTGTCGGCGCACGCACATCCAGGCCAGAGGTGCACAGTGTAATGTAAAGGACGTCTGAACACAATGAGTTCTGTACTGTAACTAACTTTATTTAGAACGTTCTGTAGTGACCTCACTCTGTGCCACACTGGGGGTGTTCGGATAACAACACAACTGGAAGACACATACATTACATCTCCCTTTCAATGGAACAGAGGAACAACATTCAATGGTAACATTTTGTATATATAAACTACCATCGATAGCAACAGGTCCTTCTTGTGTTATTATAACTAATGTCATAACGCCATATCCCCCTCTTTAAAATAGTTCCTATCCATAACAGAATGGTACCAGGTATTGCGAGGATAAAATGCCATGCTTAAATTTACTAACATTCCAGAACAATGTAAATGGCATTGTACATGAAGACCTAATACATATAGAGATATTATACAAACTATGTTTAAGAAGAGAACCATGAAACATGTAAATGGGAAACTATCGAATGTAGCCCATCATACAAAAACACGACCCATAAGTAATACAACGAATACATAGTCAGGGTGAGTTGTCACTTCTTAAGTGTAGACTTATTTTGTCTCTTCTTCATATGACCTGAACAATGAGCGTATTATTATGTAACATTGTATGCAATTCATAACTGAACATAACAAGGCACTTGCTAGGCAGAACAGAAAGTGGCATAGCAACAACAGTAAACGACTTATATAACATATGAGATTCAAATATTCAATATAGTATTTCATGCACAACATTTCCCAAAATGTTCAAATTAAACTCATGCTTCATATAACAATTTCATCTGTGAACATTTCGTCATATTTTTGTTTTGTTCGTTTATAAAAGCATTGAGTCAAAATTCATTTGATAACATCTTTGACATGCAAGACAACTTAACAACATGTATAAACATACAAAATGCATACACAGCTGGCTGCATGTGTCATTTCTTATGTTATCATGCGTTGTGTCCATTCATTGTTCGAACTTAAGTATGTGGCGTAACAAATTATTGTACAGCTTTTCCAGCACGTACTTATTTAACTATAACAATTTCAACCGTGAACATTCTTTTATGTTTGCTTAATAAGCATTGAGTCAACATATATAGTCAAGAACATCCATGACATGAAGAGCAACTAAACATAGCATTTATAAAAACATACAAAATGCATACTCAGTTGACTTCATGTGTCATTTCTTATGTTTGCATGAGTTGTGTCCATTCTTTGTTTGACCTGAACTATGTGTCGTTATTAATTATTGTACTGCTTTTCTGGCATGTCAGTTATTTAATTATAACAATTGCATCAGTGAACATTTTTGTTTGTTTGTTTAATAAGTATTGAGTTAATATTTATTGGATAACATCTATGACATGTAAGACAATTTAAAGCATTTATACCAACACACAAAATGTATACTTAGTTAGCTTCATGTGTCGTTTCTTATCCTTGCATGTGTTGTGTCCATTCTTTATTTGACTTGAATCATGTGTCATTCTTACTGTACTGCTTTTCTAGCATGTCACTTGCTTAATTATTACAATTGCATCAGTGAACATCACCTACAATAACAGTAATGAGTCAACAGCTATTTGACAAGATCTATGACAAGTACGACATCTTACAGCATTTACAGAACATCACCAAAAAGCGTACTAAGTTACCTTCATGTGCCATTTCCTATGTGTGAATGTGTTCTGTAAAGTCTTTGTTTGACCTCAAATGTCTGATGTTCTTCATGTATTGTCATGGTAACATACTGAAACAATTTAAAGTTGCACAGTCTAACCAAACCATTCCTAATTCAAAACGTCATAATCGACATACTATGTCTTTGTTTGCATTGTTTGACCTTTTCCACATATATATATTTCTATTACATATAGATATATTTATTAAATATATTTATATACATTATTTTATTTTAATGCATATGACATTAAATTCAATGTTACAATATCAGTATATCCGGTAGATTCTGCATATTCGGCTTACTCTGGTTTCTATATAACCAATATTTTACACAACTGCAGAATTTACAGGTTACATAACTGCATGTTGTGATAACATTTTGTCAAACAGTTATGTGTTCAACAACAGGCCTTTCTCATAGTGAAAATATTGGCACACACTTCACCATGTAACTCTGACATCCTACAATATAGTCATTTTTCTCTTCACACTAACATTTTGTTATATATATATATTCCTTTGTAATATATATATTGCCATTCGTTCAACATGGGAGTGTCATACAATAACAGTACTGCTGTAATGTATGTGTCTTCCAGTTGTGTTGTTATCCGAACACCCCCAGTGTGGCACAGAGTGAGGTCACTACAGAACGTTCTAAATAAAGTTAGTTACAGTACAGAACTCATTGTGTTCAGACGTCCTTTACATTACATGGTGTCAGATGTGGGGGCAATGGTGCTTTCAGGCCCATTGCTTCCGGTGGATACCGGGCCACGACACCCCGGGCACCAACCAACATATAATACAAGTTCATTTTACCAGGATCGACACCCTGGTCATAGAGAAGGTACCACTTGTTTGAACTTCATGTTGACGTAGCGGCAGCACTCCGGGCAGCCACTCCCCGGGCGCCAACAAAACCTGCACAGACTTTATTGTAACGAGTGACAAGACGTTGCACAGATGCCTGGAAAGATGGCACAAGGATGCACGGATGCCTAGAGGCATATACACGACTACACAGGTGCCAAGAAGCACTGATATATGGATCGTCGGTAGAAACGAACGGCTCTAATGAAAACAGCCGGAATGAGGACGCGCAGGACGTCACGACATTGCTTGGAATGAATAAATGACAATACGATGCACAGATGCCTGAGAAGATGGACACAGATGCACGGATGCCTAAGAGGCATGGACACAGATGCACGGATGCTACGAAGCACAGATGTGCAGGACGTCGACAGGGACAGTCGGCAATAATGAAGATGACCAGAATAAAGACGCGCAGGACGTCGGGCAAGCTACAACAGGCAAGGTACCGAGATTCCTCGAGAATTGAGTCGGAGCGCCAGGAAGCAAGCACCAAACGCTATGCCAATGGAGGCATGTGATAGACATGAAGTGTGACTTAATATCATATAAGAATTGACATAAGATGAAACATGAGACAATTCAAGGTAAAGAAACTTCTATTTCTGCATAATTAAATCTTTAACATCGACATGAAAATAGGTATGCTGATATCCGAACGCCCCCAAGCAGCGCGGGGCCACGTCATGAAAGAATGTGGTTCAAGTATGTGTATGCAACAAAGTAGCGGTTGGCCGTCTGCTCGTTTAAAGCTGCATACTCAGGTGTAGACCTTATTTGTAACACACTATACGATATGATGTACTGCTAGAGTATCTATATCAATATAAATTATTTCATGCAGGCTGTAATAATTTGAGTATGTCACCATAATATTGATATATTGTTCCATCATAAGATTGCTAGGGTATGGGCTTGTTGTTAATGATGGAAATATAAAACTAAAATGTTGTATCGTATGAAACGTAGTACCTACATGCATATATGTGTTATATGTGTCGTATGCAGGTGGAATTCCTATTGGTGCACACCATTCCCATGGTGAACGAATAGCAATATATATATTAACCAACTAAATATATATATTTAAAAATGTTAAAGTGGATATCATGACCACTATATTGTCGGATGTCAGAATTGAATGAAGTGTGTCACAACAATTTCACAATGACAAGGCCTGTGGATGATGAAATAATTGTGTAAAATATACATTTGTGTAAAACTAAAATATTGGTTATATAGAAGCCAGTGTAAGCCGAATATGCAGAATCTACCGGATATACTGATATTTGTAACGTTGAATTTATTGTCATATGCATTAAAATAAAATAATTTATATAAATATATTTAATAAATATATCTATATGCTATAGAAATATATATATGAGGAAAAGGTCAAAGAATGCAAACAAAGACATAGTATGTCGATTGTGACGTTTTGAATTAGGAATGGTTTGATTAGACTGTGCAACTTTAAATTGTTACAGTATGTTACCATGACAATACATGAAGAACATCACACATTTGAGGTCAAACAAAGACTTTACAGAACACATTCACACATAGGAAATGGCACATGAAGGTAACTGAGTATGCTTTTTGGTGATGTTTTGTAAATGCTGTAAGTTGTCGTACTTGTCATAGATCCTGTCAAATAGCTGTTGACTCAGTACTATTATTGTAGGTAATGTTCACCGATGCAATTGTAATAATTAAGCAAGTGACATGCTAGAAAAGCAGTACAGTAAGAATGACACATGATTAAAGTCAAATAAAGAATGGACACAACACATGCAAGGGTAAGAAACGACACATGAAGCTAACTAAGTATACATTTTGTGTGTTGGCATAAATGCTTTAAATTGTCTTACATGTATGTCATAGATGTTATCCAATAAATATTCACTCAATACTTATTAACAAACAAACAAAAATGTTCACTGATGCAATTGTTATAATTAAATAACTGACATGCCAGAAACGCAGTACAATAATTAATAACGACACATAGTTCAGGTCAAACAAAGAATGGACACAACTCATGCAAACATAAGAAACGACACATGAAGTCAACTGAGTGTGCATTTTGTATGTTTTTATAAATGCTATGTTTAGTTGCTCTTCATGTCATGGATGTTCTTGACTATATATGTTGACTTAATGCTTATTAAGCAAACATAAAAGAATGTTCACAGTTGAAATTGTTATAGTTAAATAAGTAACATGCTGGAAAAGCTGTACAATAAGTGGTAACGTCACATACTTAAGTTCGAACAATGAATGGACACAACGCATGGTAACATAAGAAACGACACATGCAGCCAGCTGTGTATGCATTTTGTATGTTTATACATGTTTTTCGGTTGTCTTGCATGTCAAATATGTTATCAAATGAATTTTGACTCAATGCTTTTATAAACAAAAACAGAAAAAAAATATGACGAAATGTTCAGGGATGAAATTGTTATATGAAGCATGAGTTTAATTTGAACATTTTGGGAAATGTTGTTCATGAAATACTATATTGAATATTTGAATCTCATATGTTATATAAGTCGTTTACTGTTGTTGCTATGCCACTTTCTGTTCTGCCTAGCAAGTGCCTTGTTTTGTTCAGTTATGAATTGCATACAACGTTACATAATAATACGCTCATTGTTCAGGTCATATGAAGAAGAGACAAAATAAGTCTACATTTAAGAAGTGACAACTGACCCTGACTATGTATTCGTTGTATTACTTATGGGTCGTGTTTTTGTATGATGGGCTACATTCGATAGTTTCCCATTTACATGTTTCATGGTTCTCTTCTTAGACATAGTATGTATGATATCTCTATATGTATTAGGTCTTCATGTACAATGCCATTTACATTGTTCTGGAATGTTAGTAAATTTGAGCATGGCATTTTATCCTCGCAATACCTGGTACCATTCTGTTATGGATAGGAACTATTTTAAAGAGGGGGATATGGCATTATGACATTAGTTATAATAACACAAGAAGGACCTGTTGCTATCGATGGTAGTTTATATATACAAAATGTTACCATTGAATTTTGTTCCTCTGTTCCATTGAAAGGGAGATGTAATGTATTTGTCTTCCAGTTGTGTTGTTATCCGAACACCCCCAGTGTGGCACAGAGTGAGGTCACTACAGAAGGTTCTAAATAAAGTTAGTTACAGTACAGAACTCATTGTGTTCAGACGTCCTTTACATTACACTGTCACCTGCATAGTATAAATATATGAATGTATGTACTACTTTTCATACGATATAGCAGATTTAGGTTTTATTTTTCCATCATTAATAACTAGTCCATAACAATATTAAAGGATGGAACCATACATCAATGTTGGGTATTTAAAAAAGAAATAATTTATATATATTTGTTATTGAGTATGCAGCTTTAACAAAGCAGACTACCAACTGCTACTTTGTCACTTTCACTGATTTGAACTACATTCTTTCATGACGTGGCCTCTCGCTGCCTTGGGGGTGTTCGGATAGCAGCACACATTACTTTGACAATTTGATGTACGTAAACGTATATGCTACACGTCATATAATACATAATCAGTTGTATTGTCTTTCAACTGACAAAAACAATTACCATCACTAATAACTAGTCCATAGCAATATTAGGATGCATCTCGTATCATATTTCATGCCTTTCACATACCTCAAGTGGTGTGGCGTCTGGTGCTTGCTTACCAGCGCTCCGTGTACTGCTGTAGCTTAGCTGGCTTGACGTCCTGTGCGTCGTTGTTACGGCCGTTTTCGTTCATCTCTGTCGATGATCCGTGCATCTGTGCTTCGTATCATCTGTGTCTGTACCTCTAGGTATCTGTGTATCTGTGTATCTGTGTGCCATCTTCTCAGGCATCTGTGCATCGTATTGTCATTTATTCACTCCAAGCAATGTTGTGACGTCCTGCGCGTCCTCATTCCGGCTGTTTTCATTAGAGCCGTTCGTTTCCACCGACGATCCGTACATCCGTGCTTCTTGGCACCTGTGTAGTCGTGTATGTGCCTCCATGCATCCGTGCATCCATGTGCCATCTTTCCAGGCATTTGTGCATCGTCTTGTCACTCGTCACATTAAAAGCAGTGCTGCTTCTGTTGTTGCCCGGGAAGTCGCTGCCCGGTGCGCTGCAGCTACTTCAACTTGAATTTCAAGTACTTGTTTCTGTCTCTGCGACCAGGGTGTCGATCCTGGTAAAATGATCTTGCAACATTTCATGTTGGTTGGTGTCCGGGGTGCTGTTGCCCGGTATCCACCAGAAGCAATGGGCCTGAAAGCACCATTGCCCCCACATCTGACACCATGTAAGGTAAAGGACGTCTGAACACAATGAGTTCTGTACTGTAACTAACTTTATTTAGAACGTTCTGTAGTGACCTCACTCTGTGCCACACTGGGGGTGTTCGGATAACAACACAACTGGAAGACACATACATTACACACAGGACTCGACACTCGCTTGTCAACCGCACCCTGAACAACATCGTGTGCGGGTGAAGGTAGCGGTGTGTGACACCGGCATAGCAGGGGGCGTTCCCAGACATAGGCAACAAATGTCCGACTACTGTGGTCCGTGCGGCCAGAAACACATGTTACCAGTCAACGAGCTGTGTCCAATGCGGTTATCAGCAACTAAAAAGAGAGCAACACGAGCGCACCCTGCAGCCTTACAACCGGTTGAACAGATACGCGAAATGAATACTGACGTGAAGACTGAGGTGCGTGGCGCGACCGGAGGTGTGTTGAGCGACAATTTGCTGGAAGAAGAGGCGGCTTTAGCAAGGGAGGTGGACGTTTTGGAGAGGAAGCGGCGTGTGGCGGCGTTGAAGAAGCAGCGGCAGCTAGTTGAGGAGGAGCTGAGTGCGTTAGAGGTGTCGGAAGACGTGTCGGAAAAAAGGGGGCGGAGCAAGTCGGGTCACGGACGCGGTGGTCACCGGCGTCGTAGGAGGTCGTCCTCTTCTAGCTCAGGAAGCCGGACGCCCAGCACTGAGAGGCGGCGGCAGCGTAAGTGGTCTTTGAAACACCACACGGCGGACAGAAAGCAAGTCAAAAAATTAAATACATATGAAATTATTGAGGCCACGTGCGCTTGGTTCAAGGACAGTAGTGCCTACGAGGACATGAGTGCATGTCATGCTATGTTAAATCATATAAGCTTCTTGAGTGCTAAAGCTAAATTCAATAATTTCAATAATTCGGCGCATGTAGCTTATGATGCCGGTATTCGTAAATTAGCGCAGAAACAAGGGTTTGAGGCATTTCAGGCTGGTAATAATGACTTAGCGTTGCGGCACTATGCATTTGAAAATTTAAAAGACAATAAGAAGACCAACGGAGCTAGTTCGTCTAACGCTTCAAACCGTCTATATGCTCGGGACGGAAAGAAGCCTTGTTTTGCGCATAATGGGGAGCAGGGCTGTTCGCGTGATAGTATGACATGTGATTATGGTCATTGGTGTTCACGGTGTGGGAGTCGGAGTCATAAACGCATAAAATGCCGTAGGGATTGAAAAAGTAGAGTTACACGTGGTGAGGATAGTGCTACTTATTCAAGAATTAAGTTAAATGGTTCATTGGAGTCTACTTCAAAATTAACGACTAAGAATAAGCATAAGAGAATTGATACAGTTGTAGTAATGAAAGGGGAGGGGTGTGCTTCTCCGACTCTGCTTAAAATAGCCGAGCAGGTACCGGTGCATAGTGGCACTGTAGACAGTACGGTTAATCAACTTCCCTTTATGATACCCATTAATACATCTTGGTTACAAGTGTGTAATACATTGGACGGTTACAGTGTTACAGCTACTGATAAATATTCTAATGGTGAGGTTAAATGTAGTTTTCCAGTTTTCCCCAGTTGTGTTCATGGGTATTGTGCTTGCACACATAGAATTGCCGGTGTCGCAGTCCAGCTTAAACCCTGTCGAGTATTTGCAGAGGTTTTTTTCCGTGGTGATACCGACCCAGACTGGGACTATATATTACATGGTTTTATTTTTGGATTTAAAATAATTAATGAACAAATTCCTTATTCTTATAATAGCACATACACGAGTAAGGATGACAGTAAGCATAATATTTTCATACAAACTAAATTGCAAACCGAGGTTGAAAAAGGATATATATCTCCAACTGAGATTCTTCCTACTTGCTCTCATAATATGTTCTGTATTCCTAAATTTAATTCAGGTTACAGGGTAATAGTTGATTGTAGTAAACCTTATGGGAAATCGGTAAACAATTTTGTATCTGATACATGCTGTAAATTTCGTTATAAAAATGTTGATACATTATTGAAGTTACTTGTACAGGGAGATTATATTGCGGTAGTTGACATCCAGGATGCTTATCGAGCTGTTAGCATTCACCCTTATGACAGAGTTAAACAAGGTTTGAGGTGGGATATTAATGGTCAGGTTAAATATTTTGTTGACAATAGGTTGTCAATGGGGTTATCTTCTAGCCCTTATATTTTTAGTAAAATATCAGATTTTATTTATCGTTGTGCAGTCAGGCAGGGTAATGACCGTATAGTTAATTATTTAGATGATTTTGCTGTGTTGGGGTATGACTATGATGATTGTCGTTTGATTCAGCAGCAACTAATTTCTATTCTAAGAAGATTGGGATTTTATATAAATTTCTCAAAGATGATATCGCCTTCTACGGAAGCTAGGTTCCTGGGAATAATGATAGATAGCATAGCTATGAAGGTTAAGCTGCCGGGTGATAAGTTATTGAAATTAAAAAATCATCTAAAGGAGTTTGTTGGTAAAAAGAAAGCTACTAGAAAAGAGTTGGAACAGTTAGGTGGTCGGCTATCGCACTGTTCTGTAGTAGTTCGCGGCGGTAGGTCTTTTTCTGCTCAAATTCATAGGGCGGTGAGTACCCTTAAGCTTCCATATTATAAGTACAGGATAAACAGTTCATTCCGTGAGGAGATAGATTGGTGGCTAGGATATGTAGACCAGTTTAATGGTGAGAAAAAAATATTGATAGGCCAGCAGGGGAGTTTATCAGTGTATACTGACGCGTCACAGCAAGGCTATGGCGCGCTGCATGGTTTGGACTGGTGTGTCGGGTTTTTTTAAGAGGACCGGCCAATTCACGCGTTGTCTCACCATAGGGTTGTGACGCCTATTGAAGTAGTTCGTGCACACATAAATATTAAGGAGATGTGGGCAGTAGTAGCAGCTGTTGATAGATGGTGTATGCAATGGACAAATAAAAATATAGTATTCGTCACTGATAATAACACAGTTAGGGCTGCTTTGGTGAAAGGTGTGACAAAAAATCAAATTATAATGGACATGATAAAGCGGATATTTTGGGTGTCCGTTCGTTATAATTTCAGTATAACAGCCGTGCATATAAAAACCCATTACAATGTGATTAGTGATAGCTTGAGTAGATGGGATAGCCCGAAACAGCTAGGAAGGATATCAGAGGTCGATAGTTCAATGGTCTTGTGTTGTTCTCATTTGTTCAAGTTGCATTTGTAGGTCTGGCAACGCTGCAGAAGGAGGCGAAGGCAATTGCAATGCAGTATTATGCACCCAATAGTCGCGCTACTCGTTCAATGCAAATAAGGAAGTACTTTACATTCATTGACCAATTCCAAGGGCTATTGGTGCCGTTGCCGTGTCCGTCCAACCAGGTAGCAATATATATAACTTGGCTTTCACATAGTTTGAAATACAGCTCTATAACTAATTATCTCTCTGCTTTAAATTTTTTCTTGAAATCTCAAAATGCAAGCCCTATTGATTATACAGATCATACCGTAAAAACTACCCTTGGGGGTGTGAAGCGGATTCTTGGGTGCGAGGTTAAGGCTGCAAAGCCTCTATTACCTAGGGATTTATTGAATATGTTTGATTGGTTAACAGACTCCTATGGACATGTTGCGACTAGAGCTGCTATACTGACAGGGTTCAGGGGACTATTGCGCAAGTGTCAGTTGACTCAGTCGGATTCAACTTTGAGAAGGTGCGATTTTGAATTTTTTCCCTGGGGAATGATTATTTCCGTGAGGAGATCAAAAACGATTCAATTTTGTGAACGTAAATTACTTATTCCGGTAGCGGAGTTAAAAAATAAATCGTTATGTGCGGTCTATTGGACAAAACTACATTTTAAGCAGGTACCTATGTCCAAGGACGCGTTAGCATTTCAGGTTCAGTCTGCTCACGGCTATAAGCCACTGACTTATGCAGTGCTTCAATCAACGATTAAGTATTTGTGTGTGCGAACGGGGCTTAACCCGGATGATTACTCTTGCCATTCACTAAGAAGGGGTGGGTGCACCTTTCTACATATGGAAGGTGCGTCTATAGAGGAGATTAGAGCCCGAGGTGATTGGAAGTCAGATTGTGTGTATAAATACATCACCTTACCGATTTCAGATCGGATTCTTAATGATATTCGAGCAGCTGCCTCAATTGATATATGTTTGTAATTAGACAGTTAATACTTAACGATGTTCTTCTTGATTATATATATATATATATATTTTTTTTTTTTTCTCTCTCTCTTCCTTTTTTCTTTTCCACTTGGCTGGGTTCGGGCGGTGGCCCTTGGCAGTGGCCCAGCCAGATATCATTTATGATTGATATGATTACTGTATGATTTAATTGCTATGTGTTCTGGTGTATCACATTGGTTATTGAAAGTTATGGATGATTGGTACATCCAGGATCTTGCCTGCCAGGTTGATGATCTAAGCTATATCATTACTGTGTAAATAAATGATGTCGCCCTTACGCTAAATTGCTACACATGACTCCTAGCCTTCCTTCTTACAGCGCGTATACAGACCCTCTGTATGCAGGTGTAACTTAAAGGAATCCGGCTATACTACTTCTTTGATAAACAACCACCATTGTGGTTCCTGGGTTCGATGCCAGGGGACTCGCGGCGCCACTGTCGGCGCACGCACATACAGGCCAGATGAGCACAGTACTCGAACACTTCTCTTGTCCAACCGCACCCTGAACAGACATCTTGGTTTTTTTTTTGTTTCCTTTTCGGTAGGCAGTGGCCCAAGCCAGATATCATTTATGATGATATTATTACTGTATGATTTAATTGCTATGTGTTCTGGTGTATCACATTGGTTATTGAAAGTTATGGATGATTGGTACATCCAGGATCTTGCCTGCCAGGTTGATGATCTAAGCTATATCATTACTGTGTAAATAAATGATGTCGCCCTTACGCTAAATTGCTACACATGACTCCTAGCCTTCCTTCTTACATATATATATATATATTTCACAAGATATTTATTGGAAACAGCCTGCCACTGCCTTTCTTTATACTAGCAGATTGATTAATTATATTATCTGTGAAACACCATTCACATGTGCGTTATCGTCATCTTCTTGAACTGATAATTGCATTACCTAGATGTGTCACTTCCTATAATGAATAATGTTGCCTTCCATATCAGTCCCGGTGTATGACGTTCAAAACACTGATCGAGTCAAACTAATGACTTAAAAATTGATAATTTTCACTTCCTAGCCAGGCCCTCAGCATTATTAGGATAGGGCAAGGAGCAGTGGAATGAGATGAAGACCAATCATCCACGTTTGAAATTGTCCCTGCTTAAACAACTAATGTACCAAAAAAAAGAAAGAAAAAGAGTACACGCTGATAGTGCTGTGGCATTTAACAACGTATGTGTACATGCTGATAGTGCTGCTGCATTTAACAATGTATTAGTATATACCGATAGTGCTGCAATGTTTAACAACATATTAGGATATGCTGATTGTGTTGCATCGTTTAACAACGTGTTAATACACGCGTTCAACAACATATTAGTATACACCGATAATGCTGTGGCATTTTACAACATATTAGAATACAATGATAGTGCTGCGCGTTGGTTTAAACAGTAGAGCATGGGCGTGTGTGGAAGGTTCCCTGTCAAGTCAAACCAATGACTTTAAAATTTATACTTGTCGCTTTCCTAGTATGGTGTTTGGCATTAATAGGATAGGGCAAGGACTAGTTAGGTCAGTGTCAGGATACTATGACTGAGTGGGATATCGGGTCATGGTGCTGATGGCCTGATTTCCCAGTGGGTCTGCAATATAAATGTGCCATGAGTGTGCACTGTCACAAGTCGGTACCCATCCTGATATGACCTTCGATGTTGCTAGGATGTAAAACAACAACCAATAACAACAACCCCTAATGGCGCACCTTACTACATACTGCCCCACCCTACTTCCTACTTCCCCACCCTGCTGCATTCTTCCCCACCCGACTGTATTGCCCACCCTACTGCATACTGCCCCACCATACTACATACTGCCCCACCTTAATGCATATTGACCCAACCTACTTTCATACTTTCATATTGTTGCTAGGACGTACAACAACAACAAACAAACAACAAACTTTCATACTGCCTCACCCTACTACATATGAAAATGAATATGCAGAAATTATAACATCTTTTCTAGGGTAGTGTTTTGAATTTAAAGGTTGTGCTTTGAACTTAAGGATAGTGTTTTGAGCATGGTCACAGTAGTGTTTTGAACATACCTTCAATTAGGTCGAAACACTACCATAGTGTTTTGAACCTAGGTTGAAAATACCAGCAAAGTGTTTTTGTAGGGTAGTGTTTTGACCTTACTACACAGGCGTCAATATGACATCCGTTTCTAAATGAAGGAGAATTCATGAAGACCGGAAGTGATACATCCGCGCCTATCTGTGCCAGTCATCTGTATAACACACAGTATCATTTCCATTAATCATGCATGGCCATCTCTAAGCAATAACGAAACATAATTAGTAAAGTTGGGCCTAGGGTTGCCAGACATTGGCTGGAGCGGTGTGTATAAGCAGCGAGGGATCGCTGCAGATGGTTGTATATATGTGTATATATAGTGTTATACACATGCAACATCATCTGAAATGATGCTTTGCCACTTGTTATATACATACATCTGTTATATATATGTTACATGCTATATCATTTATTATGTGAATAGAAATAAAGAATAGTCCCTAGTTTTTCGGTGTTCCTGGTTGGGCACCTCTCGCTTCCCAACACCCCTTATTCTCTGCAAGCCCCCATGTAACCGGGCACACTCTGCTTCCTGCTGCCTTGGAACCAACTCTAATAGTCTCCCCACTCTCATTTCAAATATACATACATACTTCTTATGGGTGGGGTTTGTGACCTAGCGGTCACTGGCTGCAGGACTGCAGCATTATTTAAATGGCGCCGGTAAAACGGCCCGTTTTTGGTAGTATTTCTGTTAGTTGTTTCCCCCCTCCTGCTTTCTTCCAGCTCTTCTATGTGTGGGGTGGCAGGGGGGGTGGGTGGCTCTTCATGGCATCGGTGCGGTGGTGGCATGGTGTGGTGGCCCGGCAGGTGGCAACATGCTCTTCGGGGCGATGCTGCTGTACCTCGACCGGAGAGCTAAACGGGATCCGTTGTCGTTGGCAACAGGTACATGTGAGGCGTGTTGGTCTTCCAGGTCCCCGTCGCAGTGTGGGTGATCCAGGGCGAACAGAGCTCCTGCTCCTGGACTGGGGTGTGGTTGGTGGGTGTGACTTGGCGTCCATGGCCCCAGCACCCACTCCATTGGTGATCGAAGTGGAACCCAACATGGTGGGTGTGGGGCTCGAGGCTGTCACATGCGGTGTATCCGGGACCGCACGGGGCTCCCGGGGTGGGTGCAGTGTCTGGGGATCTCAGTGTGTGCAGATTTTAGTGGGGTGTTTTTTTTTTATGTGGGTTTTTTTCTTGTTGTTTTTGTGGTCGGGACCTCATGCGGCTCTCGGCCTGGGGGTCTGTTGTGTTGAGCCCTGGTGGGGTGTGAGCCAGGGGTGGTGGGTGGGCCGGGGTTAGTTGCCTTCTATTGATTTTAGCTTTGGATTTGTTTTGGGGCCACATAGGGCACCCTGAAGGGACCTTACGGGGCTCCCTGATGGATATATCATGGGGCTCCCTCACTGGGAGACCTCACGGGGATCCCTGATGGGACCTCACAGGGCTCCCTGATTGTGGTTGCTAGTCACCGGCATTACTGTCGGGTTCAGCGTCATCAGCTTTGGTCACCTTAGGGACATCGTTTGCTCACCGCAGGGACATCATTGCAAAGCAGGGGTGTCGATGAACCACCTGTATCCAGTCCTGAAGCATGCGATCGCCTCTTGCACAGAAGCAGAGAGGTTTTTTGGGACTAGTAGGCGCTCCCTGACATTTTTGTGCCAGGCCCAACTGATAGAGTATGGGTTCCTGATGGTGTTGCGGTGGAGGGAAGCCTCCCACAGGACTTTGGTGCCTCTAGTGCAGGTAGCTTTGAGTTTGGTCAGGGAGTGGGCTATGATGAGGTCGATCTCCGGGCTCCGAGAACCTCCAGAGCAGCTGAGTTGGCCTGGTCATTACCGGAAAGTCCTATGTGGGAGGGAACACAGACCAGCACTGTGTTGAGGCGAGCTTCATGCCTGGTGGAGATGGTGTTCTAGATCAAGGTGGCCAGTTAGTGGCTAGCTCTGTGGTCCTTGATCTTGCCAACTGCTTTGAGCGAGTCAGTGGCTACTATGCAGCTGCAGTCTTGCAGGTGGGTCAGTGCATGGTGGATGGCAGCGAGCTCTGTATTGAGGGTGGAGTCTGTGACCCTGATAAGGTGTGTAGCCACACACATTTTGTGTGCAAAGTCTTATGATCAATTGCTGCCCTAATCAAACCAAGGAGTTACACAGATCCCTCCGCCCTGGTGTTTAACGTCAATGACTGGGTGGCTAGGTGCCAGGACATTTGAACTCGCGGCACTGTATCCTCGTCAGATGGGCAACATTAGAAAACTCTCAAATAATGACTGTTGTCGATAAATTGTGTGTTGTATAACAACGCTATTATAGGACAAGGACCCGGTAGCTCAATAGAAGGATACTTTGACTAAATTGGTGCTGACGGATCGGTATCTCCAAGGGCAGCACTATGACATCGCCATCGGCGCACACTGGAATAATACCACGGTGAGAGGCCGGTCGAAATAGGGATCTTAGGTTTTGCTGGGACGTAAACCCCCATCAAATCAAAGTAATCCAGTGCTTACCTCCTGATGGTTGATTGCTCTTTTACACAAGCTATTACTCCGCTTGTTATATTCCTGATTCTACTTTTCTGTCCACCTACCCCTGTATCACGTACCACACACCACCGCTGGTGCGCAGGCGCGGCGCGTGCTTTGGGATCCAGTCGGCGTTCAGTGTGCATCACGCAGATAATTAAATTCCAATAATGAGCACTGGCCGCCATGGAATGCCAAATGCTGCTCTCAGAGCAATCCCCGTCTTGATCTAATCTCTGCTAATGTTCCTCTGCGTTTCCTCACGAGGCGCACGCACATTTCAGTAGTAATCGACCAGCTGTGGTTTGGTGTAGGGCACCTACTGCGTGATCTAGACGTAGGAATGTATGGAGGGGATTCCTTTACTGTGTGATCAAGCAGTAGTTTTGTGTAGGGCACCTAATGTGTGATCTAGAAGTAGGGGGGTATGGAGGACATGGATCGACTGCATGGTCAAGCCGTAGTAGTGTGTGTATCACGCCAAAGTACGACGTGATCGAGCGGTAGTAGTATGTAGGGCAACTATTGCATGATCTAGATGTAGGAGTGTATGGAGGGCATGCGTCTAATGCTTGGTCGAGCAATAGTTTTGTGTAGGGCACCTGCTGCTTGATCAAGCGGTAGTAGGGTGTAGGACACCTACTGGGTGATCGAGCCGTAGTAGTGTGTAGGGCACCTACTGCGTGATCTAGATGTAGGAGTGTATGGAAGGCATGCGTCTAATGCTTGGTCGAGCAATAGTTGTGTGTAGGGCACCTGCTGCTTGACCAAGCGGTAGTAGTGTGTAGGACACCTACTGGGTGATCGAGCCGTAGTAGTGTGTAGGGCACCTACTGCGTGATCTAGATGTAGGAGTGTATGGAGGGCATGCGTCTAATGCTTGGTCGAGCAATAGTTTTGTGTAGGGCACCTGCTGCTTGACCAAGCGGTAGTAGTGTGTAGGACACCTACTGGATGATCGAGCAGTAGTAGGGTGGCTGGGGTTCCTATTGCATGGTCTAGTGGTAGTAGTGTGTGTAGGGTACCCACTGCATGGTCGACCAGTTGTAGTGTGTTGTAGGGCACGTACTGTATGGTCGAGCAGTAGTAGTGTTTGTGTGACACCTACTGGATGATTGAGCCATAGTAGTTTGTGTAGGGCGCCGACTGTATGATCGAGCATTCGTTGAGTGTGATGAGCGTATGATGCATGGTTGAGCAGTAGTAGTGGTGGTCTGGTGGTACTGTGTCTCGGGAACCTACTTGCTGATCGAAAGCTAGGGTATCTAGGGAACCTAATGCATGATCGGGCGGTAGCAGTGTGTGCAGGGAACATGGTGCATGGTCGAGCAGTAGTGGTGGTGGTGGTCTGGCAGTGGTAATGAGTCTGAGGAACCTAATTTGTGATCGACTACTAGGGTATATAGGGAACCTATTATATGATCGTGCAATAGCTGTGTGTGCATGGCACCTGGTGCATAGCAATTGAGCAGTAGTTCTGCATAGAGACTGCCCCTACTGCCCTCGGGCGAATCCTCCAAAATTGCCGACGTGGAGTGGGACGCGTGTTAGTGCGTGAGTTTGGGAGGCGTGGATGTTCATCATGTTGGACGCCAGTCGGTGGCTTAACATGGCATGACACGTGATGCGCACGATTCCACGCCATGAGCCCTGCTGTCCAGGAGGCCATTGTCTGCGCATCACCATAGAACACAGGGTTGTGCCTGGCGCGATTTTCTTCGCTTCCTCGCATTTTTATTGTAACAATGCGCTGAACAGGAGTGGCAAAAAGGCAAGATGAGCCATTGTCAAGGATGGGTCCATGGTGTCTGTTCCCATGGTATGCCTATCTCTTTAGCCATACATACATAAATATAAAGCGTTAATTATTTACATGGTTTCTGTTTAGATTTGTTTACATCTGTTTAGATATGACCGTCCAGTATGATAATAATCATTCACCTAGTATCATTGGTATGGTATTTGCTTAGAAATGAGCATCATGCACAAATATAAATTGTTCTCCCGATTGTTACTTTAACATCACAAAGTATTAAACACAGCATAACAACTGCATATGGAGCGTGATATAGCTCAGGCGGTAGAGTGTCCAGCTGTGAAGGTGTTGGTCATCCGATCGATCCTGCTCAGTGGATCCATTTGCAGTTTGGGTTATTTTCCATTCCAACCAGTGACCCACAACTGGTTCATCAAAGGCTGTCATGTGTCCTGTATGTAGGAAAGTGCATATAAAATATCCCTTGCTGCTTATCAGAAAGAGTAGCCTGTGCTGCGGAAATGGGTTTCCTCCAAAGAAAAATGTCAGAATGACCACATGTCTGATTTCCAATAGCCACTGATATGAAAAGCAATGTGTTCTAGAGGTGCCGTTAAATAAAGTAAGCTTTTTTGACACATGTTTAAATGCAAACACACATTATTCCCATGGTGTCTATGACCACCATGCAAAAATATAAAACAGAAACGATTCCCAAGGTATCTGCTTAGTCATGACCACCTCATACAAGCAAGCATATAATAGTCCCATGCAAAATGCAAGACACATCTAGCTCCCAGCCATATGCACCTCTATGTTCAATCTGCTATATTGCCCCCAATCTTGCGGATCTATCCAAGCTACCCGACGCCCCTGTACCCCTTGAACTAGCCCCCAGCTGGCCCTTGCCCTATTCATCCTCCCATCCATCACAGTCGTCATATGTATGTCACATGCACCGATGGGTCAACACAGATTGCGCCTATGCATCCATCCACCGACAAGTGTTGCAAAGATATACCAGACTCTGACTCGCATCTATTAAGCGCCTCGTCACTAAATGAAGCCACAATGAAACAGACAATGAAACAGTCAATTAAACATGAAGTTGTATCAGCAACAGCCGGTCCGAGCTCTCAGGGTTGTTTGTCTGTTGTTGATTTACGTCAATTACCAACTATCTAGCAACTAACTAGCAACATTTAAGGTAATATCAGGATGGGCACCAACTTGTGACAATGAACTCTCGTGGTGACTTTGTAGTGTTGGCCCACTGGGGGACCTGGCCATGACGCAATATCCCACGCAATCAGAGTATCATGATAGTGTGCTGACCAGTCCTTGCCCTATCCTAATAATACTTAGCGTTGGACTAGGTAGAGATAGGTATCAATTTTATAAGTCATTGTTTTGACTCGGCCTGTAGTCGAAATCCCGACCTCTGGTCGACTCAAACCAATGACTTAAAAATTGATACTTGTTGCTTCCAAGCCAGGTGCTCGGCATTATTAGGATAGGGAAAGGACTGGTTGGCTCAGTGTCAGGATAATGTGACTGAGTGGGATATCAGGTCATGGTGCTGGCAGCCTGGTCTTGCAGTGGGGCAGCACTATAAAAACACCATGAGTGCGCACTGTCACAAGTCGGTACCCGTCTTGATATGAGCTTAGATGTTGCTAGGACATAAAATAACAAACAAACAAACAAATCGATTATCTGACATGGAATATTTATGTTAGAAAATCACCCCTCTCATATCTACCAATATGGACTAGCCAAAGCTAAGCTAAGGTAAGCTAAGCACACTGCGGAGGCCTTGTGGATTGCAACCTGTCTACGCTCCTTCCCCATCTGTATGCCGTCCACCCCACCGCCATCTTGTCTGCCTATATATCAGCTCCTACCACCTTGTCCTATTTCTTAGAGCTGTCATAAGATATTGACAGTTGATGCAATGTATCCAGTTGTGATATTGTACGAGGGCATTCAGCAAATGTCAGGTTCGCTGTAGCCATCTTGCATTGTCATAAAGTCACTGTGTTTCTGGATTTTCTGTGTCTCGAACTGTTAAAATGGGGCAGAAATTCAGGTGGTAAGAGGAAAAGGTTCAATGACTGGCTAGATACAACCTGAAGAAATGGAATGTCCATACTACAACCAAGGACAGGATTTCATGCGATGCTTCTATTCACAAATGCACAACTCAGTTTGAAACTGATCACATATCTCAAGCTAAGCAAAAGTGTCAGCAGAGAAAAGATTGTCCCCGTCACCTAGCACACTGTATGACTACCGCTACACACACATGTCCAACGTGCTACCACACATCCTGAGCACAACTTTGACTCATCAGCCATCAACGAGTTTGCACCAAATGATGAGTTGTTGTCATCGTCACCAACGATGGACAACCGAGAAGAAAAAGAATAACTCCCATTCTGAAATTTGGCAAAAGTGAAAGATTGGGAAAGAGAATAAGTTGGGAAGAGGACACGATTGAGTAAAGGGGAATATTAATATAACTTGTCAAATGAGTCTACAATTAGGTCATTGACCCCAGTATTCACTGCACATATGTATTGTAATCGAGACGATCAAGACAAATATTATTTATTGTAGATTGAAATAGTCACCTGACATTTGGTGATACATTGTATAACCAATCGAATGATTTAATAGAACAATACCTATGGTAAATCGGAGTAAATATGACCCTCTTTGTTAACCTTATTGAAGCACAGTGAAGACGTCAGTGATCATTAAGAAACTTTGATGTCACTTTAATAATTACCGCGATGTCATTACTTTTAGAGCTGCCTTTGGGAACTTGATTGATCTACATTGGATGAGCTGCTCTGAGCTGTTCCCCGTTGTGGTTGTCCTCACGAGCTGCTCGGATGCACCAGCTAAGGACCTGTGTCAGACGAACATCAGCAAATCGACTGCGAGGGAATGATGGCTTGGAGTAGTAGTAGAGTGAGTGAGTGTGTGTGTTTGGGGGCGGGGGGGGGGGGGCTTTGGATTCAGAGGCTGGGGGGGAGAGCGTATTTGAGATTGAGAAGGGACGGGGATAAGGTCCAGATATAAGGGCCTCTGATTTGGCGTCAGGGACAAGGGCGGGGGCTGGGTGAGCGAATCTTGATGTCGATTATCAGACACACGGGTGTTTGCGGTAAGTGTTGCTGATGGTCTCCAAGTGTGTGGCGTGGGGGAGGAAGTGTTCTGCTGAGTGGACATTGAGTGATCGTGTGAGTGTTTGGGTGTGGGCTGGGGGGTGAAATGTGCATGTGGTAATCGAGAAAGTATGAAAGTCCCGATCAGGCGAAGATAGTACTGGTCCACAATACCGTATCTGAAATTGTGAAATCCGAAAAGCTCTGCTGTATTTTCTTGGCCATTATATTCATGAACTGTAATACAATTTATAGGTTTTATTTATCCCCCCTAGTGGGAATAATATTCATAGATTTTCTGGAGAAATAATTATGTGCTTGATTATGGTTTGCTTGAAGCTGAATGTGCTTATCTGTTGCCAAATGTTTTTGTTTGAAATAAAATGTACTAGATTATTTATGATCCCATTATTCTATAACTGTATTTGTAGTATTTATTGATCCCACTTAGTGTGAATATTCATATGTTTTTAACTGCAGTATTACTTGCTATATTCTCAAATCCAAATACATGAATTGTGAAAAACTACCGGTCCCCTAGGATTTTGGCTAAGGGATTGCGGGGTTGTAGTCGGAAATGAAGCTGACGTATATAGGGGTGTTAGGTGTTGCCTCTGGTTGTGGGAGGGAGCGGCGATGAATCGCCGCGGTGTAAAGTCGACGGCCGGCAGCTGTGGTTGTGTAGGCAGGCTAAATAGGAAATCACTACAGACAAGTATAGAGAAGGAAGGCAAGATATAGAGTCTGCAGAAGGAAGCAGAAGGATGCGTGTGGGTAGGAGCTTGCTTATTTTATTATATATATATATAGGTTTTAGAATCCAAGATGGATGTACACACCTGATCAATCCCTCCAATCAGCAACAGGCATTCCTATATCAACCAATGAACATTCAATAGGATTGTATCCAAGCTTTGGCTGTTTATGTCTACAGTGCCCTGTTGTGTCTGGGTGTGCAGTGATCCGTAAATAACACTTGGGGGGGGGGGCTCCAAAGAGTCTGTACATTTCAAGAAGTGCCCCTCTCACACTATCTATTATAATACAATTTCTATCTTAAATCAGTAATAGATCACCAACACCACATACACCTTATATGCCTTTGGTGTTACATACCATTTACCATTATATAGACCATTTGCAATTTATCATAGAATAGTTCAAACCTTAACCAATGTCTCAAATATCGGGACATTTTTCAGCGGGGTGAGGGGATGAGAGAGAAGGGGGGGGGGGAGGGGGCTGAGTGGGTCTTACGTAGATAATGGGTAAGGGTATCAGGCGATGTTTGTGGTTGGGGCGAGATGGATTAGAACAGGAGAGGGGCTGAGGGTGTTACAGGGGTAACAGAGACTGTGGCCAGATGTGACCAGATGTGACCAGATGTGACGGACAACCAGAACTGAGAGTGTGTGTGTGTGGGTGGGGGGGTTAGTTATCAATGTGTAACATTGGAAACTAGTATACAGTAAAACCTCTCTAAATGGACCGACCTTGGGACGGACTTTAAGTGATCCATTTAAGGAGGTGGTCGGCGTAGGGAGTTAGAATATGGTTACAATGGTATTGTTGGGAACCAAATAAAGCGATTGATATAGGGGAGTGGTCGATCTGTGGATGTTTTCGGTTACAAAGATTTTATGTGTATGGAAAGGAGACCCGGAAATATGGAAAAAAGGATGTAAGACTAAACTCAGCAAAGAGACACATCAGACAGTAGCTACAGAAGTTGAGTGAAGTTTATTTTGAGTCCCTTGTCTAGGAATAAATAATACACGTTCTAGTTGTCGCTGTACTTGATTGATCAGAAGTTTATGCTATGACTCTCAAGAAGGGAACACATAACAGATAGATGAAGGCATTACGCTTAACACTATGTGAGGAGTCAGAGCCAGTTAGGCTAAGTTAGGTCAGATTAGATTAGCAATAAGGTGTTAGGGGTGAGGGGTATCCGTAAACAACAGTGTGCTAATTCGCTGGATGCTACCATTATTGGAACCGCATGCAAGAGTTCCGGGTGTGGGAGGGGACAAATTGCTCCATTGCAGAAATGAAATAAAGCTTCACAAATCAAAGAGAACTATTGCTTTTCAGCAGTAGCTCACAGCTTGTATCCACTCATCCCCTAGAGGAGCTCAGTCTACGAGGTGGCGCCACTGGCAGATGGGCGGATGTGGGAGGTTAGTATGGAGGTGGGCTAGATGGACGAGGCGAGGTTAGGCAGGTCCCTAGCGGGGTTGACAGATTAGAATCATCATGCAGCAGGGCGCCTGATGAGCCCCTGTCCAGGTCTGCTCTTTGGGGAACAATTGTCTTTTGGATGGCGAGTGGGTGCTAGGGTGAGCGCTCCGTATAAGCGATGAGGCCATTGGCCGAGGCAGGAGCAGCTCGGGCCGGGATGGGGGCCGACCGTGGGAGAACTGCATGTGGCTGTGATGAGGTCCATATGACAGTGGCTTCTCCAGGATGTGGCACTCGCGTCCACTGCATACTGGATGGTGATACATGGGACCGCCAAGCTATCTACACTGGACATCCGCAGAGACTGTTGGCGATGGGAAGGCTGCCCTTAATACTAGACGGGGTGAGTTGGGGGCTCGCTTCTCATATGGTACATGGTAGGATGACCATACGGGATGGCCGAATGAGTTGAGCATCCGTGTCTCGTTTTGGGCAGATCGATGTATTTGAACCCTGCTCGAGTCAAACAAAATACTTTAAAATGTATACTTGTCGCTTCGTAGCCATGTGCTCAACATTATTAGGATAGGGCAATAACTGATTTGTTCAGTGGCAGGATAATGTGACCGAGTGGGATATTAGGTTGTGGTGCTGACAGCCTGGTCTCCCAGTGGGACAGCACTATAAAGTCGCCATGAGTGCACACTGTCACAAGGCAGTGATATTAGCTTAGTTGTTGCCAAGACGTGAAACTCCAACAACGAACCAACATCGTGGGATTCGAGCCCCTGGCTAATTCAATCCACTGACGTAAAACTTGGTACTTGTTGGCAGGTACCTAGCCTGACATGTTGAAATACAGGAACACTTAAGGAACAGCGGAATCGGGAAGACAAATTGTTTGCGCTTAACCCTGCTTAATTAACGAATGGCTGTATAACTTCTGAAAGCTTTGAAAGTTGTTCACATGTAGACAATTGTTTGCTTTCTTGTGAGGCATTTCATTACGAAAACTTCCGAAAACTATGTGCGTGACAGCCAAATTTGTCAAACTGCACATTAATCCTATATCAAATTATTCCTTGGTAATTAAATCGGTTGTCAAATGATCACCATAGCTAAAACGAGGTAAGATTTGGCCTCTATAAAATAGATTTATGTCAGTTTATTTCAAAGTAGAACTGGCCATCACTGTTAAACGGTGTTCATGGTTTATTTATTTAATGTTTTCGGGGGGTTTATTTATGATATATATATATATATATATATATATATACTAAATATATACCTATAGAAATATGGATATTTAGAGGGGGAAATAGACATAGAGAGAGATAAGAGAGATAAAACAATAGAGAGATGACAAGATTAGAGAGAGGTATTGCCTACATTGTAATTGAATGAAGATTAACTCATCCAACAAGCTTCAATACATTTAGATACGCAATATGATAAGGATCATGATCAATAAAGCAATAAAGCCTACTTCTCTCAACTTGGTCTAGACGTAGAAACCCCATACAATATAATCCAACATATTTACGCTAATCTCCCTGATGGTGAGATCCGAAAATAAAATATTGAAACTGGTGCCCGACACGACTGATATCTCACATTGTTTAATTGTGAAGGATGCCAGACGCCATAGCCGCATTGAATATATTTTGCATAAATTGTATATGTTTATAGTCGTCGTATGCGCGATTTGGAGATATTCACTATATTCATTTATAAAGCTTCATAGCACTTTTGGAACGAATAGTACATTATGCATTCAAAATGACTGAGCCCCCACCATTAAGATCGGTCTGACATTAATGCTATTGATTTTGTTTGCTCAGAGGTTGCTGTTTGGACTTTGACATTACTGATTCTTCTAAATCTATCAGATGATTGCATTGCAGTACATAGTTCAAATTGGGAGTGACACCCGCCACAAACTTAGACATCGGGAATGCACACCCGTGTGGCAGTGTTCACTGTTGATATGCCCCACACCTGGTGCAGTCGCCGAAGCGGTAGAGCGCGGGCCTCGCGTACAGGAGATGGGGATTTTGATTCCCGGTCGAGTCAAACCGATTACTTATAAAATCGATATGTGTTACTTCCTAGCCTGGCGCTCAGCAGTAATAGGATAGGGCGAGGACTGGGTAGGTCAATGTCAGGATAATGTGACTGAGTGGGAAGTTAGGTCATAGTGCCGGCGGCCTGATTTCTCAATGGGGCAGCACTATAAAGGCACCATGAGTGTGCACTGTCACAATTCGGTGCCCGTCCTGATATGACCTGAAATGTTGCCAGGATGTAAAACTACAACAACCAACCAAGAGATGGAAAATATAAGACTAATATGCAAACGCCATTGAAGTGAGTAATAGGTCTGTAACAATAATTTAAAAATACACATACATATTGGAATAATGACATTTGCCAGGTCATATTCTCATTTTTCCAAACACACAATGCGACATAATTCAATTGAATCCGGCAGTGTTGGTAGTACACTCCTAAAGAAGTAGATCCAGCAAATGGAGAGTTCCGAGCCCTCACTAAGTGGATTGAATGTGTCTTAGTTCCTGGCAATTTGATGCTGGCGTAGAATTTTTGTAGAGATTAACCTCAGTGGCATTTACAGGAAACGAGGAGAAACTGCATCGGAACAAATTCATCTTACCCCAATGGAGTAGCGCTTCCCTCATAAACAAACCAATTATTTTGACGGAGGGTTAATTAGTTCTAACAATGCAAGCAATTAGGTAGTGGAATTAAAGCTGTCTAGTTCGCTTTCATCCAGAACCATCGTAATATGTTGGACCCTACGCAGTCCCCGAGCAGTTTGTGCCAGGCTGAATGTATTAAATATGGTATCCATGGATACGATTGATTAATTGATTGGTGGTTGCTTTACGTCGAGTCAGCAGCATAGGCCATATTTACGGCGAGAAATGTTTGTTTTTTGTTCAAACCATCGCTTTTACATGTAAAAGCAGACAATCAAGTATGTGCCAATAGACACTCATAAATTAGAAAGCTCACAATCATATATTTTACCTCGGTAAACAGCCTCAGGCTAGCCTCAGGCTAGGGAGAGGTAAGCACGTCCGGTACCAGCAATTAGCATATACAACTCACGACTGGATAACGTGTCGTTGGGTTGCTCCGGCAAAATTAGTCTACATACAAGCAAATACGCAGTAAGTATAATAAAAACTGTGGTTAGCTAGGGCCCTCCCGCCACACCCTGCCACATCTATTCCGTTGGTGTACCTTTTCGGTAAAGTAATAGTATCCATTGTTTGAAAGTCATTTTTATCCTCAATAAGTAGGTTAAGATTGCTGGTACCGGACGTGCTTACCTCTCCCTAGCCCACATCTATCCGAGGCTTATACCTCGGTAAAACAACAGTTATCCATCATCTGTACCAAGGTAAGACTCGTATAACTATACTATTTGTGGTCAAGGGAAACAAATTCCCATAGAAAAAGAAAAGTTTGATTAATAATTGATAGAATTTATTTAGTAAACTATGTGAGGTGGTACAGTCCAGCTGCCCTCAAAAAAGCTAAAATGTTTTCTTGTTTAACTTTAGTAAAAAGGTCATGCATACTGTCTGCAGTATAGAATTGTTGGCGTTGGGCCAAAAAATCAACAAAACTTAGTCAAATGTGTTTGAGTGTCAGCAGGGACTGACACTCAAACACATTTGCACTAGGATGACGTATCCATGTGTAAAATTGTCCGATTTAATACATGTGAACCGAGGTGAAGTACTATAATAAATTACAAACTGTCTATATAATGATAAATGTTAAAATATAATAACCCAAAGGCATATGGAGGAGGTGTGAAATTGGTAAACTATTATTCATTGAGTATAGAATTTGTATAATTGAATAGTCTTTGGAGGGAGTGTCACTTCCGAGCTTGGCTAAGAACAGTCTTTGGAAGAGTCACCTCACATGCCCCCTTCCCCCCCACATGGTAGTGTTATGATCATTGACCACTGCATTGTATTCTAATTGGAGGATTAAGTCATGTGACCACTGCATTGTACTGTGATTGATGAATTGAATCAGGTGACCACGGCCATCTTGAATTCTGAAAAACCTATATAAGTCAATAAATTGAAGAGTCTCACTCTCTTACTTTTCACTCTTACCCTGTTTTCCTTCATTACCTGTAGTGCTTTCATTTGACCTATTTACACCACCCACACCACCAGCCGGCACGTTT
>CM059199.1:57119267-57221767 GCA_030323885.1 Branchipolynoe longqiensis
AGAAATGGAAGAGGGACGTTGTAAAAATATACGGATTTTCGGTTAAGAATTATATATTGGCAGAGAGCATTATTAGTCTTGGGCGACGGAGTGGGGACGATGTTATATAAACTAAAAGTAATAATATCCCACTCCCATTATGACATGATATAAGCTGTGTGAAATATATGTTCATATATTATGCCTGAGATTAATGAAGAGATGTTCCTATATAAGAGGCAGTACATGATTGTTGAAATGTTTCTCTATGCATCCATAAAGAGTGCAATTGGAGAAAAGACCATTTTAACAGAGATCTATTGTAACTGTTTGCAGCTACCTGTCCCTACATGACCACTGGGTGGGCCCACCAGCCTAATCTGCATATACACAGAGGGCACCACCTGCAGCTTGGTTGAGTGACAGCCACCCCTACTGGGGGGGTGCCACCCACCCAGACTGTGGAGGTGCCTGATTGGCTGGCTGAGGACTGCCCAGTCACCCACTTCCCATTGGCCCTCTGACCACACTAGCCTCAAACCAAGATCATATTTTCTAGGCTCTGCTCCAGACCCCCTGGAGAGAGATCACTCTACTCCTGGCTCTTGAGTGAGACACACCTACTCTTGAGCAGGAACCCCAGACACTCTGTCTGATGCTGGCTAAATTCATATATTCCAATTGAGTGTAACACAGCCATAGGACTCCTGTCCCATGGGCTGTGTACACTGCTTTCTATACAGGCTAAAGAGGTAATGATATCTTGTGTGGCTAGAAGGTAAGGGGAGTGGATGGTAGGTCACTGGTAGGTGGACAGAAGTCGGTGTTAATAAAGCACAACTTCCCCACTGTTTATCTGAGTGACTTGTCTTCATTCTTCCTTCATATTGGTTAAATGAGCTGACAGATAAGAGATATGAAGGGGAGAGTTTTGTCATATTATCTGGTGTCCAAAACGTGGCCGGGCATCCAGTAAATATCACACATGTTTACAAATCTCACCTCATAAACCATGTTATGCAGATCCAATCCCATAAATCATTTCATCTCATAACCATGTTATACATTGTTATGCACATCTCATCTCATAAACGGTGCTCACGCACATCTCATCTCATAAACCATGTTCATGCAAATATCATCTCATTAACCATGTTTAAGGAGATCTCATCTCATAAACCATGTTTAACGCAGATCTGATCTCATAAACCATGTTGATGCACATATCATCTCATAAATCATGTCTACACAGCACTCATTGTATCCACCACATTTACGCAGATCTCATCTCATAAACCCTCCTTCCGCAGATCGCTCCGCGTCAACCACGTTGACTCATAAGTCTGGTGGAAGATACATGATTTGTTAGCCTGTGTTCCTACAACTTACAAGGACCGACTGGCATGTGGGGGAGGGGGGGGGGGAGAGAAGGGGAGAGGGAGTAGGAAAGGGGGAGATGGAGGGGGAAGGGAGGGGGAGAGAGGGGTAAAGTGGAAGGTGAGAGCGGGGTAGTAAGGGGGAGATGGGGGTCGGAAGGGGGAGATGGAGAGGAAGGAGGGGAAGAGGAGGAGAGAGGGGTAGAAAGGGAGAGGGGGGTAGGAAGGGGAGATGGAGGGGGAACGGTGGAGGCGGGTAGGAAGGGGGAGGGGGAGAGGGATGAGGAAGGAGGGAGAGGGGGGTAGGAAGGGGAGATGGGGGGAGGGGAAGGTAGAAGGGGGGAGAGGGAGGAAGGGGGAGATGGAGGGGAATGGAGGGAAGGGGAGGAGAGGAGGGTAGAAGGGGAAGACGGAGAGAAGGGGAAGGGGAGAGAGGGGAGGGGAGGGAGGTGGGATAGTGATGCGAGGGCCATATATGGGATAGAGAAGGAGAGGGGTAGGAGGAGGGAAAGGATGGGGAGGGAGGGAAAGAGGGCCGAGAGAGGGGGAGGAAAAGAGAGCCGAGAGAGGGGAGAGGGAGAGGGGAGGGAGAGTGGAGGGGCGGGAGGAGAGGAGAGAGGAGAGAGGGAGGAAGAGGGGGAGGGAGAGGGAGGGAGGGAAAATGAGGCGGAGGGAGGGGAGGGGGGAGGGAGGGAGGGAAGGGGAGAGGAAGGGGAGGGGGAGAGGGATGGGGAGAGGGAGGGAGAAGGAGGAAGGGAGGTAGAGGGAAGGAGAGAGGGAGAGGGAGGGAAGGGGGAAGGGAGGGAGGGGAGCGAGGCGGGGGAGAGGGGGAGGGGGCGAGGGGGAGAGGGGAGGGGAGGGAGCTGGTGGAGACGGGGAGCCTCATTGTGAGTTAAGCTAGGATTCCTTACACACGGTATGCGGCATGCGGCATGCGGCATGCGGCGTGCGGCGTGATTACGGGATGGGTCCTTTCACCCACACCGACACCCACACCCACACACAGTGTCAGGTTTCCTCACCACTGTTCTCTATGCCAACACCCAGAAATGCAGCAGCATTCGCATTCGCATGCCACACCGATGGCTACAAGGACCGATTAAGTTGCCGCATTCGCATTTGGACGTAAGTAATCACCCCCATTGACTTAGATGCTTTCCGATTTTTTGCCGCATTCAATCCGCATTCGCATTCGCATTCGCATACCGCATACCGCGTGTAAGGAATCCTAGCTTTAGACCTAAACTAGCGCCCAGCACTAAGAGATCAAGTGAGACACAGATCGCGCGATAAACCGTCGCAAAGAGAACCGCCATGCACCGGGAAAATGTGGTAGGGGGTTGTAGCCACCTGGCGGACGGCGCCGAAAGCGCGGTAGTGGTGGTGGTGGTGGTGGTGGTGGTGGTGGTGGTGGGGGGGGGGGGGGGAGAGCAGATTTGCCTTTTTTCCACCTTCACTAATATACACTATTCATTTTTATTTTCGTTGCTGATGTCCATTGCACTGTTTGTGTAGACCGCGGGGTGTTTGAGGTTTGGTGGGAATGGTCGGTGAATGTTTGGTTAGACGGGTGCCACAGGTTTGGCGTGAGTGGTCGGTGAATGTTTGGTCGGACGGGTGCCCCGGCTCGCACGTACGCAGCATGTCGGTGTTGGCCGGGCGCCACGCTCGACACTCTCCGAGCAGAGTGGTGCTGGGGGAAAGCTCCAAGCAGATACTCAGTGTGTTTGCCGCCCACTGTCGGCCGCTCCGGTACTGTGTGTGTGTGGGGGGGGGTGAGAGGAGAGGGGAGGGAGGGGGAAGGGGAAGGAGAGGGGGAGAGGGGAGGGGAGGGGGAAGGGGAAGGAGAGGGGGAGAGGGAGGGGGAGAGGGAGGGGGAGAGGGAGGGGGAGAGGGAGGGGGAGGGGGAGAGGGAGGGGGAGGGGGAGAGGAGGGAGGGGGAGGAGGGAGGGGTAGGGGGAGGGGCAGGGGGAGGGGGGGATATAGGGCGCTGACGCGGGTTAAGGCCCTGTCACATTATGACGTTTCCTCCCGCATGCCACCAATGCAAAAAATATTATCAATGCGTCGAGAAACGTCCAACTTTTCGGCGTTTCAGGGGGGGGGGGGTAGTTTGACGGGTCGCAGCGTGTTAGTAGCGTGCTAATAGCGTGTTATTAGCGCGCTGTCAACGGGTCTCGATGTGGCGGCCGGGAAAAACCCAAACAAAGGGTGATTAACCTAATTCACTGGCGGGTCGGTCGGCGCGTCGCGACGTGCCACCAACGATTTGCCAGTGCGGTGTGTGCGTGTTACCGGCGCGCTGGCAGCGGGCTGAGGGCGTGCTGCCGGCGCGTGGGTATTGCATCAAGAAGCACCAGCAACACGTCCACAACCGCCATCAACACGTCCACACGCGCCAACAACACGTAAACACGTGCCAGCAACACGTCCAAACCCGCCATCAACACATCCACACGCGCCAGCAACACGTCCAACGTGTCGCGAAATGCTGGCGCTATGCCAATAGGTTGACCACTACACGTTCGTGAAACGTTACCGATGCGTTGATGGGCTGCTCGCAGTTTGGCGAAAAATCCCCAGCGTTGATCGACGTTGATCAACGTGGTTCGAGCGGGCCGGCAATGCGCTGGTAACGTGTGTCGACGTCCTGCAAACGCACCCGTAACGCGCGATACAACACATTGGCGCGTGTCGAAAGTTTTGTGCATGCACAAAACCTCGACGCGGCCCGACACGCGCCAACGTGTGGGTGCAAACATTGCTGGCACTCAACGTGTACCGCCGCGCTGCTAATGCGTTCGTAACGCCCTGTTAATGTGTCCCGACGCTTCGCCCAAAAAGGCAACACGTCAGCACGCGTCGAAGCGCGTTCGTGAGAAATGTCGTAATGTGACAGGGCTATTAGTTAGTAGCGCTGGCCCACGGCTCGCGTTCGCTGTATATTCCGAGTTGGCTGCAGCAGACGACATTGTGGCCGGGCTTAGCGCGCTCACCATCTGCAACCACGCAACCTGCAACCACGCAACCAATCCCACCTCCTGCAACCACACAACCTCCAACCATGCAACCTCCAACCAACCCCACCACCTACAACCAACCCCACCGCCTCCAACCACACAACCTGTAACCACACAACCTGCAACCACACAACCTGCAACTGACCCCACCACCTGCAACCACACCACCTGTAACCATGCAACCAATCCCGCAACCTGCAACCACACAACCTGCAACCATGCAACCAATCCCACCTCCTGCTACCACACAACCTGCAACCATGCAACGTGCAACCAACCCGCCACCTGCAACCACACAACCTACAAATATGCAACCAACCCCATCGCCTGCAACCACACAACCTGTAACCACACAACCTGCAACCATGCAAGGTGCAACCAACCCACCACCTGCTACCACACAACCTGCAACCAACCCACCACCTGCAACCACACAACCTGCAACGTGCAACCAACCCACCACCTGCAAAAATACAACCTGCACCATGCAACCTGCAACCAACCTCACTACCTGCAACCACACAACCTGCAACCAACTTCCCTACCTGTAACCATACAGCCTGCTACAACGAAACCTGCAACCAACCACACAACATGCAACCCCACCACCTGTAACCATGCAACCAACCCCACCTCCTGCAACCACACCCTGCAACCACACAACCTGCAACCACACAACCTGCAACAACCACCACCTGCAACCACACAACCTGCAACTAACCCACCACCTGCAACCACAACCTGCAAGTAACCCACCATCTGCAACCACACAACCTGCAACTAACCCAACACCTACAACCACACAACCTGCAACCATGCAACCTGTAACCACGCAACCTGCAACCACACAACCTGCAACCACACAACCTGCAACCAACCCACCACATGCAACCACACAACCTGCAACTGACCCCACCACCTGCAACCACACCACCTGTAACCATGCAACCAATCCCACCTCCTGCTACCACACAACCTGCAACCATGCAACCTGCAACCACACAACCTGCAACCATGCAACCAATCCCACCTCCTGCTACCACACAACCTGCAACCATGCAACGTGCAACCAACCCGCCACCTGCAACCACACAACCTACAAATATGCAACCAACCCCATCGCCTGCAACCACACAACCTGTAACCACACAACCTGCAACCATGCAAGGTGCAACCAACCCACCACCTGCTACCACACAACCTGCAACCAACCCACCACCTGCAACCACACAACCTGCAACGTGCAACCAACCCACCACCTGCAAAAATACAACCTGCACCATGCAACCTGCAACCAACCTCACTACCTGCAACCACACAACCTGCTACCACACAACCTGCAACCAACTTCCCTACCTGTAACCATACAGCCTACTACAACGAAACCTGCAACCAACCACACAACATGCAACCCCACCACCTGTAACCATGCAACCAACCCCACCTCCTGCAACCACACCCTGCAACCACACAACCTGCAACCACACAACCTGCAACCAACCCACCACCTGCAACCACACAACCTGCAACTAACCCACCACCTGCAACCACAACCTGCAAGTAACCCACCATCTGCAACCACACAACCTGCAACTAACCCAACACCTACAACCACACAACCTGCAACCACGCAACCTGCAACCACACAACCTGTAACCACGCAACCTGCAACCACACAACCTGCAACCACACAACCTGCAACCAACCCACCACATGCAACCACACAACCTGCAACTAACCCACCACCTGCAACCACACAACCTGCAACCATGCAACCTGCAACCAACCTCACCACTTGCAACCACACAACCTGCACCCATGCAACCAACCTTACTACCTGCAACCATACAACCTGCAACCAACGTCACTAGCTGCAACCACACAACCTGTAACCACACAACCTGTAACCAACCTCACCACCTGTAACCACGCAACTTCAACCATGCAACCTGCAACCAACCCCACCTCCATACCACCTGCTACCACACAACCTGCAACCACACAACCTGCAACCAACCTCACCACATGCAACCTGGAAGCAACCATCACCTGCCGCCTACAACCCCTCCCCCCCCCCCCCCCACCTTCCCCCGCCCCTCCCCCCCCCCCTCCCCCCCCCAAAGCCCTTGTCCGCCCGCTGCCCCCAGCATTGCCGCGCCCCGATCCGACCACTCCAAGCCGGGAGGCAATTTGACGTGTGTTATGTGATGTGTTAGTAACACATGGAACTGTCTGAGTGTGTGGGGGGTGAGGGGGGGGTGGATGGGCGTGCACTCAGTGTGTGGGAGTAGGGCTGCGTGTGAGTGCCTGCCTGTCAGTGTGGCTGTGTGTGGTGTGTAGTGTGTGCGGCGTGCACTCGGTGTGTGGGAGTAGGGTTGCGTGTGAGTGCATGCATGTTGGTGTGGCTGTGTGTGGCGTGTAGTGTGTGCGGCGTGCACTCGGTGTGTGGGAGTAGGGCTGTGTGTGAGTGCATGCATGTTGGTATGGCTATGCGTGGTGTGTAGTGTGTGTGGCGTGCACTCGGTGTGTGGGAGTAGGGCTGTGTGTGAGTGCATGCATGTTGGTATGGCTGTGTGTGGTGTGTAGTGTGTGCGGCGTGCACTCGGTGTGTGGGAGTAGGGCTGTGTGTGAGTGCATGCATGTTGGTGTGGCTGTGTGTGGCGTGTAGTGTGTGCGACGTGCACTAGATGTGTGGGAGTAGGGCTGTGTGTGAGTGCATGCATGTTGGTGTGGCTGTGTGTGGCGTGTTGTGTGTGCGGCATGCACTCAGTGTGTGGGAGTAGGGCTGCATGTGAGTGCCTGCCTGTTAGTGTGGCTGGGTGTGGCGTGTAGTGTGTGCGGCGTGCACTCGGTGTGTGGGAGTAGGGCTGTGTGTGAGTGCATGCATGTTGGTGTGGCTGTGTGTGGCATGTAGTGTGTGCGGCGTGCACTAGGTGTGTGGGAGTAGGGCTGTGTGTGAGTGCATGCATGTTGGTGTGGCTGTGTGTGGTGTGTGTGGCGTGCACTGGGTGTGTGGGAGTAGGGATGTGTGTGAGTGCATGCATGTTGGTGTGGTTGTGTGTGGTGTGGTGTGTATGTGGGGAGGGGCGTGCACTCGGTGTGTGGGAGTAGGGCTGCGTGTGAGTGCATGCATGTTGGTGTGGCTGTGTGTGGTGTGTAGTGTGTGTGGCGTGCACTCGGTGTGTGGGAGTAGGGCTGTGTGTGAGTGCATGCATGTTGGTGTGGTTGTGTGTGGTGTGTGTGTGTGAGGGCATGCATGTTGGTGTGGCTGTGTGTGGAGTGTGTGGCGTGCACTCGGTGTGTGGGAGTAGGGCTGCGTGTGAGTGCATGCATGTTGGTGTGGCTGTGCGTGGTGTGTACTGTGTGTGTGGCGTGCACTCGGTGTGTGGGAGTAGGGCTGTGTGTGGTGTGTGTGGGGGGTGTGCACTCAGTGTGTGGGAGTAGGGCTGCGTGTGAGTGCATGCATGTTGGTGTGGCTGTGTGTGGTGTGTGGGGGGCATGCACTCGGTGTGTGGGAGTAGGGCTGTGTGTGAGTGCAAGCATGTTGGTGTGGTTGTGTGTGGTGTGTGTGTGGTGTGTGTGTGAGTGCATGCATGTTGGTATGGCTGTGTGTGGTGTGTGGGGGGGCATGCACTCGGTGTGTGGGAGTAGGGCTGTGTGTGAGTGCAAGCATGTTGGTGTGGTTGGGTGTGGTTGTGTGTGGTGTGTGTGTGGTGTGTGTGTGGTGTGTGTGTGAGTGCATGCATGTTGGTATGGCTGTGTGTGGTGGGTGTGGTGTGCACTCGGTGTGTGCGAGTAGGGCTGTGTGTGAGTGCAAGCATGTTGGTGTGGTTGTGTGAGTGCAAGCATGTTGGTGTGGTTGTGTGTGGTGTGTGTGTGGTGTGTGTGTGAGTGCATGCATGTTGGTATGGCTGTGTGTGGTGTGTGTGGCGTGCACTCGGTGTGTGGGAGTAGGGCTGTGTGTGAGTGCATGCATGTTGGTGTGGATGTGTGTGGTGTGTGTGGCGTGCACTCGGTGTGTGGGAGTAGGGCTGTGTGTGAGTGCATGCATGTTGGTGTGGATGTGTGTGGTGTGTGTGTGGTATGCGTGCACTCGGTGTGTGGGTGTGTCTGTCGGTATCTGCGTGTTCATGTGTTTTGGCATGCCTGCATGTGTTCATCAGTTCACGTGTTCATGTGTTTTGGTGTGTTTGTGGCTTGCTTGGGGTTGTATTTGTGTATGTCTATAAGTGAGTATGGGTGCTGGTATGACAATGCTGTGTGTTTCGGTGCCCGTGTTTGTTCATGTGTTTAATGAGATCCATGTGTGTGCCTTTGTGTGTTCATGTGGGTGTAAAGTGTGCATGAATATGTGTGTTTCAGTGCTCGTGTGTGTGCATGTGTTTAGTGAGATCCATGTAGGTGGCTGTGTGTGTTCATGTGGGTGTAATGTGTGCAAGAATGTGTGTGTTTCGGTGCCCGTGTGTGTGCATATGTCTAGTGAGATCCATGTAGGTGGCTGTGTGTGTTCATGTGGGTGTAAAATGTGCATGAATGTGTGTGTTTCGGTGCCCGTGTGTGTGCATGTGTTTAGTGAGATCCATGTAGGTGGCTGTGTGTGTCCGTACACATCTCCCCCCGTATGTCAGCACACATCTCCCCCCGTGTGTCCGCACACATCTCCTCCCGTGTGTCCGCTCTATACGCAGACACCCCGCGGTCTGCCTCCGCTTGGAGAGTCCGTGTGCAGTTGCGCTTGAAGACTGCGCGCGCCGTTCCGCTTGGAGAGCGTGTGTTTGTACATGGAGAGTGCGTTGTGACGTCACACACGTGATGGGTGTGACTTGGTCGTGACGTGGCTGCATACTTGGCACGGTCCGTCACCGCCCACCCGACCGCTGACTGGTGTGTGAGTGAGTGAGTGTGTGTGAGTGTGAGTGAGTGTGATTGTGTGTGAGAGTGTGTGAGTGCGTGTGAGTGCATGAGTGATAGCGTATGTGAGTGTGTGTGTGAGTGTATGTGTGAGTGTGTGTGTGTGAGTTCGTGTGTGTGTAAAGGGTGTGTGAGTGTGTGTGAGTGTTGAGTGTGGGTGAGTGTGTGAGGCTGTGTGTGTGTGAGAGTGTGTGAGTGTGAGAGTGTGTGAGTGTGTGAGTGTGTGAGTGTGTGAGTGTGTGTGTGTGTGAGTGTGTGTGTGAGTATGTGTGTGAGTGAGTCTGTGTATGAGTGAGTGTGAGAGTATGTGACTATGTGTATGTGTGTATCTGAGTGTATATGAGTGTGTATATGAGTGTGTATGTGAGTGTGTATGTGAGTGTGTATGTGAGTGTGTATGTGAGTGTGTATGTGAGTGTGTATGTGAGTGTGTATGTGAGTGTGTAGGGGGCAGGGTGTGTGAGAGTGATTGTGTGAGTGAGTGTGAGTTAGTGTGAGTATGTGTGTGATAGAGTGAGTGTGTGAGAGGGTTGGTTGGTTGGTTGGTTGTTGGAGTTTTACGTCCTGGCAACGTCTCATGGTGACTTTATAGTGCTGCCCCACTGGGAAAGCAGGCTGCTGGCACCATGACCCGATATCCCACTCAGTCACATTAACCTGACACTGAGCTAACCAGTCCTTGCTGCCCTATCATATTAACGCCAAGCACTAGGGTAGGAATGGACAAGTACACATTTCATTGGTCATTGGTTTAACTCGACTGGGAACCAAACTCCCGACCTTCCACATATGAGGCATGTGCTCTACCGATTCGACCACCGAACCTAGTCGAGTGAGAGGGAGATGGGGGTCGGGGCAGAGGACCCGTCGGATTACTAAACCATTGGGTGACGCATGCTTCCCAAATCAAACACAGTGTTTCAGTGTTTACACGATAACCAGCTGAATACACACACACGTGTGAGATAAGCCCGCGTTACGGATTCATGGCGACATGACGGAGACGGACGCGGACACCTGGGTGTGTGACACGGACACCTGGCGCCGTGGCCGAATCGGGACAGAATCTCCCCGTGGGGCAGCACTATTGGGCAGTCACCATGAGTGCGCACTCTCACAAGTCGGTCCCCGTCCTGGTATGACCTTAGGTATTGCCAGGACGTGAAACTCCAACAACCAACCAAGCTTTGAGTGTGCGCCTGTGAGATGGGTGCTGGTGGGACCCAGCGCGGTCAGGGCGCCCCGCCGCGCATGCGCCACTTGACAAGAAGTTGGCAGGCGACTTGGCAGGGGCCTTCTAACCAGTCCCCAGCAAACCGCAGACGCAAACACACAGACACACACGCACATGCACAGATATATAGACACACAAACAGATGCACACGCACAGATGCACATGCACAGACGGACAATCACAGATACACACACATATGCACACACACAGATGCACACACAGACACATGCACACAGATGCTCACACGCACACGCATAGACGCACATACAGACACACACATACAGACCCATACGCACAGACGCGCACACAGGTAGACACACACAGATGCACACAGACAGACACACACGTACAGATGCACACGCAGACGCACACCAACACATCCACATGCACAAATGCACACACACAGATGCACATGTACAGACGCACATGCATAGATGCACATGTGCAGTCACACACCCATAGATGAACACGCACATATGCACATGCATAGATGCACCCACATAGATGCACATGCAGACGCACACGCATAGACACACATACAGATGCAGACCCACAAATGCACATGCAGATGCACACACAGACACACACATACAGACACAAACGCACAGACACACACGCACACACAACTAACACATACAACACCCCACCACTAACACACTCACCACTAACACACCCACCACTAAAACACCCACCACTAACACTCACACAACACCCACCCACAACACCCACCCACAACATCCACCCACAACACCCACCCACAACACCCAGCCACAACATCCACCCACAACACCCATCCACAACATCCACCCACAACACCCACCCACAATACCCACCCACAACATCCACCCACAACACCCATCCACAACATCCACCCACAACACCCATCCACAACATCCACCCACAACACCCACCCACAATACCCACCCACAACATCCACCCACAACGTCCACCCACAACACCCACCCACACTACCCACCCACAACACACACCCAGAACACCCACCCACAGTACCCACCCACAACACCCATCCACAATGTCCACCCACAACACCCACCTACAACCTCCACCCACAACACCCACCCACAGTACCTGTAATATGAATGTGAATCACCCGATCACATGATGGTAACAAGATAACCACGGAACGTCGCATGGTAATGGGACTAGTAAATAAAGCCAGTCATGAACTAGAACTCGGTGTGTCGACTCGTATCTTACATGGTGTCAAATGAGGAAGAATAACCAAGTATGATGGCACTATCAGGATTAAATGCCTGCACCACTCAACTTGGAAGGTCGTCTAGCATTAAAATGGAGTCAGTGGCAACATACATATGAAATTTATGCCACCGCAGCAGGACTTGCAGGGAAATCTGAAAAAGTACAATGCTGCGTGTTCCTTCATGTGGCAGGAACGGAAGCGCAGAAGGTTCACCGGACGCTCAAAATTTACATTTCTGAATGAGACTCGCTAACACCATTAATAGAAGCTTTTTGTGTATATTGTGAGGGGAAAGCAAACATAACAGTAGTAAGATATCAGTTTAACTCATTTAACCAAAGAAACGAGAGCATGGAAACATATATACGAGAACTTCAAAACCGCATATCTCACTGTAACTATGGTGAGATCGGGGACTCTTTATTATGTGACAGGTTTGTGTGCGGTGTTAAGGACAACAATCTCAGGGATCGGTTGTTACAAACTCACAACTTGTCATTGGAACAATGCTTAACAATGTGCCGTGTAAGTGAATGTAATGCAGCACAACTTAGTGACAGTGCCAGCGCAAAAGCCGATGAACACATCGACGTGATATCAAAATTCAACAGTATTGTGATGTCACAGCGCCAGCTACCAACATGGAAACGACCATCACAGCAATACAGACCTAATGGATCAAGATTTAAATGTTCAAATTGTGGTTATATGCATGACAGGGGATAATCCCCAGCCAAAGACAAACAATGCTCTGAATGCAGGAAGTCAGGACATTTCGTGAAAATGTGCAGAAGTTATGGGAAAAGAATGTCAGCAGTGAATGAGATAAACATGGGATGTCACAACAAACCCGAGGAGTGGATACGCCCATACACAAATGATGAAAGTGAATACAATTTATTTGTGGGGGCACTACATAAAGTTGCTAGTGAAGGATCAAAATTGTGGTACACAGATATCATGGTAGGAAAATGCTTGATCAAATTCAAGCTTGACACAGGCTCGGAGGCCAACATCATTCCCAGGGCAGTGTACAAACAATTGAACGACATGACGCTTACACCACCACGATGCCATCTCATCACGTACACAGGACAACGAGTAAAGCCACAAGGGGAGACGATCATCACAGTCCGTGGGCATCAATTACGATTTCAAGTCACCGAGACGGGTAGCCCCCTAATAGGAAAAAATGTGTGTGTCATACTGAAGCTGATTGCACCCGTGGACACTCCAGACAGCACACTGACTGATGACACGAGTGCTAAACAATTGGTAAATATGTATGCTGATGTCTTTAAAGGTCTAGGTAAAATAAAAGTAAATGCCCGAATCCATATCAATAAAAGTGTAACACCGATAATTGATGACCCTAGACGAATACCACATGCTATAATTAATGATATGTGCAAATAATTGGATAGAATGTTAAGCCTAGGGGTAATCATCGTAGAACAGGTTGAACCCACTTCATGGGTGAACTCGATCACTATTGTAGTGGCAAAAACATGTGGGGCGAAGTTATACACAGCGGTGAAAATTCAAGGTGGCAGAGCTGATAGCATCGGGGAATCGATCCAATAACCTTCAGATTTGGAGTCTGACCTAGAAAAAAGTAAGTCACACTCTAACCACCCGACGACAGAGAACACATAAGTGATGTCACACCGGTCGCGCTAGTGGCCCTTTAAGGACTCTAGCTGACCTACATTGGGCGAACAATGGTAAAAGCCTTCCCAGAGGGCAAGCAGGCTGCAGTTGGGCATGATGCAGTCTAAAGCTGTGTTCACACCTGGGCGTTAAGTCGCCTCATCTAGTGCGCCTTATCTAAGTCGGCTCACATTGGCAGTGTGGACGCGACGCTGAAGCGAATTAGGGCTAGTTTGCCTCATCTAGTTCGCTTCAAGTAAACCACGTCAGGAGGTAGTCCAGATGAACCGAACTAGCTTAAGTCGGCCCACCTTGCTTGTGTGGACGGTAGCGGTTTACTTGAAGCGGATTAAGCACGTCACACTATATAATATAATTTAGTCTATGAACCGGCTAGAGGTGCACAGATATTTTTTTCATCATTTATTTTTAGGGTTTCACTGCCCAGCAGAAGTTTTGACCGTTCCAAAACAATGCGATTCAGTCGAAACAGATCTAGGTCGAACCCACACTCTCTCGTGCCGACGTCGACTAACCGAAACTGGCGCTGGTTAGTATGGACTTGCTCATGCGCAGATATCGATTTTCGCCTTAAACCGCTCTGTATGTGGACACGACACTAGTTCGCCTCATCTAGTTCGCCTTATTTAGTTCGGCCTAAAGTTGTGTGTGTGAACACGGCTTTAGCCACTCCACTTCGCATTTACAACAGTGGCAACAAAATGCGTTTGAACACAGCAAACGCTCCCATCCCGCGAGTAATATGTAAACGCTCGCTAATGAACCCCTCCCCCCTCTCCCCTCTCCCCCCCCCCCCCTTCCCGACTCTGCCAGTCAGCCATAACTCATTAACGCCGCCCCGCTGTGACGTCACGGGCGACCCCCGGGCCGCGCGCAGTCTCCACGCGCAGGTTCGGTCAGTTGCAGGCCTTCGCCGGGTGGTGGCGCCACCGCCGTGCATCGCGCGGAGAGTGCGCGCGTCTCCGGGCGCCATCAGCGGGCGCCACCAGTGGGCGCCACCAGCGCACGCCGGAAACCAGATCCCCTTATCAATCACGCCCCCTCGCGGGCACCCGGCGCACCAAAAACAATAGGAGCAGGAGCACCCCCCCCTCCACACACACACATACATTCCCACCCAGCCGGCCCGGATTTAAACAAAAAAAAAAAAAAATTAGTGAGGGAAGTATGTGATGTGAAATCAAAATCAAAATCAAAACAAAGCAGTAAAACGTCTTCGATTGAAAAGGGGATGAGTAATTTTAGGAGCAGGTTTTTAAAATTGAGGCCGCTTTGTACCTCGTTTTATTCAAAACCTTTTTTAAAAATGTTGCCACAATTCTGGCGTTGATAATATGCGCATGCGTGTGTATATATATATATATACATATATATAGATATATATATATATATATATATATATATATGTGCTCTATAATCTATTATGGGAATATAAACAAGGATGTGACCAACTAGCATTTCTCTATATTAGTTACTACACCCTGTACTGTCATGTTATTAGTTACTCCTACTGTACTAGTGTCATTGAGTTAGTACTACCACTGCTGCTGCCTAGTCTAGTTCCTTCATCCTCCACTAGTCTGCCTCCTGTGTGTGGCTCCTGGCCGCCCTGATACCAGCTGCGTCTGGTCACTACTGCTGCCAGACCCGCTCAGACGGTAGGATTTTAATATGTGATGTATAACGAATTATGCGAGTATAAAGATATGTAAGGGTTAATTATTATTATTATTTGTTATACTCCATAAGAACAACACTGTACAGGTGGCTCCACCTACCCTCTTCGCCTCCACCGGATGTAGACCAGTGTCAATCGCACTGGAGGATTTTTCGGCTAGTGCTGAACGGGATGGCCGAATCAGTAATAGTGCTGGCTGACTTCCTGCCAAGGAGGTCATGGGTTCGAACCCCAGCCGAGTCAAACCAATGATTTGCAAAATCTATACTTTGTGCAACGTAGTCTGATGCTAACCATTGATACTAACAATAGGACAAGATAAGGACGTGTTTGCTCAGTATCCGTATAATGTGACTGAGTGGGATATCAGGTCCTACTCCTAGTGCCAATTGTAAGGTATCCCAGTGGGGCAGCATCACAAAGACGCCATAACTGTATTTTACATGCTTACTTGCTTACTGACTTGCTTAGTGACTGGCTTAGTGACTTGCTTACTGACCTGCTTACGGACTTCCTTACTGACTTCCTTACTGAATTGCTTACTTGCTTACTGACTTGCTTACTGACTTGCTTACTGACTTGCTTGCGTACTTACTGATTTGCTTACTGATTTGCTTACTGACTTGCTTACTGACTTGATTACTGACTTGCTTACTGACTTACTTACTGACTTACTTTCTGACTTGCTTGCCTACTGACTTGCTTGCATACTGACTTGCATACTGACTTGCATACTGACTTTCTTACTGACTTTCTTACTGACTTGCTTACTGACTTGCTTACTGACTTGCTTACTTGCTTACTGACTTACTAGCTCTAGGACGGCGAAACATCCTTGTCAGCAGGATAGCTGTAATCACGCGCTGAGGGAGGCGGCGGAAGTAGCGGTGACCTGCGCGTGCGCACACGGGCCGGCAGGGGGCGGGGCCGCCGTGAGGGGGCACCACCGCCTGGGGATAGGCCCTGCTGCCGTGCAGGGTGAGAGGCTGAAGGAACCAATGTGCGCATGCCCTGCATATCGTACGGCAGTCTCGTTTTAACCCTGCCGTCAGAACGAGGCTGGACCGGTGTGGCGGTTTCAGCTCACTGTCAGTTTCAGCCGTGCGCATAGACTCAAACTCAAGGCATTGTCAATGGTCGTGAGTCACTGCCCTTATAAAATTAATATAATGTTTTTGGTAAAGATGTTTTCTATATGTGTGCTAAGCGATTTGTTTCCAGGTGGTGTGGTTTTAGAGATATTTCACTTTTCCTGGATTTGCTGTATGAAGATTGCTCACCACCATTGACAATGCCTTGAGTTTGACAGTACGCGCAGTGCAAAACATTAGTTTTATTCAAAATTAATAGAAATCAAGAACCCTAACCTTATAAATTTAATATAATCTTTTTGGTAAAGATGTTTTCTATATGTGTACCAAGTGATTTGTTAATAGGTCGTGTGGTTTTAGAGATATTTCACTTGTTCTGTATTTTCTGTATGAAGATTGCTCACGACCATTGACAATGCCTTGAGTTTGAGTCTATGCGTACGGCTGAAACTGACAGTGAGCTGAAACCGCCACACCTGGCTGAGGCAGAGTTGGACAGTCCCTTTCCTGATTTTCGCACCTCCCCTCCACACACACCAGACAGGATGACCGCATGAGCTGAGCGTCTGTCTCCCGTTTTGGTTGGTTGGTTGATTGGTTGATTGGTTGTTTTGGAGTTTTACGTCCTGGCAACATCTAAGATCATATCAGGACGGGCTTCCGACTTGTGACAGTGTGCACTCATGGTGACTTTATAGTGCTCCCCCACTCGGAAATCAGGCCGCTGGCACCGTGGCATGATATTCCAATCAGTCACATTATCCTGACACTCAGCTAACCAGTCCTTGCCCTATCCTATTAATGCCGAGCGCCTGGCTAGGAAGCGACAAGTATCAATCATTGGTTTGACTTGACCAGAAACCCAACTTCTAACCTTCCGCAGGTGAGGCCCGCGCTCTACCGATGAGGCCACCACTAGAACGAGGCTGGACCGAGCTGAGGCACAGGTGGGCTGTTCTTTTCCAGATTCTATGAACTCCCCTCCACACAGACCAGACGGGATGACCGAATGAGTTGAGTTGAGCGTCCGTCTCCCGTTTTGGTAGATCGTGGGATTCGAACCAACGGCTTCAAACGCATGACTTTCCTGATATGACCTTAGATTTTGCCAGGACGTAAAACTCCAACAACGAACCAACCACCCCCCTCCACACACACACATACATACACACACACACACGCGCGCGCGCAAACACACACACACACATACACACGCACATGCCAAAAGTATTCTTCTGGACTTGTACTTGCTCGGGGAGTAACATCTTCAGTGAAGTGAAAGTCTTGAATCATTTAGCAGCGAGCATTTTTGGGATTTATTTTGTTGATAGCAAGGTCGAGGACAGTAGAGAGCTACCGGACAGTGTGTGTGTATGGCAGTGCCTATGTGCATGTGGCGGTGTGTGTATGTGTGCGTGTGACGGTGTATGTGTCGGTGTGTGTGAAGGTGCATGTGTGTGTGCATGCATGTGTGTGCATGCATGTGTGCGGTGCGTGTGTGTGGCGGCGCGTGTGTATCGGTGTGTGTCAGTGCGTATGTGTGCATGTGTAGGTGTGTGTATGTGCGTGTGTCGGTGTGTGTCGGTGCGTGTGTGTGATGGTGTATGTGTGTGGCAGTGTGTGTCGATGCGTGTGGCGGTGCGTGTGCGCGTGCGTGTGGCGGTGCGCTTGTGGCGGTGCGTGTGGGGATACGTGCGCGTGCGGCGGTGTGTGCGCGTCCGTGTGCGTGCAGGTGTCTGTGCAGCCTCTGGTTGACAAGCCACTGTTCCAATGACTGCGGAGACTGAGTGTGCGTGTGTGCATGTGCGTGTGTGTGTGTATGCGCAGCCTCTGGTTGACAAGCTGTGCCCAATATTCCAATGACTGCGGAGACTGAGTGTGTGTATGCGCATGTGTATGTGCAACCTCTGGTTGACAAGCTGTGCCCACTGTTCCAATGACTGCGGAGACTGAGTGTGTGTATGTGCAGCCTCTGGTTGACAAGCTGTGACCACTGTTCCACTGACTGCGGAGACTGAGTGTGTGTGTGCGTGTGCGCAGGTGTCTGTGAAGCCTCTAGTTGACAAGCCGTGCCCACTGTTCCAATGACTGCGGAGACTGAGTGTGCGTGTGTGTATGTGTGTATGTGCAGCCTCTGGTTGACAAACCACTGTTTCAATGACTGCAGAGACTGAGTGTGTGTGTGTGTATGTGTATGTGCCTCCTCCGGTTGACCAGCCACTGTTCCAATGACTGCAGAGACTGAGTGTGTGTGTGTGCGTGTGTATGTGCAGCCTCTGGTTGACAAGCCACTGTTTCAATGACTGCAGAGACTGAGTGTGCATGTGTGCGTGTGTATGTGTGTATGTGCAGCCTCTGGTTGACAAGCCACTGTTTCAAAGAGTGTGGAGACTGAGTGTGTGTGTGTGTGTATGTGCACCCTCTGGTTGACAAGCCACTGTTCCAAGGGCTGGGGAGAATGAGTGTGCTCGTTTGCATGTGTGCATGTGTGCGTGTGTGCAGCATCTGGTTGACAAGCCACTATTTCAATGACTGCGGAGACTGAGCAGACAAGGCTGACGACCACAGCGTCCATTCCAACCCGCCAGACGGCACCCAGCGTCTCCATGGCAACACAGAACGCCGTGCACCTCGTCAAATAGCCTCGCCACGATCACTCTCAGCACCGAGCAAGCTTCAACTTCCAGAATCCCCTGCTTTGGCGTTTTTGCTATATTTAAAATTTAAAAGATATCTATATCGAGTTCATTGTTGTAATCTATTTTACTTACTGGACGCGGTGGCCGAATCGGTAGAGCGCAGGCTTCCTATGCGGGAAATCAGGAGTTTGGTTCCCGGTCGAGTCAAACCAATGGCTTATAAAAATGATACGTGTCACCACCTAGTCTGACCCTCGGCATTAATAGGATAGGACAAAGACTGGTTAGCTCAGTATCAGGATAATGTGACTGAGTGGGATATCAGAATCATAGCACCCTTGGCTTTGTTCTTCCAGTGGGGCAGAACTATAAAGACGCCATGAGTGCGCACTGTCACAAGTCAGTACTCATCTTCATATGATCTGAGATGTTGTCAGGACGTAAAACTCCAACAAAGAAACAAACATCTACTTGACTTTAGAGGGCCTTGTTTGCCCACTTTCATGTTTCAGTGTTCTGGTTTAGCTTTTTTGTTTTAATTCACAATTTAGTGTGTTCATCGATTCATCCAGCTATAAACACATAATTATATAGGTCTATGTGAATAATTACATATAATTAATTGACTATTAAATATATCAATTAGTAGCCAGAGGTGGCAGTCAAATCATTCTTTAAGGACAGTAAAATAAAATTGATAAGAGAGGATAAAAGAGAAGCGAGGAAGAGGTAGAGGTAGTGGGAGTCTGGAGGGAGAAGGGGGGGAGGGTGAGAGAGGGGGAGAGGGGAGGGGAGAGGGGAGAGAGGGGAGAAGGAGAGGGATGAGGGAGAAGGGCGGCAGAGACGAGAGGAAGGGGTGGGAGGAGAGGGATAGGGAGGAGAGGGAGAGGGAGGAGAGGGAGAGAGAGGAGGGAGGGAGAGGGAGGAGAGGGAGGGAGAGGGAGGGAGAGGGAGGGAGAGGCGGAGACGGGGGGAAAGGAGCCAGAGGGGTAGAGGGAGAGGGAACGGGAACGGGAAGAGGGAGAGGGGTGAACGGAAGAAGGAGAGCAGACGGAGAGCAGACGGAGAGGGGAGAGGGAGAGGGAGGAGAGGGGAGGGAGGAGAGGGAGAGGAAGGGAGAGAAGGGAGGGAGAGGGAGGAGAGGGAGAGGGAGGGAGAGGGTGGAGAGGCGGATACGGGGGAAAGGAGGCAGAAGGGTAGAGGGAGAGGGAACGGGAATAGGGAGAGGGGTGAAGCGAGAAGGAGAGCAGAGGGAGAAGAGCAGACGGAGAGGGGAGAGGGAGAGGGAGGAGAGGGAGAGATAGAGGGAGATAGAGATAGAGGGAGAGGGATGGAGATAGAGAGGGAGATAGAGATAGAGAGGGAGAGGGAGGGAGAGGACGAGGGAGGGAGAGGGATGGAGATAGAGAGGGAGAGGGAGGGGGAGGAAGAACCCGGTGCTAATAGACTACATCACGGTTCCAGCGGCGCGGTGCATTGTGGGATGGGTCAGAGCAAAACAACCCCCACAAAAGCACATGGCACATGCTAATACACAAGGTGCAGCTATGAAATGTGCTAGTTTCAGCTCATCTCAGCTCTTGTTTGAAACATAGAATACTAACTAAAAAAATATATATAATAAATTAAGGTCTTAATCTTTTATCCAGCATTGCATTTACATCAATGTAATCAGCACATCTTATGCCATGTGCATTTAGATTTAGAAAGATTTAGGCACTCAGACTAGTGTTAGAGCCATAGCCAGAGTACTCAATGCATTGTCAATGGCAGTGAGTAATCTCCATACAGAAAAAGTAAAATATTGATAAAAACCACATGACCTAGGCACAAACCGCTTGGAACACATATAGAAAACATGTTTAACAAAAAGATTATATTAAATTGATAAGGTTAGGGTTTTGGATTTCTATTAATTTTGAATAAAACTGACATTTCTCAATGCGCGTATCGGCAAACTCAATGGCCGTACGCCTTTGCTTTGCTCCCAAGGCCGTTTTCAGCGCATGCGGAGTCGGAACCGTGATGTAGTCTATAGCTTACTTTCCGTGGGCTAGCCATGAGGAGTCTATAAACAAATATTCATCTTCGCAACGGAATTTAACAAGACCCACGACAAGCGAATACCTCTCACGACCGTGGTCGGCTTCATTACCTGTCTACTGGGCGCAGTGTCGCTTCCTAGACTGGCGCTAGGCATTAATAGGACCGGGCAAGGGATGGTGTAGCTCAGTGTCAGAATAACGTGACTGAGTGGGATATCGGGTCATATTGCCGGCAGCCTGATTTCTCAGTGGGGCGGCACTATAAAGCTGCCAGGAGTGCACACTGTCACAAGTCGGTACCCGTCCTGATATGACCTTAGGTGTTGCCGGGACGTAAAACAACCAACATCATTACCTGTCATGGAAACCGTCAGTGCAGACAACAACTCAAGCTGTTACCCTAATTAAAATATACTTTAAGGTTGCAAAGACCGATCGTTTTGAGTTTCTACCATTTTTTAAAGATAAATACATTAGAATTTAGATTAATCATTATAATCTACTTTACTTTAGTTTGATTTTGCTGTTGTTTTACGTCCTAGCAAACATCTAAGGTCATATCAGGATGGGTACCGACTTGTGACAGTGCGCACTCATGGCAAATCCATAGTGCTGCCCCACTGGGAGACCAGGCCACCAGCACCATGACCTGATATCCCATTCAAGTCACATTATCCTGACACTGAGCCAACCAGTCCTTTCCCTATCCTAATAATGCCGAGCACCTGGCTAGGAAGCAACAAGTATAAATTTGTAAGTCATTGCTTTGACTCGACCAGGGTTTGAACCCACGATCGCATGGTCCACCAACTCGGGAGACGGGCGCTCTAACTCATTCGGCCACACCCCGTCTGGTCCACTTTAGTTTGAAGAAACTTTAATTTAAATGGCTAAATTTTGGTGATATTTGAAGTGAAAACCTGACAAATTAACTTTGGCATGCTTGCCAAAACTCTGACAACACAGGCTTCTGCAGTAACTGGTTCTGTTAAATTAACGTATTACGACCTTCTATGCAGCATCAAATGCTTGATAAGTGCACCAGTATCTCAGTTGAAGCTTTGGTTTGGAAAATTTGATGTTTTCATCCGACTACGTAAATTTAAAGCTTGCATAAACAGATGAAAACATCAGATTCTCTAAATCGAAACATCTTCTGACCACGTTAATTTCTGGGTCCTCTCACAAGTTCAGAGTAGAGGAAACCTGTTGGTATGCTATCCTCGTCCATGTGGACTACAGGGCCAACCCACATAAGTCGTGCTCTCATGACCATGCAGTCAATGCTAACCATTTTTGCCCTCTGTAAGACTTCAAGGTCGGGGATCATATCCTGCCACCTGATAATCATAATTTTCACCAGGGGCTGACACCAGAGGCTGACAGCAGAGGCTGACACCAGAGGCTGACACCAGAGGCTGACACCAGAGACTGACACCAGAGGCTGGCACCAGGGGCCATATGCATGAAGCAGTGTTAGCGGTCCAAACCTGTGGTTAACGGCGATCTCCGGGTTAGCGGCAAAAAGTTGGTATGTATGTGGCCGCTTTAGGGAAACGCCGCGAGTTTAAAGGAGTCTACGCTAATCCCGACCCATATCAAGTTTACGTCGGGTTAGGGACCGATTAGGCCCAAATCTATTCAATGCGATCATATTTAACAGAATTACATACTGTAAAACTGATATTTTAGCAAATTAACCGCAAAAACGAACCGAAAGTAACATAACGGCGGCGATATTAATATTGTCAAATCGACGAATGTACACAAAACAAATCGCCGCCGCCGCCGCATCGACGTCGCTATCCATACTGTCGAACATCAACAAAACATCGCCACTGCCGCCGCCGCCGCCGCATCGCAGAGGGATTTCCCAAATCTATAAATAGCTGAAAGGTTAACTAACGCCACCGTGCTTTGTACCCATACATGCCCCATGACACATCTGGAACACCGGCGTTAGATAACCCGGGACCCGCCGTTAACACCGGAGGCGATAAAACTTTGTCCATGCATACGGGCCCAGGGGCTGACACCAGAGGCTGACACCAGAGGCTGACACCAGAGGCTGACACGAGGAGTCTGACACCGGCGGTTTGATGTAAGAGACTGAAATTGGCACCACGTTCGGGACCTGTGCTTGTGCTTGGGGTAGACGGCATGGCCTGAAATCAGGGTCTGAGGCTGCCCTGACATTAGATACCTGCCTTCAGTGTTCGGTGCCTGACACAGGGTCGCACACCATGACGTTAGATCTAACCCTTATGAGAGTTGATGCACAGCCGAATAACGTTAGACCAGACACTGGACCTGACCTTGCCACTAGACCTGATGTTAGGCCTAACTCTAGGGCTGATCTTAATAATTATGCTTGGCCTGACTCTAGGCTTGGCACTAGGCATGACACAAGGCCTGACTGTAGGCGTGCCACTATGCCTGACACTAGGCCTGGAACTAGGGCTGGCACTATGCCCGACACTAGGCCCGACACTAGGCGTGACAGGAGGTCTGGCACTAGGCCTGACACTAGGCCTGATACTAGGTATGGCACCAGGCCTGACACTAGGTGCGACACTAGGCATGGCACTATGCTTGGAACTAGACCTGACAGTAAGCCTGGCACTAGGCCTGACATTAGGCCCAGTACTGGAACTAGGCCTGGAACTAGGCATGGCACTAGTCCCACCAATAAGCGTGAAACTAGGCCTGCCACAAGGCCTGCCACTAGGCCTGCCACTAGGCCTGACACTAGGCCTGACACTATGCCAGACACTAGGCCTGACAGTAGGCCTGGAACTAGGCCTGGCAGTAGGCCTCGCACTAGGCCTGACAGTAGGCATGGCACCAGCCATGGAACTAGGCTCGACAATAGGTCTGACGCTAGGCCTGAAACTAAGCCCGGCACTAGGCCGGACAGTAGGCCTGGAACTAGGCCCATCATTAGGCCTGACAGTAGGCCTGACACTAGGTCTGACACTAGCCTGCCACTAGGCCTGCTACTAGGCCTAACATTAGGCCTGATGCTAGGCCTGACACTAGGCCCAAAAATAGGCCCAATGATCGGCATGACAGTAGGCCTGGAACTAGGCATATCAGTAGGCCTCACACTAGGCCTGAAGTAGGCCTGACAGTAGGCCTGAAACTAGGCCTGACAGTAGGCCTGGCACTAGTCATGACACTATGCCTGACACTAGGCCTGGCACTATGCCTGACACTAGACCTGACACTAGGTGTGACACTAGACCCGACACTAGACCAAACACTAGGCCTGACACTAGGCCTGACACAAGGCCTGACACTAGACCTGACACTAGGTCTGACACTAGGCCTGGCACTAGGCCTGACAGAAGGCCTCACACTAGGCCTGACAGTAACTTGAGGAAGCGTGATACTAGGCCCGACACTAGGCCTGACACTAGGCCTGCCACTAGGCATGGCACGGCCTCCCGCCGCCTGGTGAGACGCACTGGATGGAGCGTCCACTGCTCGCTGCGTTCCACAATCAATGGGCAGGGAGGGGCGGGGCGGGGCGGTCGCGGGGCGGGGCGGGGGGAGGCGGGGCGGGGCGGGACGGGGCGGAGCGGAGCGGGGCGGGGCGGGAGTCGGCCGCCTCAGTGTGCCGCGCGGGGGCAGATGTACACGCACACGCACACGCACACGCACACTAACACACACACCCGGGTACAGCCTTCTCCCACATTGCCTAAGCTACTCCTACTGTCCCCCAAAGTCTACCCTCCCCCCCCCCCGCCACCTCCTCCCACCCCCATCCCACACCTCATCAGCACACTGTCTCCCAAACCAGTCCGCCCTCTCCACACCCACACAACCCACCCCAGCCTCAGCACACTGCCTCCCAAACCAGTCCGCCCTCTCCACACCCACACAACCCACCCCAGCCTCAGCACACTGCCTCCCAAACCAGTCCACCCTCTCCACACCCACACAACACACCCCAGCCTCAGCACACTGCCTCCCAAACCAGTCCGCCCTCTCCACACCCACACAACCCACCCCAGCCTCAGCACACTGCCTCCCAAACCAGTCCGCCCTCTCCACACCCACACAACCCACCCCAGCCTCAGCACACTGCCTCCCAAACCAGTCCACCCTCTCCACACCCACACAACCCACCCCAGCCTCAGCACACTGCCTCCCAAACCAGTCCGCCCTCTCCACACCCACACAACCCACCCCAGCCTCAGCACACTGCCTCCAAAACCACTCCGCCCTCTCCACACCCACACAACCCACCCCGCCTCAGCCACACTGCCTCCCAAACCAGTCCGCCCTCTCCACACCCATACAACCCCACCCCAGCCTCAGCACACTGCCTCCAAAACCAGTCCGCCCTCTCCACACCCACACAACACACCCCAGCCTCAGCAAATTGCTCCCAAACCACCCCCCCCTCCACACCCACACAACACACCCCACCTCAGCACACTGCCTCCCAAACCATCCGCCCTCTCCACACCACACAACCCACCCCAGCCCACACACTGCCTCCCAAACCAGTCCGCCCTCTCCACACCCACACAACCCACCCCAGCCTCAGCACACTGCCTCCCAAACCAGTCCGCCCTCTCCACACCCACACAACACACCCCAGCCTCAGCACACTGCCTCCCAAACCAGTCCGCCCTCTCCACACCCACACAACCCACCCCAGCCTCAGCACACTGCCTCCCAAACCAGTCCGCCCTCTCCACACCCACACAACACACCCCAGCCTCAGCACACTGCCTCCCAAACCAGTCCACCCTCTCCACACCCACACAACCCACCCCAGCCTCAGCACACTGCCTCCCAAACCAGTCCGCCCTCTCCACACCCACACAACACACCCCAGCCTCAGCACACTGCCTCCCAAACCAGTCCACCCTCTCCACACTCACACAACCCACCCCAGCCTCAGCACACTGCCTCCCAAACCAGTCCGCCCTCTCCACACCCACACAACACACCCCAGCCTCAGCACACTGCCTCCCAAACCAGTCCGCCCTCTCCACACCCACACAACCCACCCCAGCCTCAGCACACTGCCTCCCAAACCAGTCCGCCCTCTCCACACCCACACAACACACCCCAGCCTCAGCACACTGCCTCCCAAACCAGTCCGCCCTCTCCACACCCACACAACCCACCCCAGCCTCAGCACACTGCCTCCCAAACCAGTCCGCCCTCTCCACACCCACACAACCCACCCCAGCCTCAGCACACTGCCTAAACCAGTCCGCCCTCTCCACACCCACACAACACACCCCATCCTCAGCACACTGCCTCCCAAACCACTCCGCCCTCTCCACATCCACACAACCCACCCCAGCCTCAGCACACTGCCTCCCAAACCAGTCCGCCCTCTCCACACCCACACAACCTGTAGTGTATGTACGACGCGAGCACCCAAAACCGAAACCCTGATCGGGCCGGCAGCGCCGTCTGCGCGGAACCCAAATAAAGCATTATGAAACTAGACGTCGTTGTGTAGAGTCGGTTCATGGTCATTACATGGTGTCAGAAGCGGGAAACTGAAGCAAAATGGCTCTTTCCGGGTTGAAACCCCCCGCGGCACTGAATTTGAACGAGGACTTGGCGGCTAACTGGAAAGCCTGGAGCCATTCCTACCAGATCTACGCCACAGCAGCCGGAGTGCTGAGTAGGAGCGAGAAGGTGCAGTGCTGCGTGTTTTTACACGTGGCAGGAGCAGAAGCGCAAAAAGTGCATCAAGCAATGACATTCACGGCCGCCGCAATAGACAAAATCGAACCACTCCGGGAAGCGTTCCGGATATACTGTGAAGGACGAACAAACTTGACTGTGACTCGGTACAAGTTTAACTCGTATAACCAGGGCCAAGAGACGATGGACACATACATAAGAGAAGTGCGACACCGAATCGGACACTGTCAATACGAAGGCCTAGAAGAATCATTGATGTGCGACAGACTAGTGAGCGGTGTCAAATGTAATGAGCTACGCGATCGGCTCTTAAGAACGCCGAAACTGTCTCTCAAGATGTGCGAGGAAATATGCCGCCTGAGCGAACACACAGGACGACAGTTGGCAGGGGCGACAAGCGGCGAACATGCGGTGGATTACGTACGACGTGAGGATACGGCCCGCCAAACACCACGAACGTACGACTCCAAGCAGCAGCAGAGGCAACGGCCGGCTGCCAGAGGGAGCCGGGATCAAGACAGCAGACCCGGAGACGTGCGCGCAAATTGTTCATGGTGCGGGTACACTCACCGAAACGGTCGCGACGCATGCCCCGCAAAAGGCAAATCGTGCTCGGTGTGCAAAAAGATAGGACATTTCGCGAAAGTGTGCCGGGGCAAAACCACAAGCATAAACGAGATAGTCCTAAACGAACACGATGAAGACGACGAGAAGGAATTCGAAAAACCGGAATTTGACCTGTTCGTGGGAGCCATCGAGAGAGATGACAGCAAGACAAGCGATTTGTGGTTTGCCGAAATACCTGTGGGCCCCGTCAATATAAAATTCAAATTGGATACGGGCTCTGAAGCAAACATAATTCCAATGAACTTATTCAGCAGAATCAACAACGCGGAATTAAAAACATCAAGATGTCGACTCGTCACGTACTCGGGGGAAAAGATAGTGCCGAGAGGAGAAACATCGCTGCTAGTGCGGGATCAGTGGCTACGATTCCAAGTGACAGAGACAGGAGGCCCCATCCTCGGCAAGGAGGCGTGCGTCCGACTACGCATCCTATCGCGCATCGACAGTGTCCAGACGGAGGAAAACAGAGACATCAGTGATTCACAGAACACGGTAAAAACATTTAACGATGTGTTCACCGGTCTAGGCACGATTAAAATAAATGCTAAGATATACACAGACAGTACAGTGCAACCAGTCATTGACCCGCCAAGACGGGTACCGCATGCCATTGAAAACAAGGTAAAGGCAGAATTAGACCGAATGCTGAAACTGGGGGTAATAGTAGAAGAGACAGAACCGACGCCGTGGGTCAGTTCAATAACGGTGGTCAGGAAAAAAGACAAAATCAGAGTGTGCTTAGATCCAACCAGACTAAACAAAGCAATCCTAAGGGGGCCATACCCGACACGTACGGTAGAGGAGGTCATAGCAAATTTAGACGAAGCAAAATACTTTTCAGTCCTTGACGCAAAAAATGGTTATTGGCAAATTCAACTAGACATAGACAGCTCAAAACTATGCACGTTTAACACCCCCTGGGGCAGATATAGATACACAAGGCTACCGTTTGGCATTAAAACCGCCGGGGACATCTTCATATACGAAATGAATAAAATTCTGCATGATTTGAAGGGAGTTAACGTAATTACAGATGACATTTTGGTGTACGGGAAAACAACAACCGAGCACAACGCGAATCTCAACGCTGTCCTAGAACGGGCACGAGAGGTTGGATTAACCCTAAATCCTGACAATTCTAGCATTGGTAAAACAAGTGTCAATTACGTAGGCCACGTCATTTCGGAAGAAGGGGTGAAACCAAGCAATGAGAGAGTACAAGCAATAACAGACATGCCCACACCCACCAACAAACAGTCGGTACAAAGATTCTTGGGCATGGTTGCCTATGTAGCTAAATTCATGCCCAACCTCGCAGAACTAACAAAACCATTACGCATTCTAACAGTAAAGGAAACGGCATGGCATTGGCAAGAATCGCAACAAAATGCATTCGATAATCTAAAAAAAATGATCACAAAAGCACCTGTCCTCAGATTCTATGACGTAACTAAAAAGATAACTCTCCAAGTTGATGCCTCAAAGTCAGGGCTCGGGGCGGCACTGTTGCAAGAAGGCAGGCCAATAGCAATGGCATCAAAAGCACTTGACGAGTCCCAAAGCAGTTATGCGGTGATCGAAAAAGAACTCTTAGCAATCTGTTTCGGTTGCACGAAGTTCCATAACTACATATTCGGAAAGAAGGTACGGGTCGAAACAGATCATAAACCACTGGTAGCAATTGTAAATAAACCAATGTACCAACTGTCTGCGCGCATGCAACGCATGAGGATGCGCTTATTGAATTACAACCTAGAACTGGTCCACATAAAGGGTTGTAATATGTATGTTGCAGATCCGTTGTCCAGAGACCACAGCGACAAGACAGGACCTGAGCAGCTGTTCGACACAGACATCACAGTAGCAGCAATACACTTAGTACAAGGGGGCCTTAATGACATCGCAAAAGAAACAAACAAAGATAAAGTGCTAACGGAAGTAATCAAAATGGTTGAGCACGGATGGCCAGAGGATAAAAACTCAGTACCGAAATGTGTGACGCCATTCCATACGTTCCGGCACGAAATAACCAGGGCCAACGGAGTATTACTAAAAGGTAACAGAATAATAATACCCTCAGAACTGCAAAAGGAAATGTTAACAAGATTACACGAAACACACCAGGGAATAATCAAAAGTAAGCGACTAGCAAGAGAACACGTTTTTTGGCCAGGTATGCAAACACAAGTAGAAGACAAAATTAAAAGATGCACGTTATGCCAACAGTACAGGAACAAGCAACACAGTGAACCATTAACGTCACATGAAATACCATGCTCACCGTTCAACAAAATAGGGGCCGATCTGTTCCAAATAGAAAATCAAACATACTTACTAATCGTAGATTACTGGTCGAAATATCCAGAAGTGGTAGAGCTACAGACAACAACTAGCAGTGCAGTGATAAAAGCAATGAAGCAAATATTTGGTCGGCACGGCATTCCAGAGAATGTAGTGTCTGACAATGGTTCACAATTCGCAGGGGAGGAATATCAACTACAACCTGTTCCTGCTAAACTACAGAAACACTCCGCTGGCAGACATAGACGCATCGCCAGCGCAAATGCTAATGAGTAGAAAGCTACGTTCGAAACTGCCAACAACAGCACAACAATTAAAACCCAAAGTAACTAGAGTAGCAAAACAACAAATCAGAAATGTACAAATTAAACAAAAACAACGCTACGACCGCCATGCAGGGAAGAATCACAACATCATACAGGCCGGACAATACGTGCAGTATCTAACCCACAAAGGGAAATGGGCCCAAGGGGTGATAGAAAAGGCGGGCGACAACGAGACAAGAAAATACGTTGTACGCAACAACACAAATCATAACCTAGTACGAAACCGAAAACATATATTCCAGACAAAGGAAAATAATCAGAACATTGAACAACTCAACCCGCACACACAACACGGGTCCCAAACTGATAAAGCCAGTGAGAACGCGTCACAAAGCCCATATACAACGAGATACGGACGACAAGTAAAACCGCCACAAAGGCTAGCGTATCAGTAGGTAATAAACATGTCACGCGTATCGGCAACGCGACAGCGACCCACATCTACGACGAGATGCACATGTGCGCAAATGAATGCACAAGGTCACACGGTTGGTACGTACAGACACAAAGTCAAACATTATTAGATACCAATATATACAATGTTATAAATGTGCATGCGCTAAATGTTAGAAATAAGTACAAGTATCCACGAAATGACACACGTCCAAAAAGTCCATAGTGTAAGGTCAAAACTATATACAAAAAAAAAAAAACAAGCCGGTTTAGGGGCTACCTTCGGAAGGAAACAGGGCTGTGCTTGCATGCCAGCCACAACGCGGTAAGTCGTAAATGATGTAAGAAACATAAGGTCACAGAAATGAATGACGTCACGACTGAATGTTACTTGCGATCCTCGGAAGCCATACACAGGGAGAGGTTAAAATCATCGGTAGCTTACTGTGCTTTCATTACAATGCAAAATGTATAAAAGGGAGATGTAGTGTATGTACGACGCGAAGACCCGAAACCGAAACCCTGATCGGGCCGGCAGCGCCGTCTGCGCGGAACCCAAATAAAGCATTATGAAACTAGACGTCATTGTGTAGAGTCGGTTCATGATCATTACACAACCCACCCCAGCCTCAGCACACTGCCTCCCAAACCAGTCTGCCCTCTCCACACCCATACAACCCACCCCAGCCTCAGCACACTGCCTCCCAAACCAGTCCGCCCTCTCCACACCCATACAACCCACCCCAGCCTCAGCACACTGCCTCCAAAACCAGTCCGCCCTCTCCACACCCACACAACACACCCCAGCCTCAGCACATTGCCTCCCAAACCAGTCCGCCCTCTCCACACGCACACAACACACCCCACCTCAAAGCACACTGCCTCCCAAAACCACTCTCGCCCTCTCCACATCCACACACAACACCCAGCCTCAGCACACTGCCTCCCAAACCAGTCCGCCCTCTCCACACCCACACACGCCAGCCCAGCCTCAGCACACTGCCTCCCAAACCAGTCCGCCCTCTCCACACCCACACAACACACCCCAGCCTCAGCACACTGCCTCCCAAACCAGTCCGCCCTCTCCACACCCACACAACACACCCCAGCCTCAGCACACTGCCTCCCAAACCACTCCGCCCTCTCCACATCCACACAACCCACCCCAGCCTCAGCACACTGCCTCCCAAACCAGTCCGCCCTCTCCACACCCACACAACCCACCCCAGCCTCAGCACACTGCCTCCCAAACCAGTCCACCCTCTCCACACCCACACAACCCACCCCAGCCTCAGCACACTGCCTCCCAAACCAGTCCGCCCTCTCCACACCCACACAACACACCCCAGCCTCAGCACACTGCCTCCCAAACCACTCCGCCCTCTCCACACCCACACAACCCACCCCAGCCTCAGCACACTGCCTCCCAAACCAGTCCGCCCTCTCCACACCCACACAACACACCCCATCCTCAGCACACTGCCTCCCAAACCAGTCCGCCCTCTCCACACCCACACAACACACCCCAGCCTCAGCACATTGCCTCCCAAACCAGTCCGCCCTCTCCACACCCACACAACACACCCCATCCTCAGCACACTGCCTCCCAAACCAGACCGCCCTCTCCACACCCACACAACACACCCCAGCCTCAACACATTGCGCCGCACCCAATACACCACCTTACCGCATCCCACCCTGTCCCTTCCCATGACCCCCTCCATGCCCCTTCTCATGACCCCCTTCCTGCCCCTTCCCATGACCCCCCTCCCTGCTCCTTCTCATGATCCCCTTCCTGCCCCTTCTCATGACTCCCCTCCATGCCCCTTCTCATGACTCCCCTCCCTGCCCCTTCCCATGACCCCCCTCCCTACCCCTTCCCATGACCCCCTCCCTGCCCCTTCCCATGACCCCTTCTGCGCTTCCTCCTCCCCTCACATCGAGGCTGCCGGTTCATGACCCTTTCCACTTTGCTTGACGACGTCGGCTATGCCCTTGATTGCGCACGGATCGCCCCCCCCCCCTTCCCATCACGCCCCTCTCGCCCTCCTGCAGTCTCCCACCTGCAGTCTCCCACCTGCAGTCTCCCACCTGCAGAGTCTCCCAGCTACACATTCTTCCACCTACACTTTGTCCCACCTGCAGTCTCCCACCTGCAGTCTCCCACCTGCACAATCTCCCACCTGCAGTCTTCCACCTACAGTCTCCCACCTGCAGTCTCCCACCTGCACAGTCTCCCACCTGCAGTCTCTCAACTGCAGTCTCCCACCTGCAGTCTCCCACCTGCAGTGTCCCACCTGCAGACTCCCACCTGCAGTCTCCCACCTGCAGTCTCCCACTCGTACAGCCAACCCCCGCCTTCAGTCTCCCACTTTACCACAACCCACCTCCCCAGTCTCCCACTTTACCATGACCCACCTCCCCAGCCTCCCACTTTACCACATCCCACCTCAACAGTCTCCCACTTTACTACAACCCACCTCACCAGACTCCCACTTTACCAGTCTCCCACTTTACCACAACCCACCTCCCCAGACTCCCACTTTACCACAACCCACCTCCCCAGACTCCCACTTTACCACAGCCCACCTCAACAGTCTCCCACTTTACCACAACCCACCTCCCGAGTCTCCGACTTTACCACAGCCCACCTCATCAGTCTCCCACTATACCACAACCCACCTCCCCAGTCTCCCACTTGACCACAACCTACCTCCCTAGTCTCCCACTCTATCACAACCCACCTCCCCAGACTCCCACTTTACCACATCCCACCTCCCCAGTCTCCCACTTTACCACAACCCACCTCCCCAGTCTCCCACTCTACCACAACCCACCTCCCCAGACTCCCACATTACCACAACCCACCCCACATTACCACAACCCACCCAACATCTCCCACTTTACCACAGTACACCTCAACAGTCTCCCACTCTACCACAACCCACCTCCCCAGACTCCCACATTACCACAACCCACTCTCCCACTTTACCACAGCTCACCTCAACAGTCTCCCACTTTACCACAACCCACCTCACCAGTTTACCACAGCCCACCTCAACAGTCTCCCACTTTACCACAGTTCATCTCCCCAGCCTCCCACTTTACCACAGCCCACCTCAACAGTCTCCCACTTTACCACAACCCACCTCCCCAGTTTACCACAGCCCACCTCAACAGTCTCCCACTTTACCACAGTTCATCTCCCCAGCACAACCCAACCCCCACAACAAACCCACCCCAAAACCACACAAACAACCCACACCCACACCCCCCCCCCACAACACACACACCCACCACCACACCACACCAACCACACCCCCACACCACAACAACCAAACACCCCACACCACACACCCCACCCCACACACAACCACCCAACACCCCCACCACAACCCACCTCCCAATTTACCACAACCCACCTCAACAGTCTCCCACTTTACCACAGTTCATCTCCCCAGCCTCCCAATTTACCACAACCCACCTCAACAGTCTCCCACTTTACCACAGTTCATCTCCCCAGCCTCCCAATTTACCACAACCCACCTCAACAGTCTTCCACTTTACCACAGTTCATCTCCCCAGCCTCCCACTTTAACACAGCTCATCTCCCCAGCCTCCCACGCAACCGCGCCCTCCCCCACCCCGATTCACCCTCCGTCCGGCCCCCCACCCGCCCCCACCCACCGCCCCTCTACGCGTTGTCATTAGCTGCCTACGCTAATGACTCAGTACGCAAATTGAGCGCGCAGTATCCCTGTAGGGCGGGGCAGGGCGGGGCGGGGCGGGGGCGGAGCGGGGCGGGGCGCGGCGGGGTGGGGCGAGTGGAGGGGGGGAAGAACTGGACCGGGTCGCGAGCAGTTAGGTGCCGAGACCGCGAGTGATAGTCAGACAACTGGAAGTTGCATGGATACAGGGAGTTAGGGCGCACAGATGGGGCGAAGAAAGTGGGGGGAGAGTGAGGAGAGTAAGGAGAGTGGGGAGAGTGTGCTGGGAGGGAATCCCAAGTTTTGGGAAGTGGGAGCACCATAAGATAGAAGGAATGGGTGGGAGATGGGTGGATGGGGAGAGCGATGTGGGAGATGACATATAGGGGAGAGCGATGTTGGAGATGGTGGATGGGGAGAGCAATGTGGGAGATGACATATAGGGGAGAGCGATGTTGGAGATGGTGGATGGGGGAGAGCAATGTGGGAGATGACATATAGGGGAGAGCGATGTTGGAGATGGTGGATGGGGAGAGCAATGTGGGAGATGACATATAGGGGAGAGCGATGTGGGAGATGGTGGATGGGGGAGAGCAATGTGGGAGATGACATATAGGGGAGAGCGATGTTGGAGATGGTGGATGGGGAGAGCAATATGGGAATGAATATAGGGGAGAGCGATGTTGGAGATGGTGGATGGGGAGAGCAATGTGGGAGATGACATATAGGGGAGAGCGATGTTGGAGTGGTGGATGGGGGAGAGCAATGTGGGAGATGACATATAGGGGAGAGCGATGTTGGAGATGGTGGATGGGGAGAGCAATGTGGAGATGACATATGGGGAGAGCGATGTGGGAGATGGTGGATGAGGGAGAGCAATGTGGGAGATGACATATAGGGGAGAGCGATGTTGGAGATGGTGGATGGGGAGAGCAATGTGGGAGATGACATATAGGGGAGAGCGATGTTGGAGATGGTGGATGGGGAGAGCAATGTGGGAGATGACATATAGGGGAGAGCGATGTTGGAGATGGTGGATGGGGGAGAGCAATGTGGGAGATGACATATAGGGGAGAGCGATGTTGGAGATGGTGGATGGAGGAGAGCAATATGGGAGATGACATATAGGGGAGAGCGATGTTGGAGATGGTGGATGGGGAGAGCAATGTGGGAGATGACATATAGGGGAGAGCGATGTGGGAGATGGTGGATGGAGGAGAGCAATGTGGGAGATGGATGGTAACCAGCAGGTTTGGGAGGAAAGACAAACCGTTCAGTGGGAGCTGGAGGTGGGAGAGGCGACTGACCATGAGGGAGAGGCAAGAAGCTGCTGGGGTGGTGAAGGCGGGTGGGGGAGACGAAGAAGCGTAAGTGAATGAACTAACTGGCTGGGTGGAAATCGAGGTGGTGGTGGTGGGTGGTGGTGATGTTGAGGGTAGTGGTGATGTTGGTGGTGGTGGTAGAGGAGGGTGGTAGTGATCGTGGTGGAGGGTGGAGGGTGGTGGAGGTGGTGGAGAAAAGGAGAGGTTGTTGGTAACATGGTTTGTGGTTGTGGTGGTGGTGGGGAGAGGAGAGGTTTAGCATGTTGGTCATGGTGTGTGGTGGTGTGGAGAGGAGAAGTTGTTGGTAGACATTACTGGAGGTTGCGGTGCCACTCGCCGACAGCAACTCTACAATGGTGGTGGTGGTGTTGGTGGATGGTGGGAGGAGGTTGTTGTTAGACATGGTGAGTGTTGTTGGTGTGGTGAGAGGAGAGGTTGTGGTAGACATGGTGGATGGTGGAGGTGTGGAGAGGAGAGGTTATTGTAAGACATGGTGGTTGTTGGTAGTGGTGGTGAAGAGAGAGGTTGTGGTATAACATGGTGTTGGTAGGTAGTGGTGGTGGAGAGGAGCAATTCTTTGGTAGACATGGTGGTGGTGGTGGTGGTGGTGGTGGTAGTGACGTGGTGGAGAGTAAAGGTTGTTGGTAGACATGGTGGTTGGTGGGTGGAGGTGAAGTGGTGGTGGTGTTGTTGTAGGCGTGGTGGTGTTGAGAGGGGAGGTTGTTGTAAAAGGTGTTGTGTGGTGGTAGTGTGGTGGAGAGGAGAGGTTGTTGGATAGACATGGTGGTGGTGGTGGTGGTGGAGAGGAGACTGTGGTAGACATGGTGCCGTGTGGTGGTGTTGTGTAGTAGTGGTGGGAGGAGAGGTTGTTGGTAGACATGGTGGTGGTGGTGGTGGTGGTGGAGAGGAGAGGTTGTTGGTAGACATGGTGGTGGTGGTAGTGGTGGTGGAGAGGAGAGGTTGTTGGTAGACATGGTGGTGGTGGTGGTGGTGGTGGTGGAGGTGGTGGTGGTGGTGTTGTTGTTGGTCCTGGTGGTGGTGGAGAGGGGAGGTTGTTGGTAGACATGGTTGTGGTTGTGGTGGTGGTGGAGAGGGGAGGTTGTTGGTAGACATGGTGGTGGTTGGGCAGGGAGACTAAGCAGACTGTGAAGGATGGGTGTGAAACAGGGATGTGGTTGGGCAGGGAGACTAAGCAGACTGTGAGGGATGGGTGTGAAATAGGGACGTGTTTGGGCGGGGAGACTAAGCAGACTGTGGGGGATGGGTGTGAAACAGGGACGTGGTTGGGCGGGGAGACTAAGCAGACTGTAGGGGATGGGTGTGAAACAGGGATGTGGTTGGGCGGGGAGACTAAGCAGACTGTGAGGGATGGGTGTGAAATAGGGACGTGGTTGGGCAGGGAGACTAAGCAGACTGTGAGGGATGGGTGTGAAACAGGGAGGTGGTTGGGCAGGGAGACTAAGCAGACTGTGAGGGATGGGTGTGAAACAGGGACGTGGTTGGGCAGGGAGACTAAGCAGACTGTGAGGGATGGGTGTGAAATAGGGACGTGGTTGGGCAAGATATTCGGCATGTTCAAGAGATGGACAGGAGAGAGGGTGGCCAAAGGGGCAGGATGTGTGACAGATGGGTAGGATGTGGGGAGAGGGGAGGGATGTGTGAGAGAGAGGGGAGAAAGGACAGACGAGACAAGAGAGAGGAGAGAGGAGAGAGGTGAAAGGAGAGGGTAGAGGAGATGGGAGAGGACAGGGTAGAGAGGAGAAATGAGAGAGGAGGGAGGAAAGGGAGGATGGGGGAGAGGGGAGAGAAGTGAGAAGAAAGGAGAGAGGAGAGAGAAGAGAGAGAAGAGCGAGAAGAGAGAGAAGAGAGAGTCGGCGGCGGTGGCAGCAGGACACAACGAGTTGTTCCAAGCGGCGGTCACCAGGCGGCAAGAGGCGGTCAAAAAGTGGCATGGCCATGGGGGAGGGGGTTAGGGGTAGGGGGGGGGGGGGAGAGGGGGAGGGGTGGGGGTAGGGGAGGGGGAGCGAGGGGGAGGAGGAGGAGAGGAGCGGGAGGGGAGCGGAAGCGACTGGGAGGAGGCGAGGGGGAGGATGAGGGAGGGAGGAGGGATGAGAGGGGAGGAGGAGAGAGGGAAGAGGAGGAGAGGGGGGGGAGGAGGAGGAGGGGAGGAGGAGAGAGGAGGAGAGGGGGGATGGGGAAGGGGAGAGAGAGGGGAAGGGTAGGAGTAGGGCGGAGGGAGGAGGGGGAGGGGGAGGGGGAGGTAGTGGGAGAGCGACGGGAAGGGGGGGGGGGGGGGGGGGGGAGGGGAGAGCCAGGGGACGGGTAGGAGTGGGGGGAGGGAGGGGAGAAGGGGAGGGGGAGCGAGGGGGAGAGGGGGCAGCGAGGGGAAACGCGAGGAGTAGTGGTAAGGGGAAAGGAGCGAGGGGGAGAGGGAGGGGAGGAGGAGGGGAGGGTCTACACTTCGCAGAGCAGAGCAGTGCAAAGCACGCAGCGTCCCCCTTAACTACCCCCCTCCCCACTACCCCCCCCCCCCTCCCTTCCCTTCCCTTCCCAGCAACGGCACGCCACGGCACGGACTCCGGATGTAGGCTCGCGTCGTCGATGCCCCTCTTTCCCCCCCCCCCCGCAACCCTCCCCCTCCGCACCCCCCGCCCCGCCACCCTCATGTGTCACACAGACCGGGCCCGGGGGCCGAGACCAGCGCGCCAGTCGGTGGCACGGTTTTACCCGGCATCCCCGCGAGGTGGCGCGGTGGCACATACCGGAAACCGCGCCCTGCACGCCCCCCTGGTGTTAGTTTGGCGAACTATCTAAACGCCACAGCAAAACAACGCCTCTATATTCATGTATATTACTAACTTTAACACGTCCTGTGCACGGGCTAAAGCTAAGGCTCTGCATCAATCCCTGGACCAATATTGTGTTCCCTGGACCAACATTGCGTTGAACTGTCATTATATATATATTCATGGCTGTGACTATATTCAGAGACTGTATATATCTACATTCTCTGCTATATTCCGGACTCATGCATGGTCCCGTTTCAATATAGTGCCGACATCTGCTTGAATCCAGCTGTACCATTATGTGGTAAACCATATCGGTGGTGCTATCCAATGTGGAGTTAACAACACCGGTGGCGGCTATGTGACTGAAAATGGATGCCATTCTGGTCAAAGTGACCAAAGTTAGTAAAAAAAACATCAAAATTAATATGATATGTGTATGGTAGGCACAATAAAACATGCTATTAACAACCCACACATGGCAAAACATCAGTGGAGTATGATGATGCAGGTTGGCAGTGCCGCTTAACAGAGGAGTACTGATCAGAACGACCTTAAAACTTACCACTCTTCGGTATTATATATATATTATTTAGAAATCTGCATGTCACCGACAGACTTGCTCCCTATACGGACATGTGGTGAATCATGACGTCACAAGTGTCTAATTTAGAATTATCTCTCACACTTAGTTTCCTATGGTCCATCATTCTGTATCCACGTCCACCCGATGCCACTACCAGACATGCTCCCTATATGGGCATGTGGTGAATCATGACGTCACAAGTGTCTAATTTAGAATTATCTCTCACACATAGTTTCCTATGGTCCATCATTCTGTATCCACGTCCACCCGACGCCACTACCGGACATGCTCCCTCTACGGGCATGTGGTGAATCATGACGTCACAAGTGTCTAATTTAGAATTATCTCTCACACATAGTTTCCTATGGTCCATCATTCTGTATCCACGTCCACCCGACGCCACTACCGGACATGCTCCCTCTACGGGCATGTGGTGAATCATGACGTCACAAGTGTCTAATTTAGAATTATCTCTCACACTTAGTTTCCTATGGTCCATCATTCTGTATCCACGTCCACCCGACGCCACTACCGGACATGCTCCCTCTACGGGCATGTGGTGAATCATGACGTCACAAGTGTCTAATTTAGAATTATCTCTCACACTTAGTTTCCTATGGTCCATCATTCTGTATCCACGTCCACCCGACGCCACTACCAGACATGCTCCCTATACGGGCATGTGGTGAATCATGACGTCACAAGTGTCTAATTTAATTAGAGTTGCCTTCGATATTTAGCTTTGTACGTTTTCCTTGTTCCTGCTTGTACCTCTATGACCAGCCAGGATGGTCAAATGACTTGAGCGTCCGTCTCCTGTTTTGGGAGCTCAGGGGATCCGAGCCCATGTGATCGTGGGTGCGAACCCTGGTCGAGTCAAACCACCGACTTAAAAAATTGATACTTGCCTCTTCCTAGCCAGGCGCTCGGCATTATTAGAGTAAGGCAAGGACTGGTTAGCTCAGTGTGGGCCAGCACTATGTAGTCACCATGAGTGTGCACTGTCACAAGTCAGTACCCGTCCTGATATGACCTTAGATGTTGCTAGGATGTAAAATAACAACAAACAAACAAAACTGTACATCTAGGCCATGGCGCTACTGTCATAAGGATAGAAATATGCATGTCACAAACGGACCCGTGCCTTATATGGGCATGTTTAATCATGACGTCATAATGTGTCCAACTTAAAGCTGCATAGTGCAATGAAAACATCAAATTTTCAAAACCAAAACAATTACCAGATTTGATTCTACATATCTAACTTAGATACTGGTGCACTTACTAAACATTTGTCGCCACATAGAAGGGAATACTGAGGCAATTTAATAGAATCGGTTACTGCATAAGACTATGATGTCAGAGCTTTGGGTTGCTTGCCATAATTATTTGGCATGTTTGCACTTCAAATATCTCCATAGTTAGCGATTTAAAATAAAAGTTACTTCAAACGAAAGTAAGGTAGATTATAATGATCAACTTAATATTCTTATCTCAGAAAATGACAAAAAACTCAAAATCATCGGAGTATGCCACTTTAAGAGTCATATTCAGTAAAACACGACTTGCTATCCGGACCGCACTCTGTCCACACCTCTCTCTCTATCACCTCTCCGCCGGTCTTGCTCCTCCTTGATATGTCTGAAAAGAGTTCCAGGAGGGGGAGCCCACGGCATTTCACTTTCTACTCTTACTCTGTCCGTGTCTATGGCTCACTGGTCGGTCACCATAGAGCAAATAGACATGGTCCTTTGACTCAACTCTCCTCATTTCTCTTTCCTAGACTATGCCCTTTCGATTTCTCCCAGGCATACTTCTTCCCATCACCAGGGTAGTTGTGTTCCTGAGTGGGGCCCTTCACCTTTACGATTTCTCTGTCTTGTTCTCGTTGCTGGAACGACTGCTGCTCCCATCTTTACCCGCCTTCCTCGAACCCCTTGCTGCTGACTGGATACAAATGCTCAACTACACCTACAGCTCAACTACCACCGGACCGAAGAGATTCGCTGCCGCCCCAACGCCTCGCCGTTACAACGTTGTAAAGATGTCCCCAGCTTTTACAACACTACCTACTGAAGTTACATCTTCAACCAAAGATTGGAACGATTTATCGGAGGCTCTCTATTAATGTTGCAGTTCTGCAACCAGTAACCGTCATAAGGTTACAAACAACCCCAGAATCGAATACAGTAAAACCTCTAAATCGATCGACCTTGGGGCCGACTTTAAGTGGTCCATTTAGGGAGGTAGTCGGGTTAGAGACTTAGAATATGGTTACAATGGTATTGGTGGGACTCAAATAAAGCGATCAATACAGGAGAGTGGTCGATCTGTGGGGGTTAGAGAGGTTCTAGTATATAAGAAAAACACCCTCTACTATTGCATTCACATGCCGGGTAGTTTGTACCGGGAGGACACACAGGCCAACACATCTAGATTAACCAGCACGTGCTGGTGGCTGAGACTGCTTGCACGACGAGCAGGTGCAGCTTGACCCAATTCTGGATTCTGACCCCCCACCCCCACCCACGCCCCCTCTCCACACGCACCGTCCCGCCATGCATCTCCCCAAGCAGACGACTCTGCACGGTGGTTCACTACCCATGCGTCTAGATCAGGCATGCCAAGGATACTAATGGCTGTTGCAAACCCCCGACTGTTGCAGTTAGTTTGTTTGTGTGTGTGTGTGTGTGTGTGTGTGTGTGTGTGTGTGTGTGTGTGTGTGTGGGTGTGTGTGTGTGTGTGTGTGTGGTGTTTTTTGGTGGTCCCCCTTCACTGAAATTCCATGTCAATAAGTTTCACACGGAAATGGAACACAATAAGGCTTTATGTTATGGAGGAAACGTTATGTAAAAATGCAGTTTTTCAGTCGTTAAATGAAAGTATTTCCGAATCAATCACGACCAGACGGGATGGCCGAATGAGTTGAACGCCCATCTCCCGTTTTGGTAGATCGTGGGATTCGAAACCCACAGGTTTGAGTGAACCCTGGTCGAGTGAAACCACTGACTTAAAAATGTATGCTCGTTGCTTCCCAGCCAGGCACTCGCCATTATTAGGATAGGGCAAGGACTGGTTGGCTCAGTGTCAGGATAATGTAACTGAGCGGGGTATTGTCCCAAGTCGGTACCTTAGATGTTGCCAGGATGTAAAACTCCAACAACTAACCAGCTAATCAATCACAATACCCACAACCTCAGAGCGGGCGAGCAATGAGGAACGCCGCACCGCCGCACTAACCTGCCACCCCCCAGCTGGACGGAAGTGGACTGCTCCGACTCGGCTCAAACACTAGTAATACGAATAGGCTGGTTCGACAGACTGCTACTAATACTACTTACTACCAGCGAACGATAACACACGACAGTGTAAGGCAGTGTATGACAGTGTAAGGCAGTGTATGACAGTGTAAGACAGTGTAGGGAAATGCATGACAGTGTATGACTGCATGACTGTTCATATCAGTGTATGGCAATGTATGACAGTGTATGATAGTGTGTGACAGTGCATGACCGTGTATGACAGTGGGTGGCAGGGCATGACTACATGACATTGTGTGGCAGTGCATGACTGTGCATGACTGTGTATGGTAGTACATGATTGTGTATGACAGTGTGTGACAGTACATGACTGTGCATGATAGTGTGTGACAGTGCATATCAGTGTGTGTATGATTGTGCGTGACAGTGTCTGGCAGTGCAAGCCAGTGTAAGGCAGTGTATGACAATGTATGATAGTGTGACAGTGTGTGACAGTGCATGACTGTGCATGGCAATGTACGACTGTATGACAGTGTATAACTGTGTACAACAATGTATGACTGTACAACAGTGTATGACAATGTGTGACAGTGTGTGGTGTGTGACAGTGTATGAAAATGAATGACAGCATATGGCAATGTATGACAGTGCACAACAGAGTTTCATTGTAAGTGACTTTAAAAAAGAACTCTCGCTATTAAATTGACATTATTACGCATGAGAGTGCATGACAGCGCTTGCTGGTGCGTGACAGTTGACAGTCAGACAATTGTGACACTAAGCCGGATCTTCCTCCTGACACTGTGGCACTGTGATACTGTGATACTGTGGCACTGTGATACTGTGGCAATGTGACACTGTGATACTGTGGCACTGTGATACTGTGGCACTGTGATACTTTGGCACTGTGATACTTTGGCACTGTGATAATTTGGCACTGTGATACTGTGATGGTGTAGCACTGTGATACTGTGGCACTGACCCTGAGGCACTGTGATACTGTGGCACTGTGATACGATGGCACTGTGATACTGTGGCAATGTGATACTGTGACACTGTGGCACAGTGATACCTTGACAATGTGATACTTTGGCACTGTGATACTTTGGCACTGTGATACTGTGGCACTGTGATACTGTAGCACTGTGATACTGTGGCACTGTGATACTTTGGCACTGTGATACTTTGGCACTGTGATACTGTGGCACTGTGATCCTGTGGCACTGTGACACTGTGGCACTGTGACACTGTGATACTGTGGCACTGTGATACTTTGGCACTGTGATACTTTGGCACTGTGATACTTTGGCACTGTGATACTGTAGCACTGTGATACTGCGGCACTGTGATACTGCGGCACTGTGATACTGTGGCACTGTGATACTTCGGCACTGTGATACTGTAGCAATGTGATACTGTAGCAATGTGATACTGTGACACTGTGGCACTGTGATACTGTGGCACTGTGATACTGTGGCACTGTGATACTTTGGCACTGTGATACTGTGATACTTCGGCACTGTGATACTGTGGCAATGTGATACTGTGACACTGTGATACTTTGGCACTGTGATACTTTGGCACTGTGATACTTTGGCACTGTGATACTGTGGCACTGTGATACCGTGGTAATGTGATACTGTGGCACTGTGACACTGTGGCACTGTGATACTGTGGCAATGTGATACTTTGGCACTGTGATACTTTGGCACTGTGATACTTTGGCACTGTGATACTTTGGCACTGTGATACTGTAGCACTGTGATACTGTGGCACTGTGATACTGCGGCACTGTGATACTGTGGCACTGTGATACTTTGGCACTGTGATACTGTGGCACTGTGATACTGTGGAACTGTGATACTTTGGCAATATGATACTGTGGCACTGTGATACTTTGGCACTGTGATACTTTGGCACTGTGATACTTTGGCACTGTGATACTGTAGCACTGTGATACTGTGGCACTATGATACTGTGGCACTGTGATACTTTGGCACTGTGATACTTTGGCACTGTGATACTGTGGCACTGTGATAATGTGACACTGTGACACTGTGATCCTGTAACACAGTGATACTGTGGCACTGTGATACTGTGACACTGTGGCACTGTGATACTGTGGCACTGTGATACTGTGGCACTGTGACACTGTGATACTGTAGCACTGTGATACTGTGGCACTGTTCTCGCGTGGCGTCCGCGCCTCGCTTTCATAATCAGACGCGGCGCGGCGCGTCTGGAACGCCAGAGACCACAGCCGGGGTCAGCGTCCGTCGTGGCCTCGTTCTGAGACGCCCACAATGACTTTCAGTTTCAGAGCCGCCAGCTAGACACTTTTGGCTAGCTGGGATTGGCACCTGCCATGCATGGCTGCCTGTGCTCAGGCATGCAATGAGCATTGTGTTTCTCCTTGTAGATCCCCCTGTTTGTATAGGGAGGGCGTCGCCCCGATGCCCGGGGAATTGATCGGATGCATCGGATATCGGAAGTCGGACTTTGGTTGGATGTTGCAAAATTATCTGATATTTCACATTGGAACTCTGACGTTGGTTAGATGTTGCGAAATTATCGGCAATTTGACATTGGAAGTCTGACATTGGTTAGATGTGAAATTATCAGAAATTTGACATTGGAAGGTTGACATTGTATAATATTACTGGATGCCCGGCCACGTTTGGGACAACAGATAATACCACAGAAACTCTCCCCTTCATATCACTTATCTATCAACTCATTAACCAATGCTAAGGAAGAATGAAGACAAGACACAGATAAACAGTGGAGAAGTTGTGCTTTACTAACACCAACTCCTGTCCACCTACCAGTGACCTATCATCCACACCCCTTGCCTTCTAGCCACACAATATCTCATTACCACTTTAGCCTGTATAGAAAGCAGTGCCTACAGCCCATGGGACAGGAGTCCTATGGCTGTGTACACACTCAATTGGAATAGATGAATTTTGATAGCATCAGACAAAGTGTCTGGGGTTCCTGCTCAAGAGTAGGTGTGTCTCACTCAAGAGCCAGGAGTAGAGTGATCTCTCTCCAGGGGGTCTGAAGCAGAGTCTAGAATTAAGATCTTGGTTTGAGGCTAGTGTGGTCAGAGGGCCAATGGGATGCAGGTGACTGGGCAGTCCACAGCCAGCCAATCAGGCACCTCCACAGTCAGGGTGGGTGGCACCCTCCCCCAGTAGGGGTAGCTGTCACTCAACCCAGCTGCAGGTGGTGCCCTGTGTGTATATGCAAATTAGGCTGGTGGACCAGCCCAGTGGTCAAGGCAGGGGGGGCAGGTAGTTATACAGTTACAATAGATCTCTGTTAAAATGGTCTTTTCTCCAATTGCACTCTTTATGGATGCATAGAGAAATATTTCAACAATCATGTACTGCCTCTTATATAGGAACATCTCTTCATTAATCTCAGGCATAATATATGAACATATATTTCACACAGCTTATATCATGTCATAATGGGAGTGGGATATTATTACTTTTAGTTTATATAACATCGTCCCCACTCCGTCGCCCAAGACTAATAATGCTCTCTGCCAATATATAATTCTTAACCGAAAATCCGTATATTTTTACAAATGGTTAGATGTTGTGAAATTATCGGAAATTTCACATTGGAAGGTTGATATTGGTTAGATGTTGCAAACTTATCGGAAATTTCACATTGGAAGCCTGACATTGGTTAGATGTTGCAAACTTATCGGAAATTTCACACTGGAACTCTGACATGGTTAGATGTGAAATTATCGGAAATTTCACATTGGTTAGACGTTGCGAAATTATCAGAAATTTCACATTGGAAGGTTGACATTGGTGAGATGTTGCGAAATTATCGGAAATTTCACATTGGAAGTCTGACGTTAGTTAGAGGTTGTGAAATGACCAGAAATTAATTTTGGCAAGTGCGTACAAATTCTGACGAAATAGGTTTTACCAGGAACAGACTCTATTAAAGTGACTTAGTATTTTCTCTTCTATTTGGCAACAACTAATTAATAAATGTACTAATAAGTGATATCTGAATTCAATGTTCTGGATCAAATTTAGGTTAAGTGCATTTTCTTTCTCTTTTTAATTAAAAAAAATAATTTGATGCTTTCATCGGATTATGCAGTTTTAATATCACCCCACTATTCCCAGCAGTTACATGTACAAATAACTTTGTTGTGGTGAATTCTGGTAGCCTGGTTCCTAGTAATTAAGTGACTGGGGGCTATGAGGGTGAGGTAATGGCACACTGCTTAGCTTTAAGATGAGATGGTTGGGTGAGAACCACCATACAACGCTGAAAGCGGTATTAACATAACCAACACAAACCCGTCCTGATATGACCTTAGATGTTGCTAGGACGTAAAACAACAACAAACAAACAAACAACAACAACTTTACTCATTCACAATTATCATAATCAAATCTGACGAGGTATAATTTGTTGATGGTTGGTTGTTGGAGTTTTACATCCTGGCAACATCTAACGTCATATCAGGACAGGTACCAACAAGTCGATACCCATTTTGATATCGCCTCAGATTTGGCTAGGACGTAAAAGTAAAGCTTGTTTTATTTAACGACGCCTCTAGAGCGCATTGATTGTTATCATCGGCTATTGGTAGTGCCAGGCCTTTGCAAAGCCACAGGTTCCCATGCCCCAGCTACTGCATCCCAGAATCTATGACAGTATGACACCTCAGTCTCATGCTTAGTCTGAGTCATTCGCTTCACTGTATCCTGCAAGAATTCCTCCTCATCTGCTGTCAACAGTGTTTCCATAACTTCTTTTCTAACAACCTCCCATGGTGTATCATGCTGTCTCCTCTGGAGTGATCTCAGGAGATATCAGGACATCTCTTAAAGAGCCCTGTGCATGTGTCAAAGCAAATGCCAGTGTCACTGAGTCATCAAACCTGTCTCCTCCATGTGCTCTGGCTGCAACTATCCCATCTAGCCATTTTCTCAGGACCCCTTTTACAGATCCATCTGTGACCCCCCCCCCCCCGCCCCCCCACCAGCGTAGAAAATTCACTTATCTTCAACTTGTAGGGTTTTTCCTCTACATCAGCCATTTTTGCTTCTGTAGCTAGCTTAAATCCTTCAAACAAACCCCTCAAATATACCCCTGCAAGATCCAATACACATTAAACATTAAATACCAAACATGACTGTCTCCGACCCTGTCAGTCTGGGTTCAGCAATGAGTTACACATTCTTTTATCTATTAAATACAACAAATGGGTACTTTAAATGGAATCTATTTTATAATGTAACTATGTGTAGAAAGTCCAAATATTTTACATTATGGTCATTCTGACATATTTCTTTGGAGGAAACCCACTGCCGCCATATAGGCTACTCTTTCCGATAAACAGCAAGGGGTCTTTTATATGCACTTTCTCCACAGAGTGGACAGCACATACCACAGGCTATGATGAACCAGTTGTAGACCGCTGGTTGGAACGGAAAATAGCCCAAACTTGCTAGGACATAAAACCCCAACTAAACAAACCGACAAAAAAACATATATAGACTGACGGGTCACTAATGATAAAAAAGGGCTACAACAAAGGAGGTCAAGGTCAAAGAATTCCATCACATAGCAATGTTAGGGTAAGGTTCCACCCCCCCTCTCCCATACCCCGAATCCCAACATAATAAAACAGTGACTAAATGTAACGGATGTCTTGAAAACAATCCAATCACAGCTTCCAACTCCTTCCTTCTTTCCGAAATTATTCGGATTGTCATAGATCATGGGATTCGAACCCACAGGTTCCAACCCTGTTGAGTCAAACCAATGACTTAAACGTTGACACTTGTCGGTTCCTAGCCAGGCACTCGGCATTATTAGGATAGGAGGGCAAGGATTGGTTGGCTCAGTGTCAGGATAATGTGACTGAGTGGGATATCAGGTCATGGGGTTGGCGGCCTGGTCTCCCAGGGGGCCAGCACTATTTGCATAAAGTCGCCATGAGTGCACACTGTCACAAGTCGATACCCGTCCTGATATGACCTCAGATGTTGCCAAGACGTATAAAACTCCACCAACCAACCAATCGGATTGTGAAGAAGATTCAATAATATAAGACTGTCCCTGACCACAACAATAAAACTCGAGCCAGGTCTGGTACAATCCGTCCAGGTAACGGCACGCATAATTGGTCGTAATGCTTGCATTGCATTTGATGCGAGGCAGGGAAGGAGGGCCCCCCCCCTGCTCCGGCCATTGCTGGTTGCGTCATCTCCCGCCCTTTTCTCCCTTATAGCCAGCCCGCCTGGCTGCCTCCAGCCACTCGCCCTCCTGCCTCCCTACACGCTGCCTCTCTGAACTTTTTTCTCCACCCACTCACCCTTTCCTGAACTCTCTCTTCTTCCTAGGGACCGTCCTGATATGACCTTAGATGTTGCTAGGACATAAAACAACAACAAACAACAAAACAACAATCTTCCTAGGGTGGAGGGCTCCTCGGCGCAACCTCCAGACTCTCATAGCTCCTAGGCTCCTTCTGAGCACCTTACATTTAACCTATTTTACCTGCATTAGCCTGTACATACCTTTATTACTAATACCTGCATTATCCTGTTATCCTGCATTATCCTGATGTTAACCTGTACTATCCTGTAAATATTAGCACTCAATAAAAGTGCTTTTCTCCACCCTCGCCTCTTCTTCCTTCCTTGTCGCGCATCAGGGATTAAGTATGTGTTTATATCCATGAAAGGTGACATAATCATGGCATTTTGGATCCTTAATACGCTGGATAATTAAAATCTGTAATGGCTCTAATTGTCCTGTTTAAAAATAATATATACAGTAAAACCTCTCTAAATCGACCGACCATGTTACCGACTTTAAATGGTCCATTTAGGGAGGTGGTCGATATAGGGATTAAAAAACATCGTTACAATGGTATTGTAGTGGTCTGCACTGACCTCTCAGGCAAGGAGCCGCATAGACAGGTAGGCATGGGTAGTGTGGTGATATCAGGGAGCCTAGGTGGTGTAATGGTTAGCACACTGGCCCAGAATGCAAAGAGATGTGGGTTCGAGTCCTGCTAGTAGTGCCATGACCAGGATCCTGTATAAGCTATGCGCTGTATAGTTATTGAACCTACCCTGTGTATGTATATGTAAGTGCATTGCCTGTATGTATGTAATTTTAAGCATTAAAAGACTTACAATTCCAAGGGGGGACGAGTGTAGTGGTCTGCACTGACCTCTCAGGCAAGTAACCACATAAACAGGTAGGTGTGGGTAGTGTGTTGATATCAGGGAACCTAGGTGGTGTATTGGTTAGCGACCTGGCTCGGAATGCAAAGAGATGTGGGTTCGAGTTCAGCTCTAGGCGAAATATTTCCCATTTTCATCGCTCCCATGACAGTATTTTATGGGCGATCATTTGTGACCTAAATGAAGCAAACGATATAGGGGAGTGGTCGATCTGTGGAGGTGGTCGGTTAGAGAGGTTTTACTGTATAAATGATGTGGGTTATTTAAATGCAGACTACGCGGACTGATTAGAGCATTAGTTGCCCGTGCAGCAAGCAGGTTGCGGGTTCGATCCCAGAATTATACCAGAATGTACACATTGATGCTTGTTGCCACCTTCCCTAGTGCTTGGCATTATTAGGATACAGCAGGGGCTGCTTGAGAGTCCGTCAGGATAATGCAAGTGAGTGGGGGTATATCATGTTGCCAGCAGCACGGCATCCCATTAGTGCATAGGCAGGTTGGTGACCTAAGTCAGTTTAGATGGTCCATTGGTTAGGCCGCTCGCCCCGAAACGGCAGAGATGTAGGTTCGAGGCCGGCCCTGTCCATCATGCCCCATGTGTTTTCTACCCAACACTGACAAGACACTAGCACTAGTAGTGGTAGCCAGCAAAAATATGCTGGATGCATAATTAATACCCCAGTTACACTACTGCTTGCGACCGCTTTGCGACAACACAACAAGATTTGTTGCAAATGATCGCAAGATGGTCGCAAACTGGTCGCAAAATTGTCCTCAGTGGTCGTCGACCTCGCAAGGAGGTTGCAGCTACTGGTTGCAACGAGGTCAGCGACCATAGTTTTGGTCGCAACGAGGTCATCGGTGACTGGGGGTTCTTTGGTTCAAAGTGGTCGCAAGCGATCACAAGCCGTAGTCTGACTGGGGCTTAAGAGGCGATCTTCTGTAAAGGATTCTGGGAGTTCTGGAATCCATCTTCGTGAATAATATGCGGCTTCTCAGGTACTGTCTGCTAATTCATTAGGACAGAGCTGAAGCTGGGACCCGGTGTACAGACACACCCGGAGGTGGGGTGAGTGTCCCTCCCCGACCTATCCTTCACTATAGGTTGCATACTGTAGTCACTTTGAACCCATAAACACATAGTTCGCCATGACCAATCTCAGTGGGGTTCTTGCCCAAAATCTGCTTTTAAATTCGGTTGTGGCAGGGGTACACTCATAACCTCTTTATAGTGCTGCCCGACTGGAAGACTGGGCTGCCAGCACCATCACACAATATCCCACACAGTCACATTATCTTGACACTGAGCTATACTAGTCATTGTCTTATCCAAGTAATGACAAGCGATAGCCAAGGTAACAACGAGTTCTAATTTTCTAAGTCTTTCGTTTGCATCATTTGGGGATCGCTCGAATGACCTACCGCATGGAAGGTGCATACCTTACTGGTTAGGCTATTCTGTTCTAATACTGATCAAACCAGTCCCTGCCCTATCCTATTAATGCCGAGCGCCAGACTAGGTTTGGGACAAGTATCAATTTTGTAAATCACTGGTTAAACTCGGCTGGGGTTCGAGACGAAAAAGAAAATAGAGCAGATGAACAGAGGAGGAAGAGGAGGATGAAGAAGAGGAAGAGGAAGAATAGAAAAAGAGAAGGAAGAGGAAGCTGAAGAGGAAGAAGAGGAATAAAATGAAGAGGAAGCAGAAGAAGTGGAAGAAGAGGAAGAAAAGGAAGAAGAGAAGGAAGAGAATGAAGAGAAAGAGAATGAATAAGAAGGAAGAAAAGATGGAAGAGATGGAAGAAGAGATGGAAGAGGAGGAGGAAGAAGAAAAGAAAGGAATAGAAGCAAAAGCGGAAGAAAAAGAAAAATGTCCCTTGCGAAATTGTGAAATGTCCGAAACTGCGTCGCCGCGGACCTCGGTGCTTGGGCGGTGCCCGGCCTGAGTGATGCGGCCCGGCGCCGCCAGGGGGCACGGCGACCTGAATGAGGTGACTGCATCCGCCACCAGGCGGAGCGCTGGACGCCCAGTGCCCGTTGCCATGGAGACGGTGCCATCCCCCCATCACGGCAGCAGGGGTGTGGGTGTGGTGGGGTTGGTGTGTGTGGGTGTGGTCGGGTTGGTGGGTGTGTGGGTGTGGTGGGGTTGGTGGGTGTGGGGGTGTTGGGGTGTGGGTACCCGTCTAATTTGTCGCGTTGCCTGTCGGCTGCTGCGCCCTCACGTGCAGGAGGAAGGACGCTCGTTACAAGCGGTCACGTGACGGCGTGCAGCATGCAACTCCACCCGCCCCCCCAGCGTCCCCCACCATGCTCCAGCGTCTGTCCGACTTATTAAACCCGCGTCTCGTTCAACTCTCACGGCGGGTTGCCGGTCCCCGTGTTCAATATTCAGGTTGGGTTGAGGCCTGAGGGGAGGGGGTGGCTGTGGGGGGTGGGGCTAGGGGTGGTGGGGGGGGGGGAGGGGGAGGACAACGGGGGTCCAGTTTCACGAATGCGAAAGACATTCTGAACTGCAGACCAAACTTGTGCGGTTTCCGTGTGTGGCTTCCGCATGTGGCTTCCGCATGTGGCTTCCGCGTGCAGCTTTCGTTACCGCCCAGGCATGGCTTCCGTGTTTGATGCATGGCTGGCAACATCCAGCCAGGATTCAAAGATGGCCGCTCATTCGGCAGACGCGTAAACATTCTAGTATAGCACAGCTTTGTTTATGTTCCGAATATTACCTCCACATCCGTATAGTAGAAATACTGTTCTCCAGCTTGAATATCTGGGCTGGCTATTCATTTACGTGTAGCATAAAAACATTGGGTTGTTCATTTCAGGCAATGTTATTAGAAATTCTCTGTTTTGTCTGATGATGTTTTACTAGGGTCTGACGTTTGCCTTAGGTTAACTATTTATTCAATTGGCTTCGGAGGTGGCTTCTGTAACTGGTAACTCACAAAGTTCTTCAAATGGCTTTGCGCCTGGATTTCTGAAAGTGTTTCATACATAGTTCACCAAATAGCTCCAGAGATAACTTCTTTCTAACGGGTTTCTCAGAGTTCACTGAATGGCTTCAGAGATAGCGTCTTTCTATAACTAACGCTTTCTTACAAAGCTTACAGAATGACTTAGACATGGCTTCTATAAGAGCTTCTAACAAAGATCACTGAATGGCTTCAGACTTGCTTTTTTTTTATAAGCTTTTCTCAGTGTTCACCGAATGCTTTGAACATGGCTTCTATAGAAGCTTCTCACAAAGTTCACTGAATGGTTTCAACATGGATTCTTTCTAAAAGCATTTCTCAGTGTTCACCGAATCCTGTAGACATGACTTCTATATAAGCTTCTCACAAAGTTCACTTAATGGCTTCAGACTTGGCTTCTTTATATAAGCGTTTCTCAGTGTTCACCGAATGTTTTCAACATGGCTTCTTTCTAAAACGGTTTCTCACATAGTTCATGGCTTCAGAGATGGTTTCTTTCTTAAATGGGTTTCTCAGATAGTTGGTTAGTTGGTTGTTGGAGTTTACATCCTGGCAACATCTAAGGTCACATCAGGATTCAGACAGTTCATCAAAGGGCTTTGGTTGGTTGGTTAGATATCGGATTTCATGTCTTGGCAACATCTAAGGTCACATCAGGACCAGCACCGACTTGTGTCATTGCGCACTCATGGCAGGTTTATAGTGCTGCCCCACTGAGAAATCAGGCTGCCAGCACCATGACCCGATTCCCCACTCAGTCACATTATCCTGACACTAAGCTACCCAGTCCTTGCCTTATCCTATTAATGCCGACCGCCAAGCTAGGAAGCGACAAGTATCACTTTTTTAAGTCATCGGTTTGACTCGCCTGGGAATCGAACTCCCGACCTCCAACACGCGAGGCCTGTCCTCTACCATTTCGGCCACCGCATCCGGTGAAGGTCTTCATAAATCTTGCTTCCTAGAATATGTGCCTCCATGACATCTCGAATGACTTCCAGCATGACCTACTTACATCACTTTCCATGTGAACATCTCTGACTGCAATGGTGTCCTCTGTGGCGGAGTGGTTACAGTGTCTGACTTTTTTCTAGGTCGGACTCCTAATCTGAAGGTCAGTGGTTCAATTCCCCATGCCCCCCACCTCTGCCAATTTGGATTTCCAGCACTGTGTATAACTTACAGCGTCATCAAAAGGCCAGTTGCTCTCATGCCATGTCTATGTGGTGTGGGAGGTTAAAAATCCCTTGGGTCAGTAAAAGTGTAGGCTCGGGCTTTCTATCGATAAACTGTCTAATGGTGAAAACAAGTTTATTCAGACTTATCCATGATAGGCAGTATAAATCTTCAAGAAAAAAAAACAACAAAAAAACAAAACACTTCCCACATTTCGCGCAAACTTCAACTTGCCCCCCCCCTCACACACGCACACATTCCCTCAGCTCCCAGATGAAACCATGAGCTACAACCACAAGTTAAAACTACACCCTCCGATGAAAAGATCCCATTTGCCAAAACCAAACCAATAACCTAGATCGGAGTCTCCGATCCAATTTCGCTACAGGCACACTCATTAAACCGGAAGTGAAGTCTGAAGCTTCTGCACCACACATACTGCACTGGAAAACATGTAATAAGCAAACCCCATGACCAGCATTTTTGTGAGCACACCAACATTTATGTTTCATGCTTTCACTTAAAAAATTAATGTGTTTAAAGCTGCATAGTCCGGTGAAGTATCAAATTTTCAAAATCAAAAAGATTATCCAGAATTTATACTACATATCTAATTTAGATACTCAGGCACTTATTAAACATTTGTTGCCATATAGAAGGGAATGCCGAGTCAATTTAATAGAACCTGTTACTGCTGAAACCTATGGTGTCATAGTTTTGGCATGCTTGCTAAAACTAATTTGACATGCCTGTGCTTCAAATATCTCAAAAGTTTACCATCTAAAATAAAAGTTACTTCAGACTAAAGTAAGGTAGATTGTAACAATCAATTTAACGTATTTTTTATCTCAGAACAATGACAAAAACGCAAAACCATCGGACTATGCAACCTTAAGCTTTAAAGTAAGTTACTTCAAACTAAAAATAAAGTAGATTAATATCGAACTATCAAACCTAATACAGGAAAACTTCTCTAAATCGACCGACCAGGGGACCGACTTTAAATGGTCCATTTAGGGAGGGCGTCAGCTTAGGGAGTTTTTTTTTATCGTTACAATGGTATTGTATGGGCGATCGTTTGAGACCCAAATAAAGCGATCGATATAGGGGAGCAGTCGATCTGTGGAGGTGGTCGGTTAGAGAGGTTTTACTGTAGTTATATCTACAAAATATGGCAGAAATTCAAAACCATCGGATTATACAAGTAACCACCAGCCACAACTAACCGAGCTGGCCGAAGCTACTCAGGTCACATGGCTCTCTGACGGTCACGTGCCATCTTACTGGTCACGTGACTGTCGCCGGCGTAATGTCCTCCTAGTGCTAATCACGTGACCCGTCTGTAATGGCGCGACGTTTTATTGGTTCTCTCCGCGGCGTCTGCGCCATGTGTGTGAGGGTGTGTGGGGGTGTGAGGATGTGTGAGGGGGTGTTTGAGGGTGTGTGGGTGTGATGGGGTGTTTGAGGGTGTGGGGTGTGAGGGGGTGTTTGAGGGTGTGTGGGGGTGTGGTAGGGTATGTGGGGGATGGGGGTGTGTGTGGGTGTGTTTGAGGTTATGTGGGGTGTGTGAGGGTGTGTGAGTATATGAGGGTATGTGGGGGTATGTGAGGGTATGTGGGGGTGTGTTTGAGGTTATGTGGGGTGTGTGAGGGCGTGAGGGTGTGAGTATATGAGGGTGTGTGGGTATATGAGGGTGTGTGGGGGTATGTGCGGGTGTGTGGGGGTGTGAGGGCGTGTGAGGATGTGTGGGGTGTAGGATATGAGAGGGAATGTGGGTGGGAGGGTATGTGGGTGTGGGTGTGTGAGGGTGTGAGGGTTTGTGAGGGTGTCTGAAGGTGTGTGAAGGTGTGGGTGTGTGCGGGGTGTGTGCGGGTGTGTGTGGGCATGTGTGAGTGTGTGTGTGAGAGGGTGTGAAGGAGTGTAAGTCTGTGGTGATGTGTATGGGTATGGGTGTGAGTGCGTGGGTGCGAGCATGTGTGTATGTGTGTGTGTACGTGTGTGTGCGTGTGTGCGCATGTGGGTGGGCGTGTGATCGTGTATGAATATGTGTAGATCTTGGTGTGTGAGTAGGCATGTGAGTGTGTGTGTGAGTGTGTGTGAGTGTGTGAGTGTGTGTGAGTGTGTGTGAGTGTGTGTGAGTGTGTGTGTGAGTGTGTGTGAGTGTGTGTGAGTGTGTGCGTGAGTGTGTGTGAGTGTGTGTGAGTGTGTGAGTGTGTGTGAGTGTGTGTGAGTGTGTGTGAGTGTGTGAGTGTGTGCGTGAGTGTGCGTGAGTGTGTGTGAGTGTGTGTGTGTGAGTGTGTGTGAGTGTGTGAGTGTGTGCGTGAGTGTGTGTGAGTGTGTGTGAGTGTGTGTGAGTGCGTGTGAGTGTGTGTGAGTGTGTGTGAGTGTGTGATTGTGTAAGCGTGTGTGAGCCTGGATGACTGTGAGTGTGAAGGAGTCAGTGTACTATATAGGGTGCATGACTGTGTGTGAATGACTGTGTGTAGGTGAGGGTAGATGAGTGTATGTCTGTCAGTGAGAGTTAGTGAGAGTGTGAATGTGTGTGAGTGTGAATGAATGTGTGGACATGTGTGTAAATGTGTGTGAATTGGGGTGAGTGTGAGTACGTATATGAGTGGACATGTGAGTGTGTGTGAGCATATGTGAGTGTGTGTTGGCCTATGTGAGTGTGTGTGAGCGTGGATGTGTGTGAGCCTGGATGACTCTCTGAGTGTGAATGAGTCAGTGTAGTATATATGTGTATGTGAGTGAGAGTGAGAGAGTGAATGAGTGCATGGATATGTGTGTAAAGGTGTCAGTGAGTGTGGGTGTGTGTGAGTGCGCATGTGCGTGAGGTGGTGTGGTGTGTGTGGTGGTGTGCGCGTGTTGTGGTGTGCGTGTGTGTGGGGGTGTGCATGTGTGTAGTGCTGTGCATGTGTGGTGGTGTGCGTGTATGTGGTGGAGTGTGCGTGTGTGGTATGTGTGAGTGTGTGTGAGGTGGTGGTGAGCTAGTGTCAGGTGGTCTGGGTGTGTGTGGTGGTGTGGGCATGTATCAGTGGGTGTGGGTGTGTGAGGTGGTGTGCCATGTGTGGTGGTGTGTAAGTGTCAGGTGGTGTGGGTGTGTGTTGTGGTGTGTGTGTGTTGTGGTGTGGGTGTGTATGAGTGGGTGTGTGTATGAGTGGGTGTGGGTGTGTGTGAGCATGTTTGAGGTGGTGTGGGTGTGTGAGGTGGTGTGGCATGTGTGAGGTGGTCTGCACGTGTGTGAGGTGGTGTGGCATGTGTGAGGTGGTCTGTGTGTGTGAGGTGGTGTGATGTGTGTGAGGTGGTCTGGGCATGTGTGAGGTGGTGTGGCGTGTGAGGTGGTCTGGGTGTGTGTGAGTGTGTGCGGCGTGTGTGTGGTGTGTGTGAGGTGGTGCAGTGTGTGTGAAGTGGTGCGGCATGTGTGAGATGGTGTGACATGTGTGATGTGGTGTGGGCATGAGTAGTGGTGGCGTGGGCATGTGTGAGGTGGTGCGGGCATGTGTGAGTGGGTGTGGGCATGTGTGAGGTGGTGTGGGCATGTTTGAGGTTGTGCGGGCATGTGTGGTGGTGGTCTGGGCGTGTGTGAGGTGGTGTGGGCATGAGTGGTGGTGTGGCGTGTGTGGTGGTGTGCACATGTGTGGTGTTGTGTGTGCATGTGTGTGAGGTGGTGTGGGTGTGTGAGGTGGTGTGGCGTGTGTGAGGTGGTGTGGCTTGTGTGAAGTGATCTGGGCTTGTGTGAGGTGGTGCGGCGTGTGTGTGGCTGTGTGGGCGTGTGTGAGTGGGTGTGGGTGTGTGTCAGGTGGTGTGGCGTGTCAGGTGCTGCGGTGTGTGTCAGGTGGTGTGGCATTTGTGATGTCGTGTGGGCGTGTGTGGTGGTGGTGTGGCCGTGTGTGGTGGTGGTGTGGCCGTGTCAGGTGGTATGGGTGTGTTTTGTGAGTGTGGGTGTGTGTGTGAGTGGGTGTGGGCATGTGTGTGGTGATGCGGCTTGTGTGAAGTGGTCTGGGCTTCTGTGAGGTGGTGTGGCGTGTGTGTGGTGGTGTGGGCATGTGTGCGTGGGTGTGGGCGTGTGTGAGGTGGTGCGGCGTGTGTGAGGTGGTGTAGTGTGTGTGAGGTGGTGCAGCGTGTGTGAGGTGGTGCAGCGTGTGTGAAGTGGTGTGGCATGTGTGAGGTGGTGTGGCATTTGTGAGGTCGTGTGGCATTGGTGTGGGCATGTTTGAGGTGGTGTGGGCGTGTGTTGGGCGTGTGTGAGTGGGTGTAGGTGTGTGTGAGTGGGTGTGGGCATGTGTGGTGGTGGTGGTCTGGGCGTGTGAGGTGGTGTGGTGGTTGTGAGGTGGTGCGGCATGTGAATGTGAGGTGGTGTGGCGTGTGAGGTGGTGCAGTGTGTGAGGTGGTGCGGCGTGTGTGAGGTGGGGCAGCGTGTGTGAGGTGGTGTGGGCGTATGTGGGTGTCTGGTGGTGGGGTAGTGATGGGGGAGGGAGGTTACAATGACCATCAATCACGTTATCTTCTTCTCTTAGTTAGCATCAACCCCCACAACACACACACACCAAGACACACACAAACACACACTGATTATAACCAGCCTCAGTGGCGTTCATTACTGGACATCTTATAGTTTTAATTAGTCCGGGGACGCGACGGTTCGCCTGCCGCTGTGGGGGCACTGAGACGGCCGAGCCGGGCGTCCTCTCCTGCCCGCCACCCTCCCCGCCCACCTCGGTCCCCGCCCCTGCCCTTTCCATCTGATGTCTTGTCCTTCCCCGCCCCCCCCCCCTTCCCTTCTAACACACAGCACGCCCTTCTAACAACCACCTGCACACCCCCACTTCCCCACCCGCTTCCCATCTAACACACAGCACGCCCTTCTAACAACCACCTGCACCCCTCTACTTCCCCGCCCCCTTCCCATCTAACACACAGCACACCCTTCTAACAACTACCTGCACCCCTCCACTTCCCCGCCCCTTCCCATCTGACACACCGCACGCCCTTCTAACAGCCACCTGCACCCCTCCACTTCCCTGCCCCTTCCCATCTAACACACCGCACGCTCCCCTTCCCATCTAACACACAGCACGCCCTTCTAACAACCACCTGCACACCTCACTTCCCCGCCCCACCTTCCATCTATCACACAGCACGCACTTCTAACAACCCCCTGCACCCCCTCCACTTCCCCGCCCCTTCCTTTAACCACACCACACGCCCTTCGAACAACCACCTGCACTCCCTCCACTTCCCCACCCCCATTCCCATCTAACACACAGCAGCACTTCTAACTCCACCTGCACCCCTCACTTCCCCGGCTCCCCTTCCCATCTATCACACAAGCACGCCCTTCTAACCAACCACCTGCACCCCTCCACTTCCCGCCCTTTCCCTTCTAACACTCAGTACGCCCTTCTCACAACCACCGGCACACCTCACTTCCCCGCCCCCTTCCCATATAAACTCATAGCACGCACTTCTAACAACCACCTGCACCCCTCCCTCCCCGCCACCTTTCCTTCTAAACACACCACCACGCCTTCTAACAACCACCCTGACCCCTCCACTTCGCCCACACCCTTCCCATCTACACTCAGCAAGCCCTTCTTAAACATCACCTGCACCCCTCCACTTCCCCCCGCTCCCCATTCCCATCTAACACACAGCACGCTTCCCCTTCCCATCTAACACACAAGCACGCCCTTCTAACAACACCTGCCACACCTCCGTTCCCCCCCCTCCCCCCCCCCTTCCCATCAAACACAGCACGCACTTCTAACAACACCTGCCACCCCTCCCCTTCCCCGCCCATTCCCTTCTACACACCAAGCCTTCTAACAACCACCTGACCCTCCAACGTCCCACCCCCTTCCCATCTAATCACATAGCACGCCCTGCTTATACATCCACCTGAACCCCTTCATTCCGCTCCCTTTCCCATCTAACACACACGCACGCCTATCTAACAACCACCTGCACCCTCCCACTTCGCGCCCCTTCCATGTAACACACAGTTACGCTCCTTCTAACAACACCTGCACCCCCTCTGTTCCCGCCCCTTCCCATCTAACGCCCACAGCACGCCCTTCTAACAACACACCATCACCCCTCCACTTCCCGCCCCCTCCCCTTCCCTTCTAACACACAGCACGCCCTTCTAAACTACCACCTGCACCCCTCCACTTCCCGCCCCCTTTCCCATCTAACTCCAGCACGCCCTCTTAACAAAAACTACCTTGCACCCACCACTCCCCACCCCCTTCCCATCTAACACCAGCACGCCCTTCTAACAACACCTGCAACCCTACACTTCCCCACCCCCTTCTGTCTAAACACACAGTACGCCCTTCTAACAACGCCTGCTCCCCGCACTTCCCCGACCCTTCCATCTAAACACACAGCACGGCCCTTTAACAAACCACCTGCACCCCTCCACTTCCCCACACCCTTCTCGCTCCATAAACACACAGCAGCCCTTCTAAAAATCCATCCCTGCGCCCTCCACTTCCACATCCCCTTCCTCGTCTACTCACAGCACGCCCTTCTAACAAACCACACTGTCCCTCACTTCCCGCCCCCTTATCGTCTAACACACAGTACGCCCTTCTAAACAACCACTGCACCCCTCCCACTTCCCGCCCCTTCTCGTCTAACACACAGTACGGGCCCTACCTCTAACAACCACCTGCACCCCTCCACTTCCCCGCCCCCCCTTTCCCATCTAACACACAGCACGCCCTTTAACAACTACTGCACCCCTCCACTTCCCCGCTCCCCTTCCCGTCTAACACACAGCCATGCCACCTTTAGACAACACTGCCACTCCCTCCACTTCCCCGCCCCCTTCCCATCGAACAACACAGCACGCCCTTCTAACAATCTACCTGCACCCCACACTTCCCCACCCCCTTCTCGTTTAACACAACAGCATTGCCCTCTAACACCACCTGCACCTCCACTTCCCCGCCCCCCTTCCCCATCTAAACTCACAGCACGCCCTTCTAAACAACCATCTGACACCCCCCCACTTCCCCGCCCCTTCCATCTAACACACAGCACGCCCTTCTAACAACACCTGCACCCTCCATTCCCCGCCCCCTTCCCATCTTAACACCACAGCACGCCCATTCTAAACAACACCTGCACCCCTTACTTCCCGCCCCCTTCCCATCTAACACACAGCACGCCCTTCTAACGACCACCTGCCACCCCTCTAATTCCCCCGCCGCCTCTTTCCCATCTAACACACCGCACGCCCTTCTTACAACCACGCTGCACCCTCCACTTCCTACCCCTGCCATCAAAACACCGCACGCCCTTCGAACAACCACCTGCACCCCTCCACTTCCCCGCCCCCTTCTCGTCTAACACACAGTACACCCTTCTAACAACCACCTGCACCCCTCTCCACTTCCACGCCCCTTCCATGTAACACACAGTACGCCCTTCTAACACCACTGCCACCCCTCTAGTTCCCCGCCCCCTTCCCATCTAACCACAGCACGCCCTTCTAACAACCACCCTCTCACCCTCCACTGCCCGCCCCCTTCCCTTCTAACACACAGCACGCCGCTTCTACTACTATCTGCACCCCACGCCACTTCCCCACCCACTTCCCATCTTACACACAGCACGCCCTTCTTACAAACCACCCTGCCACCCCTCCACTTTCCCCACCCCCTTCTCGTCTAACTCACAGCACGCCCTTCTAACAACCACCGGCGCCCCTCACACTTCCCCACCCCCCTTTCGTCTAAACACACACGCACCGCCCTTTTAACAAACCACCTTGCAACCCCTCCACTTCAAGCCCCCCCCTTCACGTCTAAACCACTTCTGTACGCCCTTCTAACAACCACCCTGCACCCCTCTATTCCCCGCCCCCTTCCATCTAACACACAGCACGCCCTTCCTTAACATCCACCTGACCCCTCACTTCCCCGCCCCTTCCCGGTATAACACACAGCAGCCTTCTAACAAAACCTCTGCACCCTCCACGTCCCCGCCCCTTCCCATCTTTCACACAGACAACGCCTTCCTAAATTCTACCCTGCTCCCACAACTTCCCCACCCCATTCTGTACTAACACACAGCACACCCTTTAGTACACCACTGCACCCCTCCACTTCCCCGCCCCCTTCCACATCTAACACACAGCACGCCCTCTTACAACCAGCTGCACCCCACACTTCCCCGCCCCCTTCCCATCTAACACACAGCGACGCCCTTCTAACAACCACCTGCACCCCTCACTTCCCCGACCCCTTCCATCTAACACACAGCACGCCCTTTCTAAACAACCACCCTGCACCCTCCTCTTCCCCGCCCCCTCCCCATCTAACCACACAGCATGCCTTCTAACAAACCACAGCACCATCACACTTCCCGCTCCCTTCTCGTCTAACACCACATCCGCCCTTCTAACAAACCACTGCACCCCTCTATTCCCCGCCCCCTTCTCGACTATCTCACTGCACGCCATTCTAACATCCACCTGACACCCCTCCTCTTCCCCACTCCCTTCATCGTTCTAACACACAGTACGCCCTTTAACAAACACCTGCACCCCTGCACTCCCCGCCGCCTTCTCAGGTCTAAACACACAGCATGCCCTTCTAACAACACCTGCACACCCCCACTTCCCCACCCCTTTTTTCCCGTCTAACTCACAGCACGCCCTTCTAAACCCAACCACCGCACCCTTCCATTCCCAGCCCCCCTTCCTTCTAACACACAGGCCACGCCTTCTAAACAACCATCTGCCCCCTCCTCTTCCCGCCCCCTTCCCATCTAACCACACAGCACGGCCTTCTAACAACAACCAGCACCCTCCTCTTCCCCGCACCCTTCCCTTCTAAACACAGCACGCCCTTCTACAACACCTGCCCCCTCCACTTCCCCGCCCCCTTCCATCAACACACCGCACGCCTTCTAACAAACACCTGCACCCCTTACTCCCCGCCCCTTCACATCTAACACACAGCACGCCCTTCTAACAACCAACCAGCCCCCTCTACTTCCCGCCCTCTTCCCATCTAACACGCGCACGCCCTTCTAACAACCACCTGCACCCTCCACTTCCTACCCCCTTCCCATCTAACACACTGCACGCCCTTCTAACAACCACCTGCACCCTCCACTTCCCCGCCCCTTCTCGTCTAACCACACAGTACACCCTTCTAAACAACCACCTTGCCACACCTCCTCTTCCCGCCCCCCATCCATTAACACACAGACACGCCCTTATAAACAACCACCTGGCACCCTCTACTTCCGCCCCCTTTCCAATCAACAACGTACCGCCCTTCTAAACAACAACCAGCACCCTCATTCCCCGCCCCATTTCCATATAACACACAGCACGCCATTCTAAAACCACCTGCACCCCTCCACTTCCGCACCTTCCCATCTTAACACACAGTATTGTGCCCTTCTAACAACCACCGGCAACCCTACCTCTTCCCCGCCCCCTTACCATGAAAAACACAGCACGCCCTTCCTAACAACACTTGCACCCCTCCACTTCCCCACCCCCTTCCCATTCTAACAGACAGCATGCCCTTCTAACAACCACCTGCACCCCTCTACTTCCCCACCCCCTTCCCATCTAACACATAGCACGCCCTTCTAACAACCACCTGCACCCCTCCAATTCCTTGCCCCCTTCCCATCTAACAGACAGCATGCCCTTCTAACAACCACCTGCACCCCTCTACTTCCCCACCCCCTTCCCATCTAACACATAGCACGCCCTTCTAACAACCACCTGCACCCCTCCAATTCCTTGCCCCACCCCGACTTACATCTATATGCCCCACTAACTAACACTTCCACACACCACCACGCCCACATGTTAGTACCACGCCCCCACTACCCCTAGCGGGTAAATGCTCCAGTTCCACGCCGCCCAAAGCACGCCCAGCTTAGTGCCACGGTCCGAGCCCAACAGACACGGACAGCACGCTCACCCCCACGCCCATCTTAGCAACACGCTGACACACGCCATCTTAGCAACACGCTGACACATGCCCATCTTAGCAACATGCCCCACAGACACACGGCCATCTTAGCAACACGGTGACACATGCCCATCTTAGCAACATGTCCTACTGACACACGCCCATCTTAGCAACACACTGACATACGCCCATCTTAGCATCACACTGACACACTGACACACAGCCATCTTAGCAACATGCAGACACATGCCCATCCTAGCAACATGCCCTACAGACACACGGCCATCTTCGCAACACGCTGATACACGCCCATCTTAGCAACATGTCCTACAAACACATGGCCATCTTAGCAACACGCTGACACACGCCCATCTTAGCAACATGCCCTACTGACACATGCCCATCTTAGCAACATGCCCTACTGACATATGCCCATCTTAGCAACACACTGACACACGCCCATCTTAGCAACATGCTGACAAACACCTATCTTAGCAACACGCTGACACACGCCATCTTAGCAACATGCTGACACATGCCCATCTTAGCAACACGCTGACACACGCCCATCTTAGCAACATGCCCTACAGACACATGGCCATCTTAGCAACATGGTGACACACGCCCATCTTAGCAACATGCTCTACTGACACATGCCCATCTTAGCAACTTGCCCTACTGACACATGCCCATCTTAGCAACACACTGACACATGCCCATCTTAGCAACATGCTGACACACGCCCATCCTAGCAACATGCTGACACATGCCCTTCTTAGAAACATGCTGACACATGCCCATCTTAGCAACATGCTGACACATGCCCATCTTAGCAACAAGCTGACACATGCCCATCTTAGCAACATGTCCTACAAACACACGGCCATCTTAGCAACATGCTGACACATGCCCATCTTAGCAACACGCTGTCACCGCCCATCTTCGCAACATGCTGACACACGCCCAATTTAGCAACACTCTGACACATGCCCATCTTAGCAACATGCCCAACTTGCGAACACGCCTTACTGACACACACCAATCTTGGGAAGACGCCTTACTGACACACACCCATATTAGCAACATGCCCTACTAACACACACTCATCTTAGCAACATGCCCTACTGATACATGCTCATTTTAGCAACATGCATATCCTAACAACATGCCCTACTAACACATGCCCATGTTAGCAACACACCCTACTAACATGCTGATCTTAGCAACATGCTGTACTAAAATGCCAATCTTAGCAACATGCCCTACTGACACATGCCCGTCTTAGCAACATGCCTTACTGACACACACATCCTAGCAACATACCCTACTGACAAACATCAATCCTACCAACACGCCCTACTGACACATGCCCATCTTAGCAACATGTTCTACTGACATGCTTATCTTAGCAACATGCCCTCCTAACATGCACCAACATGCCCTACTAACATACTGACTAACACACACCCATCTTAGCAACACAGCCTACTAACACACAACCTACTAACAGACAAGTAACACACACACACTACTAACACCTGCCCTTCACACACAGTAACACGCCTCGAACCGACACGTGCAATTAACACACTCTCCATGCACACACATGCACACACCACCACGCCCATCTTACCACCACTGTCTACTAACACGCTCTCCATGCACACCCATGCACACATCACCACGCCCATCTTACCACCACTTTCTACTAACACACTCTCCATGCACACACATGCACACACCACCATGCCCATCTTACCACCACTGTCTACTAACACACTCTCCATGCACACATATGCACACACCACCACGCCCATCTTACCACCACTGTCTACTAACACACTCTACATGCACAAATCGACTCCACCACTTTCTACTAAACACTTATGACCACATGCCACACCACCACGCCCATCTTACCAGCACTTTCTACTAACACACTCTCCATGCACACACATGCACACACCACCACACCAATCTTACCACCACTTTCTACTAACACACTCTCCATGCACACACATGCACACACCACCACGCCCATCTTACCACCACTGTCTACTAACACCCTCTCCATGCACCATTGCACACACCACCACGCCCATCTTACCACCACTTTCTACTAACACACTCTCCATGCACACACATGCACACACCACCACGCCCATCTTACCACCACTTTGCTACTAACACTCTCTCCATGCACACACATGCACACACCACGCCCATCTTACCACCACTTTCTACTAACACACTCTCCATGCACACACATGCACACACCACCACGCCCATCTTACCACCACTGTCTACTAACACACTCTCCATGCACACACATGCACACACCACCACGCCCATCTTACCACCACTTTCTACTAACACACTCTCCATGCACACACATGCACACACCACCACGCCCATCTTACCACCACTGTCTACTAACACACTCTCCATGCACACATATGCACACACCACCACGCCCATCTTACCACCACTGTCTACTAACACACTCTCCATGCACACACATGCACACACCACCACGCCCATCTTACCACCACTTTCTACTAACACACTCTCCATGCACAACATGCACACACCACCACGCCCATCTTACCACCACTTTCTACTAACCATTTGTGTTCACCCTGTCTACTAACACACCTCCAGCACACACATGCACACACACCGTTTACTGTCTACTAACACACTCTCCATTCACACACATGCACACACCACCAGCCCATCTTACCACCACTGTTACTAACACACTCTCCATGCACACCATTGCACACACCACCAGCCCATCTTACCCACTGTCTACTAACACACTCTCCATGCACACACATATGCACACACCACCACGCCCATCTTACCACCACTGTCTACTAACACACTCTCCATGCACACATATGCACACACCACCACGCCCATCTTACCACCACTGTCTACTAACACACTCTCCATGCACACACATGCACACACCACCACGCCCATCTTACCACCACTGTCTACTACACACTCTCCATGCACACAATCCACCACCACGCCCTCTTACCACCACTGTCTACTAACACACTCTCCATGCACACACATGCACACACCACCACGCCCATCTTACCACCACTGTCTACTAACACACTCTCCATGCACACATATGCACACACCACCACGCCCATCTTACCACCACTGCCTACTAACACACTCTCCATGCACACACACCACCACGCCCATCTTACCACCACTGCCTACTAACACACTCTCCATGCACACACACCACCACACCCATCTTACCACCACTGCCTACTAACACACTCTCCATGCACACACACCACCACGCCCATTCTTACCACCACTGCCTACTAACACACTCTCCCATGCACACACCACCACGCCCATCTTACCACCACTGTCTACTAACACACTCTCCATGCACACATATGCACACACCACCACGCCCATCTTACCACCACTGCCTACTAACACACTCTCCATGCACACACACCACCACGCCCATCTTACCACCACTGCCTACTAACACACTCTCCATACACACACATGCACACACCACCACACCCATCTTACCACCACTGCCTACTAACACGCTCTCCCCCCACACGCGTACACACACTCACACACACACTAACACCAGACACCCACCCCTCCCTCCCCCAAATGAAGCCAGGCACCACCACGCCCACACCCTACAACCACGCCTGCCTCGCCCTCGGCCTGTGCACGCCTACCACCCCTGGCACCCCCCCCCCCCCACCACCACCACCGCAGCTCAGCACCTCCCGATGTCCACCCAACTCACCCCCCACACCACCAACTTTGCAGATCCTTCGACAAAGCTGAAGGCCAAGTCGAAGTTGAAGCCGAAGGCAAATGCGTGTGTGCAAGGGGAAGGGAGGGACATGGAGGACGAGACACGGCCAAGTTTAGTGGAGGGGGGAGGGGGAGGGGGAGGTGGGGGGAAGGGGAGGGGTGGGAGGGGAGGGGAGGGGGGAGAAGAGGGCCAAGTAAAGGAGGGGTGGGGAGCGGATGGAGCGGAGGGGAGGGGCGGAGGGGAGGGAGGGGAGGGAGGAGGAGAGGAGGAGAGAGGGAGGAGAGAGGAGGACGAGGGGAAGTGGAGAGGAGGGGACGATAGGGGAGGGGAGAATAGGGGAGGGGACGAGAGGGAGGGGAGAGGGAGGGAGGGGATGAGAGGGAGAGAGGAGAGGAGAGGGGAGGCGGGAGGGGCGGAGAGGGGAGGGGAGGGGGGGAGGGGGGGAGTAGGGAGAGGGGAGAGAGGAGGGGAGTGGAGAGGGAGGGGAGGGGAGGGGAGGAGGGAGGGAGTGGAGGGGGGGAGTGGAGGGGAGTGGAGAGGAGAGGGGAGAGGGGAAGGGAGCGGAGTGGGCCGGAGGAGGGGGAGTGAAGAGTGGAGGGTGAGGGAGGGAGAGGGGAGCGGGAGGAGAGGAGAGGGGAATGGAGGAGAGGGGAGTGGAGGAGAGGGAATGGATGGAGAGGGAGTGGAGCGGAGGAGAGGGGGAGAGGTGGAGAGGAGAGGGGATGGAGGAGAGGGGAATGGAGGAGAGGGGAGCGGAGGGGAGTAGAGGGGAGTGGAGGAGCGGGGAGGGGATGGAGGGAGGGGAGGGGAGGAGGGGAGGGGAGGGGAGGGGAGGGGTGGGGAGGGGGGGGAGGGGAGGGGAGGGAGTGGAGTGGAGTGTGGAGTGAGCAGCGTCAGAGCAGAGCAGAGCAGTGCAGAGCAGGAGAGGCAGTGCAGAGCAGAGCAGTGCAGAGCAGAGCAGAGCAGAGCAGTGCAGAGCAGAGCAGAGCAGAACAGAAGGGGGAGGAGAGAGGAGGAGAGGGGACAAGTGTGACAGGGAGGAAAGGGAGGGGGAAGAGGTTGGAGAGGGTGAGGGATTGGAGAGGATGGGAGTGTGGGGGAGGGTTGAGGAGGGCGGGCGGGTGGGATTGAGACATGCGCACTGCCGACCTAGGGAGTGGGTGGGCAGGCTGGGACTACAGGCGAGTTTAGGTGCGGGTATATAAGATCGAGTGGAGTATGTGTAAGAGGGGGGGGGGGGGGCAGGTCGCAGGGGGGGGGGCAGAAGGGAGGAGGGATGTGAGTCCTGTAACTAACAATTCATCAGATGTCTGAAAAGGGGATCAGGAATACGTGGTGTGTTGGTTCCCCCACAGCTCTCATACATGCAACCATGGTGCACACAGTGCTCTATCCACGCTAAGAATAAGATCATCCTGGACAACCAGATGGGCAACTGCTGTTTTTGCAACTGCTGTTTTTGGTGTAAATGTGTATGCGCGTCTGGGCGGTGGGAGGGAGGAGGAGGGGGCGTGCGTACTTTAGTTAGTTGAAGCAATGATTTGTTGCGTGGAAGTGTTCGTTTGGAGTGAGCGAATAGAAGAGAAGAGGGGAGGGGGGCGAGGGGGAAGGGGAATGGAAGGGGGCGAGATGGGTAGGGAAGGGAGGGGGAAGGGGGAGGGGAAAGGGAAGGAAGGGAGGGGATGGACGGAGGAAGGGAGGGAGAGGCGGAGGGGAGAAGGGTGGAGGGATGGAGGATAGGGGGTGATGGAGGGAGGGATGAGCGAAGGGAAGCGAATGGGAGGGAAAGGAAGGGGGGGGGGGGGGTCGAGGGAAGGGAAGGCACAGGAAGTGGTGGGGGAAGGGGTACGGTAGGGGATGGGAAGTGAGATGGGAGGATGATGGGAAGAGGGGAAGCGTTGGTTGGTTGTTGGAATTTTACGTCCTGGCAACATCTAAGGTAGAGCGGTGGAAGGGCGGGGAATGCCAGGAAAGAGGGGGCAACAAGGGGGAAGGGGGGAGAAGTGGGGAGTGGGGGGAGTTGGGATGGAGGGGGATGTAGAGGGGAGAAGAGGGGTGTAGGGTGGGGGAGAGGTAAGTAAGAGTGGAGGGGAGGGGGAGGAGGGAGGAAGGGGGAGGGAGGAAGGGGGAGGAGGGGAGGAGGAGGAAGGAGGAGGGGGAGTGTGGGGGAAGGGGGAAGGTAGATGGAGGGGAGGGGGGAGGAAGGGGGGAGGGAGGAAGGGGGAGGAGGAGGGGGAGGGGGAGTAGGGGGAAAGGATAGATGGAGGGGGGGGGAGGAGGGGGGGACTGGTGAGAAGGAGGAGGGGGGGAAGGAGGAGGGGGAGTGGGGAAGGAGGGGGAGTGTGGGGAAGGGAGGGGGAGGGATAGATGGAGGGAGGGGGAGGAGGGAGGACGGGGGGAGGATAGGAGGAGAGGAGGGTTAGTAGGAGGAGGTAGAATGAGGGAGAGGAGGGGGAGGGGAGAGGGAGGGGGAGGGGGGGGGGGGGGGAAGGGAAGCAGGGGAGGGAGAATTGGAGTGGGAGGGGGATATGGAGGAGGGTGAGGGGTGAGGGTGAGGGGTGAGGGTGAGGGGGAGGGGAGGGGGGAGGGGGAGATGGAGGGGAAGCAGGGGTGGGGGAGTTGGTGTGGGAGGGGGATATGGAGGAGGGTGATGGGTGAGAGGAAGTCGACGGGGAGGGGGAGGAGGGGGAGGGGGAGGAGAGGGGGGCGGTGGTCAAGCGCATGACCACCATGCACGAGCCGGGCAGGGCGGGCCTCCGCAAAATCAATGTCTCGGCTGAACGCTGGAGGCGCCGGGAACCAGCGGTTATCTGCTCGCCAGTCTCGGGCACCGGCCGGCGTTCAGCACCCAGCGGCGTCTACACCCCGCAACCTCGGCAGTTAACTCACTGGTACTGTCTTTACACGGATCTTTACTGGAGGAAGGTCTGTTTGTTGTTGTCACACGAGGCTGGTTGCACGAGGCTGGTTGCACGAGGCAGGGCCCTGCCTCGCCCAACCCGATACAACCCTTCTCCGCCACCACCACTCCACCAGCAACTCAGGGCAGGTCGGCACCGACACGCCACCTGGCGGTTAAAACATCACACTATAACAGCGTGCAAACGCAAGTGGAAGAGGCGATCTTTATGGTTGTACAGTAAAACCTCTCTAACCGACCACCACAGATCAACCACTCCCCTATACCGACCATTGTAACCATATTCTAACTCCCTAAACTGACCACCTCCATAAATGGAACACATGAGCCCCGTTTACACGGGCGATTTAAAACGTTTCATATGAACTCACTTGCCTAGATCGACTCACATTTGGCGTGTAGACGCGGTTCTGTGGCGTTTTAGGGCTGAATCGCTTCATATGAAACCTTTCATCTAGACCACCTCGCGAGGTGGTATAGATGAAGCGTTTCAGCTGGTTCCCGGCAGTGTTAGGGCCTGATTAGGCCGAAATCTAGTGAATGCGATCATATTTAACAGAATTTCATACTCAAATAATGAAATTTAATTAAATTAACCTTAAATTCCAAGCGATATTAACATAGCAGCTACATCTGAGTCAAATCGACGAGTGTAAACTAAACACATAGCAGTGCTCACCGGCTACAGGCGCACCTCAGGCTGCTGGTTCCCGGCGCCAAAACACTTTTAAAACTCTGTCCGTGTAAACGTGCCTCTAAAACGCTTCATATAAATCGCCTTGTCTAGAACGTTTCACAATTCCCCGTGTAAACACGGCTTTAGAGTCAGTCACGTTGTAAAATATTCTGATAAAAGCACGTTGGTGGGAATGTGAACTGGTCTAGAAGGGATTACAAATGTTATATCTGGTCATGTGACAGGCCATCTTTATACTCTGCCTTTCTCACACTTGCCTGTAGTGATTTCCTATTAGCCTGCCTGCACAACTACAGCTGCCAGCCGACGACTTTACAACAAGGTCGGTCGACTGAGAGAGGTATTACAGTAAAGTAGTGCACATTCCAGTCTTAGCCACCAACTCTATCACTCTCGCACATTCTCTTATACATATATATCATATATAATATATATATATATGTGATGTATAAAAGTTATGCGAGTATAAAGGTGTGTAAGGGAAGATTCCTAATATTGTTCCCGATATGATGTGTACTACTTTATAGGTGACCCCCCCCCCCCCTTTTTCACAGCGGGACAGGTGGCGCCACCACCCCGCACCGCTGTCAGTGCTGCGAATAGACTACATCGCGGTTCCGACTGCGCATGCGCTGAAAACGCCGTTGGGAGCAAAGCAAAGGCGTACGGCCATTGAGTTTGCCAATACGTGCAGTGAAAAACGTCAGTTTTATTAAAAATTAATAGAAATCCAAAACCCTAACCGTATTATTTTAATATAATCTTTTTGTTAAACATGTTTTCTATATGTGTTCCAAGCGGTTTGTGCCTAGGTGGTGTGGATATAAATAAAAACATGAATAAAATAAGTAAAACTGACTCTGGCTATGGCTCTAACATTAGTCTGAGTGCCTAGATTTGTCTAAATCTAAATGCACATGGGATAAGATGTGCTGATTATATTGATGTAAATGCAATGCTGGATAAAAGATTAATATCTTAATTTATTATATATATATTTTTAGTTGGTATTCTATGTTTCAAACAAGAGCTGAGATGATCTGAAACTAGCACATTTCATAGCTGCATCCAGTGTATTAGCATGTGCCATGTGCTTCTGGGGGGGTTGTTTTGCTCTGATGCATCCCACAATGCACCGCGCCGCTAGAACCGTGATGTAGTCTATACTGTCCTTCGCTCACTGGATCTTAGAAGTGAGATACTCTGTGTGCAAAGTTACCTAACCTGAGTTTAATCAGGTAAATCAGGTCTTCTCAGTTAAGTGTAATAATGTGTGCGCATGTTCATAATAATGAGTGGATACCAAGGGGGCCGGCCGTCTGCTTGTTGGGATTTTATATCCTGGCAACAACTAAGATCATATCAGAACGGGTACCGACTTATGAGTGCGCACTCGTGGATATATATATATTTAACCATCCGGCTATGTAGCCATGTCTCCAATCATGACTTTAAACATATCCTGGTCATGGCACCAGTTTAACCATCCGGCTAATCCACCCCCGCTGAAGGCAAGCCTTCGTGTTAATTTATATAATTATTTCCATGTGAATTTTCTGGGCCAGCCGCGGACCGCCGCTGCCTCCCGTCCCATCTGCAGGTAGTCTGTGTCCGTCGGTGTCATTCCCGGGCTAAAGTCGACCAGCCAAAGTATCGTCTAAATACGGATTTCGCCCTTCTCGCATTTATCGGCCTAAAGCATTTACTTAGTTATTTCAACTGACTGGCTGGTCTCCCCGCCTTACGGTGCATTTAATATGCTTAAATTGATCCAGAACTAAGCAGACGCGCTAGTGTCGCTGCGATGGTCACTGATAGTCAGCCTAAGTTACTGCCATATTTTAGCCAAAAGAACTCTACATGAATTCTGTTAATATGTCTGTTATAATCTTCCCGCAGATGGGTTAAGTAGCTGCATAAGGCCTATTAGGCATAAGGCCCTTAATTATATATAAAGCAATCGAATATTAAGTTTGACCATAGCGGTTAATCTATAAGAAGTCTGGAGAATAGTAAAGAATGCAAGGAACGTTCCAATTTACCTTTCCAAGAGCTCACGGCTTTATTCTTACCCAAACTAACAAGCAATCGTAGCAACATGTCGTATATGCATTAGTAAACATCAGAGCGTGCATAAACACGTCTGATGGGTCTGGGTCCGAACGCCCGACCTCCACTGCCAGGAGAGTCGCAATTGACATCTCCTAGCAACGCTTTATGGCCGGTAACCCGGGGCCTCACAAATGTTGGCTTTTGCGAGTCTGCCATGGTGAGTAGCCCACATTTCCAAATGCGGGTTAATCGGCCCAAGCTCGCAAATGTCACAAGGCGAATAGTCTCGTCCACTTCAAATATATATATATATATATAGATTGCCTATATACTCTGACTGCATATACTCTGACTGCAGTGGTATGGCAAAGGTTTTCCATTCTTCAGGTTGGGCCAAAATCCATCTTGCAAGGTACAGTGAAAGGCGGAAGAAAACAAGGCGAATGCGGGAAGCGGTGGGGAAACAGCATCAGGGAATGGACAGGCCATGGACATAAGTGGTACCCACTTTCAGAGAACGACCCATGTACCGTCGTTTTCTCTGTGGCGGAGTGGTTAGAGTGTCTGACTTTTTTCTAGGTCAGACTCCTAATCTGAAGGTCGGTGGTTCGATTCACTGTGCCCTTACCTCTCAAAATTTGGATTTCCACCGCTGTGTATAACTTACAGCGTGATCAAGGGCCAGTTGCTCTCATACCATGTCTATGTGGTGTGGGAGGTTAAAAATCCCTTGGGTCGGTAAAAGTTAGGCTCGGGCTTTCTATCAACAAACTGTCTAATGGTGAAAACAAGTATAAATCTTCAAGAAAAAAAAAGAAAAAACATATAGAATATGCACATTATTGCATACACCTGCCACATGGCAGTTCCATGTTGACCTCTGGTCGGGAAGAGCTGCTGGAGTTGTGGCCGAGCTCGACTCCTGATGGCCAAACTGTGTACTAGAAGGCCAGTGTGTCATAAACCACAGTAGAGTGAAGTCAATAAACCAGAACCCACAAAACATCAACGTCAGTGTATCAGAACCCATTGTACAGTAAAGTCAGTGTATCAGAACCCATGGTATCGTAAAGTCAATGACCCAGAACCCACAGTACAGTGAAGTCAATGAACCAGAACCCACAATACGGCAAAGTCAATGAACCAGAACCCACAGTAGAGTGAGGTCAATGAACCAGAACCCACAGCACAGCAAAGTCAGTGAACCAGAACTCACAGTACAGTGAGGTCAATGAACCAGAACCCACAGTACAGTGAAGTCAATGAAGCAGAACCCACAGTACAGCAAAATCAATGAAGCAGAACCCACAGTACAGTGAAGTCACTCAACCAGAATGCACAGTAGAGTGAGGTCAATGAACCAGAACCCACAATACAGCAAAGTCAATGAACCAGAAGCCACAGTACAGTGAGGTCAATGAACCAGAACCCACAGTACAGTGAAGTCACTGAACCAGAATGCACAGTACAGTGAGGTCAATGAACCAGAACCCACAGTACAGTGAAGTCACTGAACCAGAATGCACAGTACAGTGAGGTCAATGAACCAGAACCCACATTACAGCAAAGTCAATGAACCAGAACCCACAATACAGCAACGGCAATGAACCAGAACCCACAGTACAGTGAAGTCAATGAACCAGAATGCACAGTACAGTGAGGTCAATGAACCAGAACCCACAGTACAGTGAGGTCAATGAACCAGAACCCACAGTACAGTGAGGTCAATGAACCACAACCCACACTACAGCAAAGTCAATGAACCAAAACCCCAGTACAGTGAAGTCAATGAACCAGAATGCACAGTACAGTGAAGTCAATGAACCAGAACCCACAGTACAGTGAAGTCAATGAACCAGAACCCACAGTACAGTGAAGTCAATGAACCAGAAGCCACAGTACGGTGAGGCCAATGAACCAGAACCCACAGTACAGTGAATTCAATGAACCAGAACCCACGGTATGGCAAAGCCAATCAACCAGAACCCACAGTACAGCAAAGTCAATCAACCAGAACCCACAGTACAGTGAAGTCAATGAACCAGAACTAACGGTACCACGAAGCCACCTTAATACACTGAACATGATCAATTCCATAAGTGCACCTGGGTGAGTAGAACAGATATGCCTGAGTGATCTTGCTCCATAACTAAACTGGAGTTAGGCAGAACAAACATACCTCAGTGCCTTTACTCCATAACTAAACCTATACAGGTAGAACAGACATGCCTGAGTGATCTTACTCCATAACTACACCTAAACAGGAAGAACAGACACGCCTGAGTGATCTTACTCCATAACTACATCTACACAGGTAGAACAGACATGCCTGAGTGACCTTACTCCATAACTACATATACACAGGTAGAACAGACACACATGAGTGACTTTACTTCATAACTACACCTAGACAGGTAGAACAGACAACATGTCTGAGTGATTGTATTCTATAACTATATCTGTTCAGGAAGAACAGACATGCCTGAGTGATCTTATTCCATAACTACATATAGGCAGGCAGAACAGACATCTCTGAGTGATTTGTACTCGATAACTACACCTGAACAGTTAGAACAGACATGCCTGAGTGATCTTACTCCATAACTACACATATACAGGTAGAACCGACATGCCTGAGTGGTCTTACTCCATAACTACACCTCAGCAGTTAGAACAGACATGCCTGAGTGATCTTACTCCAAAAATACATGTGGATGATTAGAATAGACACGCATGAGTGATCTTAGAAGTTAGATACTCTGTGTGAAAAGTTACCTAACCTGACGTTAATCAGGTAAATCAGGTCTTCTAAGTCTAATAATGTGTGCGAATGTCCATAATAATGAGTGCACACCAATGGGACCGTCCCTGTGTTTGTTGGGGTTTTACATCCTGGCAACAACTAAGGTCATATCAGGACGGGTACTGACTTATGAGTGCGCACTCGTGGTAATTTTCTAGTGCTGCCCGACTGGGAAATCAGGCTGCTGGCACCATACCCGATATCCCACTCAGTCACATTATCCTGATACTGAGCAAACCGGTCCTTGGCCTACCCTATTAATGCCCAGTGCCAAGCTAGGTAACGACTATCAATTTGATAAGTCATTGGTTTGACTCGGCCGGGGTTTGAACCAATGACTCCCCGCAAGGGAAGTCAGCAAGCACTCTTAGCCATTCCCTTGTCCAGTGCCAACGGACAAATGTACACAAAAGCAAATACATAACATATGTACACTTATGCATTATGGATCCAAATGTACAGATGTACACATGCCAGATATACAAATGTAAAAATGTACATATGCCACATGTACTTATGCCAGATGCATGCATGTCAGATACACACATGTCAGATCAACATATGTCGGATATCCAGATATACATATGCCAGATGTAAAGATGTCAGATGTAAAGATGTCAGATGACATCTGTAGAGATGCCATCTGAACATATTAAGATGCCAACAGCTTTAGCCTGTCTACCGGCAACCCAACCCTAAAACACACAAACCTAGACAAGACACACACACAGACAAATAAACACACACACAAACACATACACACAAACACACAAATACACACAGAGAAGCACAACTGACTTCAAGTTTTCTGATCAAAGCAAACCTAATTGTAACCCTGCATTAGTAGCATTAGTATAGAGTGTTAACATCAAGTAAGATATTAATACAAACAAGGAAGCGTATTCTTCAGTGTTATGTGTGGTCTACTCTAATGTATGGGGCTGAGACATGGACAATCTGTAAGAAAATGTACAAACGTTTAGCAGCATTTGAGATGTGGACTTATCGAAGGATGATGAAAATATCATGGACAAAGAAGATCACCAACAAAGAAGTTCTCAGAAAAATTAAAAATAAGAAAAGCTTGTTTGCCACTATACAGACAAAGAAACTTATTTATTTTGGCCACATCATTCGTCAGAGTTCAATATACCGTACATTGTTGGAAGGGAAGGTGAATGGCAGCAGAGGGAGAGGGAGACCAAGAACATCATGGTTTACAAATATTTCACAGTGGACAGGCTTGAATTATTCACAGTCTATCAGAACAGCACACCATCGGGACAAGTGGAGAACCATTGCATCCAACTCTCGACTAGAGGACGGAACTATTGATTGATTGATTAGTAGCACCAGCAATTTACTTCACCACATTCTTCTAGAGAACACCCCATCTTGATATGACCTCACATGTTGCCAGGACGTTAAACAACCAACCAATCTTGAGAACACCACTGGGACACAATCTAGTGCCTCTTGTGTTTTATTTCCCTAGGTATAGACCAGACGCGGTGGCCGAATCGGTAGAGCGCAGGCTTCCTGTGCAGAAGGCCGGGAGTTCGAATCCCTGCCGAGTCAAACCAATGACTTATAAAACTGACACGTGTCACTACCTAGCCTGGCGCTTGGCATTAATAGGATAGGGCAATGACTGATTAGCACATTGTCAGGATAATGTGACAGAGTGGGATATCAGTTCATGGTGCCGGCGGCCTGGTCTCCAAGTGGAGCAGCACTATAAAGTTCCATGAGTGCGCACTGTCACAAGTCGGTACCCATCCTGATATGACCTTAGATGTTGCTAGGACGCAAAGCAACAAGCAACCAACCGTATGTATAGATAGGTATATTATTGTACATTTAATGTCTGATTAATTGATTAATTATTTTAAATTCTGAACATGTATTAGTGTAGTAGTCTGCACTGACATTCCAGGCAAGGAGCAGACTTAGACAAGTACACTTGGAAAGGGTGATTGCATCAGGGAGCCTAGATAGTCAAATGGTTAGGATGTTCACCCAGGAATGGCAGAAGTCTGGCTTCACGTCACGCTCTAAGAGCAACATGTTCCCTTTGTTTGCTGCATCCCCATGACACTGGTTGGCGTGACACTGGATTCTGCACAAACGCTGCGCTGCATGGGTGTTGAACCTGCCCTGTGTAGGTATATGCAAGTACATTGCCTGTATGTATGTAATTGTAAGCAATTTTAAATGTCTTATTGACTTAAACCATTTACAAGACTTATAATTTTAGGGGGGGGGGGGGTCACTGTAGGAGTCCGCACTGACCTCACAGGCTTGTTTGTTTGGGTTTTACATCCTAGCAACATCTAAAGTCACATCAGGAAGGGACCTCATAGGGCAAGAAGCCACATACACAGGTAAGCGTGAGTAAGGTGATTGCATCAGGGAGAGGTAATTTTGAAGCTAATAATGTCACAAATGTGGGTTCGAGTCCCACTCTAGGCACGATGTTCCCTTTATTTGCAACACCTCCCAAAGCATAAATAAAAACAATAACGGGCTCATTTATAATCTTAATTTTTTTAAACCAAGCTGCCTGATTATATAAATGTGTATTAGAGTCTGTAATGAGCCCCATTACCACGTGGTGGCGGCAGCGACTACGCTGACCCCAGTTTGTTAAGAAGTAGCACCAGGTGGCAGCACGCTAGCAGGAACAGTGTCTAAAGCGAACTGTTCCGCCCATTGATAGCGGTCACCTGCGGAGAGAGGTTACATTCTACCCAGCTGGGCAGTGCCCCGTTTCATTCCTATTCTAACCATAGCGGAATAACCTGGGGTGCACCCTAGGGTTTGAAGCTATTTCAGTTTCTCCTTTTATTCCTTAAGTGGAGTAAGATGCGGTCTATCACTAATGCAAGCAGGGGCCGTATGCATGAAGAATTATTTATCGGCTCCGGTGTTAAGGGTGGCGTTCGGGTTAGCTAACGCCTGTGTTGGAAAATGGGCCACGGGGTATGTATGGGTCCAAAGTGCGGTGGCGTTAGCTAACCTAGCAGTTATCTATAGATTTGGGAAATCCCTCTGTGCCTGTAGCGGCGATTTGTTTTGTATACATTCGTCGATTTGACAATATTAATATCGCCGCCGTTGTATGTGTTCGATTTTAGGGTTAATTTAATGAAATTTCATGATTTGAGTATATCATTCTGTTAAATATGCTCGCATTCAATAGATTTGGGCCTAATACATTGCCGCCGATACAGCGGCGGTGATATTTTGTTGATATTCGACAGTATGGATAGCGACGTCGCTGCGGTTGGCGGCGGAGATTTGTTGAGTTTATATTCGTCGATTCGACAATATTAATATGGCAGTCGTTGTATGGGTTCAATTTTAGGGTTAATTTAATAAAATTTCACGATTTGAGTATATAATTCTGCTAAATATGATCGCATTGAATAGATTTGCACCTAATCGGTCCCTAACCCCGACGGTAAACTTGATATGGTTTGGGGTTAGCGTAGACTACGTTAAACTCGCAGAGTTTCCCTAACACTCCCCCATGCATACTGACTTTTCCCAGCTAACCCGGTGTGGTGGTTTCAGCATCTTCCCGTGCTCAGACGTGTCCCGTTGCTTCTGCGCATGCGCAGATTTTGCATCAACTCGGGTCACCCCAGTCACTTATTGGCGCATGCGCACATCCTACAAACTCGGGTTGAATAATCGAATATGCTCGGGTGGACAGTTTGTTCTTTTTTTTTTAATAACCGATAAAAGTACAGCAAAATAGGATTTAAAGTATTGTATCATGGCCCAGTTTACCTATATTTCCATTTCATTAATCTAAGTTATTCTTTTTTTGCACACGGGACGTGTATTTGTCGACTCCACTCGCGTGTTCTATTTGAAATTCGGATGACCCGAGTCGCCCGGTTCGTGTTAATCGATTACGGCCATGTTTACTAGATTCTGACGCATGCGCAGAAGCGAGGGACACGTCTGAGCACGGGAACACGCTGAAACCACCACACCGGAGATCGCCGCTAACCACAGGTTTGGAGCGCTAACACCGCCCCATGCATACGGGCCCAGAGAGCTGCAGACAAGAATGCATTGCTGCAGGCAGTGTCCTGCTACAATAGTACAGCGGTTAATGGGAAAATCATGCAAAATTTGACAAAAGTATGAAAATTAGCATACAGATAGCTTAACATGTATAGATTCGCATAAGCCTAGGTAGCTATCGCCATCACCATGGTAAAAATGGCCAGCCTCAAAATAAAATATTCCTCATATCTCGGCTCCTAAGCAACATAGAAACATGATGTTGATGTCTAACGTAACAATAACAAAACAACCCAAGTAACCCTAACCACTCTCCACATGAGCTGTCTGCAGTCAGTCGGATGAACCCTCCTCATGGTAACCACTACAGACCACACTGGAAGTAACATTTAGATATCCTCAGTAGGATGTCACCTGCATTTAGACATCCCTGTATTAGGATGCAACCTGCATTTAGATATCCTCAGTAGGATGTCACCTGCATTTAGACATCCCTGTATTAGGATGCAACCTGCATTTAGATATCCTCAGGTTACCACCTGGATTTAGGCATCCCCATAGTAGGATGCAACCTGCATTTAGACATCCTCCGTATGATGTCACCTGCATTTAGACATCCCTGTATTAGGATGCAACCTGCATTTAGATATCCTCAGGTTACCACCTGCATTTAGACATCCCCATAGTAGGATGCAACCTGCATTTAGATATCCTCAGGTCACCACCTGCATTTAGACATCCCCATAGTAGGATGCAACCTGCATTTAGATATCCTCTGTAGGATAGCACCTGCATTTAGACATCCCTATAGTTGGATGCAACCTGCATTTAGATATCCTCAGTAGGGACCAGACGGGATGGCCGAATGAGTTAGAGTGTCCGTCTACCGTGTTGGTAGATGGTGGGGTCCAATGACTTTAAAATTGATGCTTGTTGCTTCCTAACCTGGCGCTCGGCATTATTAGGATAGGACAAGGACTAGTTGGCTCAGGATAATGTGACTGAGTGGGATATCAGGTCATGGTGCTGGGGGCCTGGTATTCCAGTGGGGCAGCACTATAAAGTCACCATGAGTGTGCACTGTCACAAGTAGGTACCCGTCCTGATATGACCTTAGATGTTGCTAGGACGTAAAACAACAACAAAACAAAATCCTCAGTAGGATATCACCTGCATTTAGATATCCTCAGTATGATATCACCTGCATTTAGGCATCCCCATAGTAGTAGATAACCTGCATTTAACCATCTCCATGGTACGATGTAACCTGCATTTAGACATCGCCCATAGGATGCAAGCATTTGAGCATCCCCATACTCCTAGTACGATGCAACATGCACTTTGATACCCCTATTGAAGGATCCAACCTGCCTTTAAGCATCCCAATAGTAGGATGCAACCTGTATTTAGATATCCCCATAGTATGATGCCACCTGTATTTAGATATTCCTATAGTAGGATGTAACCTGCATTTAAACATCCCATAGTAGGATGCAACCTGCATTAAAGGTCATAGCGGCAGGTTGTTGCCTGCATTTAAATATCCCGACAGTGGGACGCCACCTGCATTTATGCGAGCAACAAATTTACCTGATAAAAACCGCTAAGTTGAGATTGAACGATAGCCACAAACTCACTTCAGATATCTAAAGATACACACTAAAGAACAAGCCTGTGTCAGAGTGGCTTCTCGAGTAGAGGCGACAAACAAGTCAATGTAATAGTACAGTGGTGTGCCGACAGGGGGCGCGGTGAGCGGGTTAAAGGGACACCTGGTGGGGGTGGGGGATGTAGGGGGAGGGCGAAGGGGGAAGGGGGAAGGGTGGAGGGGAAGAGGGGGGAGAGGAGGGAGAGGGGAGGGAAGGGGAGGGGAAGGGAGTGGGGGGGAGGGGGAGAGGAGAGGGGGAGGGAGGGGAGGGGAGGGGGGGGGAGGGGAGGGGAGGGGAGGGGAGGGAGAGGAGAGGGGAGAGGAGAGGAGAGAGGGAGGAGAGGAGGAGAGGAGGGGAGGAGAGGAGGAGAGGAGGGGAGGGAGGAGCGGAGAGGAGAGGAGGGGTGGAGAGGAGAGGAGAGGAGGGGTGGAGGGAGGAGAGGAGGAGAGGAGAGGAGGGGAGGGGAGCGCGGGAGGGGGGGAGGGGACAGGAGGGGAGGGGAGGGACAGGAGGGAGGGGAGGGGAAGGGCAGGGAAGGGGGGGGAGGGCCAAGGGAGGGGAAGGCAGGGAGGGCAGGAGGGCAGGGGAGGAGGAGGGCAGAGAGGGCAGGGGAGGCAGGGGAGGGCTGAGGGAGGCGGAGAAGATGGCAGGGGAGGGCATGGGAGGGCAGGGCAGGGGAGGGGGAGGCAGGGAGGGCAGGGGAGGGGTAGGGGGAAGGGAGAGGAGGGGAGGAAGGGAGGGGAGGAGAGGAGGGGAGGGGAGGAGATGAGAGGAGGGGAGGAGGGGAGGAGAGGAGGAGAGGAGGGAAGGAGAGGAGCGGAGAGGAGAGGAGAGGAGAGGGGAGGGGAGGGGACAGGAGGGGAGGGAGGGGACGGGGGGAGGGGAGGGAGGGGAGAGGAGTGGAGGGGGATAGGAGAGGAGAGGTCGACTGGGGAGGATGGGATGGGGCTGGGGATAGGAGAGGAAGGGAGGGGAGGGGAGGAGGAGGGGGGAAGGGAGGGGGGGGAGGGGAGAGGCTGAGGGAGGGAGGAGAGAGGAGGGGGACAGGAGGGGGGAAGGGGGAGGAGAGGAGGGAGAAGGGGGAGGAGAGGAGGGACATGGGGGAGAGAGGGGGAGGGGAGGAGGGGACATGGTGGGGATAACAGGCGGGGAGGGAGAGGGGAGATGGAGAGGACAGGGTGAGGAAGGGAAGAGAAGAAGGAGGGGAGGGGAGGTGGTGGTTGGAGGAAAGGAGGACGAGAGGGGAGGGAGGAGGCGGCGAGAGGAGGGGCGGAGGAGGGAGGAGGGAGGAGGAGAGGAGAGGCGAGGGAGCGGAGAGGAGGGAGAGGAGCGGAGGAGCGGAGAGGAGAGGAGGCGAGAGGAGAGAGGAGAGGAGAGGAGGGAGAGGAGAGGAGAGGAGGAGGGGGCGTTGGATGCGGAGAATGCGGAGGAAGGGAGGAGGGGGGAGGACGAGAAGAGGAGAGGAGGGGGTGAAGGGGGAGGAGAGGGAGATGGGAGATAAGGTGGGGGTTGGTGGAATCGGAGGTGAGGCGGTGGAGGAGGAGACAGAAGGAGGAGAGAGGAGGAGAGAGGAGGGAGGGCGGAGGAGGAGGGGGGAGGCGCGGAGCGGCTCGGCCGGCGCGGAGCGGCGCGGAGCGGCGCGGAGGCATGGCGGGGGAGGAGGGTCGGCGGATGGGGTCGATCACCCCTGCACAGGAGGGGAGGGAAGGGGGGATGGTCTTGAGCTCGGCGGCTTGCGCTGCGGCGTTTGTCGTCGTGGCTGCGTCGGTGCGGCGTGGACGCAAGGAAGGGAGAGGTTTCAGCCGGGGAGGGGGGGAGGAAGATCGCCGGAGGAGGAGTCGGGCCGGGAGAGGGCGAGTCCTGGGGTTCTCGGGCGGTGGCGAGGAGGGAGGAGGAGGGAGGGGGAGGAGGAGGGGAGAAGGGGGAGGGGAGAAGGAGGATGTGAGGTGGTGGACGCTAAGCAATGTGAGGTTAAGTCAGGTAGAAGAGGTAAAAATAGCTCCGTGTCTGCGTCTCACCACCAGAGGTCAGGAAGTGGTCATCTCCACCGGTGTGGGTGTGCGCGCGTGTGCGCGTGCGTGCGCGTGCGTGTGTACGTGCGTGCGTGTGTGCGTGTGTTCACTCAGTGTTGGCGTGGAAATTTTAGTGTGATTGTGAGTGTGAGTGTGAGTGTGGGTGTGAGTGTGGAGGTGGGTGTGGGTGTGAGTGTGGAGGTGGGGGTGTGGAGGTGGTTGTAATGTATGTAGTACAATGTATGCCTACCATTGAAAGTGAAGCTGCCCAATTATGTCAAACCAATGCCGTACAAAATTTAGACTTGTTGCTACCAAGCTTGGCGCTATTAGGATAGGGCAAGGACTGGTTGTTGGCTCCGTCTCAGGATAATGTGACTGAGTGGGATATCGGGTCATAGTGCCAGTGGCCTGATCGCCCAGTGGGGACCACTATAAGGTCACCATGAATGCGCACTGTCACAAATCGGCATCCGTCCCAATATGACCTCAGATGTTGCTAGGATGTCATCATCATCATCATGCTGTTGGTCGCAATGCGACAAAGACTGCTTTCATTACTTGACTGCCGCTCTCCATTTAGCTCTCTGCTGTGAGAGTTGCATCCATGAGTCGGTCTTAATGTCTCTCAGCTTCAGGTTTCTCTTGATGGTATCCTTGAAGCGGCGACGAGTGTGCCCTCGCTTTCTGTAACCAGAAGACAGTTGAGAATAGAGGATCTGCTTTGGTAGCCTGTCTGATGACATCCTCATGAGGTGTCCAGTCCACCGGAGATTCTTTTTGATCAGAAGATCTTCCATAGAGGGCAGCCCCGTCCGTTCGAGTATTTCCTTATTTGTCACTTTGTCCTTCCAGGTTAGCCTCATGATTGAACGCAGATGTCGCATCATGAAGGCATGCAGCTTTTTCACCTGTCGTCTGTACACTGTCCAGGTCTCGGCTCCATATAGTAGGGTGGATAGTATGATTGCATGGTAGATCTTGCCTTTGACCCGAGTGGACACATGGTGGTTGTTCCAGAGTCTCTGGCATAGTCGGCTGAAAGATGCGCTAGCCTTGGCCATCCTCCTCTGTATTTCAGCATCAATGCGTCCATCACTTGATGTGAAACTCCAACAAGCAAACAGTGGTCGGTCGGACAAGTTTGCACGTCGCATCGACCTAGTCACCACAGCGCATTAACATGTGCCATGGTTGGCCGGTTGTTGGAGTATTATGTCCTGACAACATCTAAGGTTATATCAGGACGGGTACCGACTTGTGACTGCGCACTCATGGCGACTTTATAGTCCTTCCGCACTGGGAAATCACGCCGCCGGCACCATGACCTGATATCTCACTCAGTCACATTATCCTGACACTAAGCCAACCAGTCGTTACCTCTATTCTATTAATGCCGAGCGCCAGGCTAGGAAGCGACAAGTGCCAATTTTATAAGTCATTGGTTTGACTCGACCGCGAACCGAACTCCCGATCTCCCGCACGCGAGGCGCGCGCTCTGCTGATTCAACCACCGCATCCGCTTTCAGCTGTGGCAGCGTCCTCTGTCGGGGTTACATCGGTGCAACCAGAGCCCGTACGTGGGAATACTCCGCCAACCATGTGCCAGCGTTTATTTAAAAAAAATAAAAATTATTAAAAAAATATTTTAAAAAGGAACAACAACAAAAAAAACTGAAAAAAACCCTGACACATATGACATTCGCCATTACTGCACATGGCGACAACTGCAGAAATAGGAAGCACCAGATCAAAATTGGGGCCCCCCCGCCAGAAAGATGGCCCCCGCGCTTTCATTTATCTCACACCACATTTGGTTTTATTTGCAAAAGAATTTCTTTTCTTCTTTTATTTATAACTGTAGTTGTTTGTTTGTGGTGCTTTAGTAGAAGTTATGCAATTTTGGACTGTATCGTAATGTAGCACAACTGTAGGTTATTTTTTGGTACATTAGTTGATTTTTTGTTGTTGTTGTTGGTACATTAGTTGTTTAAGCAGGGGGAAATTCAGTCACAGACGACTGGTCTTCCTCATTCCGCTGCTCATTGCCCTATCCTAGTAATGTTGAGCGTCTGGCTAGGAAGCGACAAGTGTCAATTTTTAAGTCATTGGTTTGACTCGACCAGGATTCGAACCGACGTTCCCACGATCTACCAACATGGGGGACGGACGCTTTAAAGGTCCTGTCACCTTACGACGCATCTCGCAAGCGCGTGGCCAAAGCTTAAAATCACTTTTTTCACATTGAGATGTGTCAAACTTTTTGGCGTGGGAGGCAAAGTTGGACGTATACATACCGTATACATAGCGTATGGCCAACATATAGCCAACATATGGCTAACATGCCTCCTGGCAAAAAACACTTGAATTACGTTCATGGTATCTTCGCAGAATGCCGGTTTATGTTTTATACGTTATTCGATAGCCAGAACTACGCCTCATACTTTACATATGCGAAGACATGTGGAGAAATGCCAGACGTATGCCAAACATATGTTAGACGTACATTAGACGTACATTATCAATACGTTGTCAGTATGCGGACTGTATGTTTCCACTGCCTTTAAAGTAGATCATTGTAGTGTAACGTGGTGAACAATGTACGTCTAACATATACATAACATACGGCCGACGTAAGACCCATACGTTGTCGTACGTTGAAAGTTTTGTGCATGCACAAAGCTTTCGATGAGCATCGATGTACATTGACGTACATCGACATACACATAACAAACACGTAACGCATTACGACGTATCCCGAGGTAGCGGACAAAAATCACATATGTCGGCGTACGTTTGCGCAATGCGTCGTAATGTGACAGCCCCATTCAGCCATCCCGTCTGGTTGCCATTACTTAAACAGAGGAAATTTGAATCGCGGACAATTGGTCTTCCTCATTCCACTGCTCCTTGCCCTATCCTAGTAATGCCAAGCACCAGGCTAGTTAGCGATAAGTATATATTTTTAATTCACTGGTTTCATTCGGCCATGGTTCGAACCTGCGAGTTCCAATCCCACGACGTACGATAACGGGAGGCGGATGCTTAACTCATTCAGCCATTGCGTCTGGTCACTCGACCAGTTCATTAATACCTGTTTTCAACACACAACTTTATATCTTACATTTTGAGCAACCCCTTGTTGGGAAAAGTTTGTTTTATTTAACGCCGTCTCTAGAGCACATCGATTTTTATCATCGGCTATTGGACGTCAACCTCCTTATTGGGAGGCATTTGGATTACTACCCGTCTTTGACGGAGAACTGGACCAGACGGGGTGGCTGAATGAGTTGAGCCTCCGTCTCCTGTTTTGGGAGGGCGGGGGATCCGAACCCATGTGTAAAAATATACAGATTTTCGGTTCGGAATTATACATTGGCAGAGAGCATTATTATGCTCGGGCGACGGAGAGGGGACCAAGGTTATGTAATAGAAAAGCAATGGGTGCCCCACTCGCTGTGTGACATATTAGGTTATGGAAATATATGTTAATACATAGTGCCCGAGATTATGACGAGATGTTCCTATATAAGAGACAGTTAATGTTTTGTGAAATGTTCCCTCTATGCACCAGTAAGGATGCAAGTGGAGGAGAAGGACGTTTTCAATATATATATATTTATTGCAACTGTCTGCAACTACCTGTTACCACAGGACCGATTGGCAAGCACACCCAGCCACTCTGCATACATTATGGACACCACCTGCAGCTGGGGTTGAGTGACACTGACAGCAGCCCCTATTAGGGCGTCACCCCCCACCCCCACCCCCCAGGGTGTAGAGGGTATCTGATTGGCTGGCTGTGGGAGGCCCAGTCACCTGCACCCCTTTGCCCCACCTGACCACACAAGCCTCATTCTGATATTGATTATCCTATACGCTGCTCCAGACACTCTGAGCAGGAGACTTCTGGATGGACTCTTGAAGTGAACATTCCACTCTTGACTCTTGAGTGAGACACACTCTTCTCTTGGGCAGGAACCCAGACACTCTGTCTGATGCTCCACCTTTCATATACAAACTGAGATGTGTGCAACAACCATGGGACTTCGGTTAAATGGGCTGTAGGCACTGATTCATATACATACTAAAGAGAGTAATGAGGCTCTGTGTGGACAGAAGGTAAGGAGTCAGGGTGATAGGTCGCTAGTAGGTGAACAGGAGTTGATGCCAATAAAGCACAACTTCTTCACTGTCAATCTTGCGTGACTTGTCTTCTCTTTCTTGCTTATGGGTTTGTTGGAGAGGGGCATCAGGTGTGAACTGACAGACAGTTGTCAGAACGCACCTAGGAAGAGTAAGTGGTATTTCTGGAGCTCTGACGGCCGGGCATTCCAGTTATATTACACATGGGTTTGTGAGTTCGAACCCTGGTTGAGTCAAATGAATGACTTAAAAATTGATACTTGTCCCTTCCTAGCCAGGCGCTTGGCATTCGTAGGATAGGGCAAGGACTGGTTAACTCAGTGTCAGGATAATGTCTGATTTCCCAGTGGGGCATCACTATAAAGTCACCATGAGTGCACTCAAGTCGGTACCCGTCCTGATATGACCTTAGATGTTGCCAGGATGTAAAACTCCAACAATCACCAAAGCTAATTTCGTAAAACACGCTTTGATTAGTCCATTGGAATTCGTTAAGGGAACAAATGATTTTAGAATAGAATCAATATTCTCCCTAATTCAGACTTTTCATAGCGAATGATTTGAATATGAATCAAGTTGATTCAATTCTCCTAACCACTACAAAGGCACCGGACCACATCGTTCGACCCTTTGGGCCTGAAGGTCAAGGTCACATATTGTTTGTTTGTTTGTTTTACATTCTAACAACATCTAATGTCACATCAGGATGGTTACCGACGTGTGACAATGAGCACTATCAGAATCAATATCAGAAAAATGGGACTGACTGGGATATCAGGTCACGGTGTCAGTGACCTGACCTCCGAGTGGGGCAGCATTATAAAGTCCCCATGAGTGCATACTGTTACAAGTAGGTACCCATATCTTTTTTTTCTTGAAGATTTATACTGCCTATCGTGGATAAGTCTGAATAGACTTGTTTTCACCATTAGACAGTTTGTCGATATAAAGCCCGAGCCTACACCTTTACCAACCCAAGGGATTTTTTTACCTTCCACACCACATAGACATGGTATGAGAGCAACTGGCCTTTGATGACGCTGTAAGTTATACACAGCGGTGGAAATCCAAATTGGCAGAGGTGGGGGGCACGGGGAATTCTTAGATGTTGCTAGGGTATAAAACCCAAACAAACAAATCCAGAATGGAAAGAAATGAGGGTTTGCTATTAGGTGCAATATTTCCCATTTTCATCACACCTATGACACTGGTTGCCGTGACCAGGATCCTGCACAAGCTATGCGCTGTATGGTTGTTGAAGCTACCCGGTGTGTGCCCTCTGTAAGTGCATTGCGTGTATGTAAGTAATTGCAAGCACGAAACGACATAAACATTTAAAAGACTTACAATTCCAGGGGGACGAGTATAATAGTCGGCACTGAGCTCTCAGGCAAGGAGCCTCATATATAGTCAGATATGATGATTGCATCCGGGAGCCTAGGTAGTGTAGTGGTTAGCAAGCTAGCCCTGGACTGGAACGAAGCAAGGGTTCTAATCCTGCTCTTTTTGCAATAGTTTCCATTTTCATCGCTCCTCATGACATTAGAAATGAGACTGTAGTAGTCGGCACTGACCTCTCAGGCAAGTAACCACATAGACAGGTAGGCGGGGGTAGTGTGGTGACATCAGGGGGCCTAGGTGGTGTAATGGTTATCACACTGGCCCGGAATGCAAAGAGATGTGGGTTCGAATCCCACTCTAGGTGCAATATTTCCCATTTTCATCACCCCCCCCATGACACTGGTTGTCGTGACCAGGATCCTGTACAAGCTACGCGCTGTATGGTTGTTGAACCTACCCTGTGTATATATGTAAGTGCATTGCCTGTGTGTATGTAATTGTAAGCATTAAAAGACGTAGCAATTTCATAAGTCATTGGCTTGTCCAGGGGGACGAGTGTAGTAGTCGGCACTGCCCTCTGGGGCAAGTAACCACATAGACAGGTAGGCGTGGGTAGTGTGTTGATACCAGGGAGCCTAGGTGGTGTAATGGTTAGCACACTGGCCCGGAATGCAAAGAGATGTGGATTCCAGTCCCGCTCTAGGCGCAATATTCCCCATTTTCATCACCCCCATGAAAAGACCACACACTCCGAACCGGATAAGTCTAACTAAGTCAGTCTGTATCTGATTGGTTAACGCCTTGCATAATAGGGACATATTGATGATAATTGATAAACAATATACACACCTCACCAACTCTCCACCCCAATACGACAGGACACTACACTAACCATCACCATAGCAACCAACATTAAATTCACAAAAATGAACCTACCCCAAATGAGAATGTTTATTGTTGGAAAGTGATCCAATAACTTTGTTGGTTGTTAGAGTATTACGTCCTGGCAACATCTGAGGTCATATCACAATGGGTATTGACTTGTGACAGTGCATATTCATGGCAACTTAATAGTGCTACCCCACTGAGAAATCAGGCCACAAGCACCATGACCCGATATCCCACTCACTGAATCAGTCACCTTATCCTGACACTGAGCCAACCAGTCCTTGGCCTATCCTAATAATGCCGAGCGCATGGCTAGGAAGCGACGTATTAATTTTTAAGTCATCGCTTACAATACACCCTGGTTCGATCCCATTGATTCGAATCCCGCGATCTACCACAACGGGAGACGTACGTTCAACTCATTCGGCCATCCCGTCTGGTCCCCAGTCCGCGGTCGGAGCTAAATGGCCGATTGGCGACTAGCGATCGGCTGGTGTGTGTCGGCCGTGCGATAACACAACTGACACGAGACAGACGCTCAGGGTGAAGTGTTCGCTGGTTCTCGGGATTTAATTCGGCAGGAACCGGCTCTAGCATTATGGTGCAGTCACACTACGACGTAATGGACAACGAGTGTCCAACGAGTTGGATTTTCTAAAAACCCGACGACATATGCAAATTTGGGGCAAAGTTGGACGACACCGGGACGTGGTCGACGTGGGTCTAACGTCATCGGAACGAGAGAGGACGTAGAAGATATGTGGATTGGTTGGTTGTTTGGTTGTTGGTTGGTTGTGTGTTGTGTCTGTGTGTGTGTCTGTGTGTGTCTGTGTGTGTATGTGTCTGTGTGTCTATGTGTCTGTGTGTGTGTCTGTGTGGGTGTCTGGGTGTGTGTCTGTGTGTGTATGTGTATGTGTGTGTGTCTGTGTGTATGTGTCTGTGTGTGTGTATGTGTGTGTATGTGTGTGTATGTGTGTGTGTCTGTGTGTGTCTGTATGTGTGTCTGTATGTGTGTCTGTGTATGTCTGTGTGTCTGTGTATGTCTGTGTGTCTGTGTGTGTCTCTTGGGTGGTGGTTGGGATGCGGTTGGGTGGTCACTGGGTGGTGGTAGCATGGCGGTTGGGTGGTGGTTGGGTGGTGGTTGGGTGATGGTTGGGTGGTGGTCAGGTGGTGGTTTGGTGGTGGTTGGATGGTGGTTGGGTGGTGGTTGGCTGACACACACAGACACCAACCACCAACCAAACACTAGCTAAGTAGGTACAGCAGTACTTCCGACAACTATGCACCCAAATGTTGCACTGGTTTTGTTTGTTTGTTGTTGTTTATGTCCTAGCAACATCTAAGGTCATATCAGGATGGGCACCGACTTGTAACAGTGCAGACTCATGGTGACTTTATAGTGCTGCCCCACTGAGAAACCAGGCCACCAGCACCATGACCTGATGTCCCACTGAGTCACATTATCCTGACACTGAGCCAACCAGTCCTTGCCCTATCCTAACAATGCCGAGCGCCTGTCTAGGAAGCGACAAGTATAAATTTCTAAGTCATTGATTTGACTCGACCAGTATTCGAACCCACGAACTCATAGGTTCAGATCTCCCGATCTCCAAAAACAGGAGATGGACGCTCTACTCATTCGGCCACCACGTATGTATATTAATACCGGTATTCAACAGACAACTCTGTATTCATACTACAGTAAAACCTCTCTAAATCGACAGACCTTGGGACCCACTTTAAGTGGTCCATTTAGGGAGCTGGTTTAGGGAGTTAGAATATGGTTACAATGGTATTGTTGGGACCCAAATAAAGCGATCGATATGGGGAGTGGTCAATCTGTGGAGGTGGTTGGATAGGGAGGTTTTACTGTATTCTGTATTCACATTATCGTTAGTACAGTAGTCATCATCGTCATCAATCCCTTAACCGGGAGGGTCGTTGGGGGCACCACAGATGACTTTGCAATCCAACCAGTTTTCTCCAGTTTTCCTTGTTCTCCACAACCCTCTGGGACTTGCCAAACTCCAGACCTGTCGATTCCCCGGTGTTGTCTTGCCACGTCTCAGTCTTACTTTGTCCGCCTTGTCTTCTTCCCCCTTTCACTATGCCTTGCAAGATGGTTTTGGGAGTGGGACGTAGCTCAGGTGCTAGCGTGTCCACCTGTGAAGCTATCGGTCATCCAATCGATCCTTCTCAGTCGACCCATTTGCAGTTTGGGCTATTTTCCATTCCAACCAGTGGTCCACAACTGGTTCATCAAAGTTTGTGGTATGTGCTGTCGTCTATTGGAAAGTTCATATAACAGACCCCTTTTACATCCTGGCAACATCTAAGGTCATATCAGGATGGGTAATAATAATACCTGATCCAGCAAGCCGTTCTCAGGCACTTTACATAACAAACCTAGTTAAAAGCAGATTTAAACAAATGTGTCTTAAGACCTTTTGTAAAAGCAGAAACAGATTTACAATCTGTGATATATCCTGGCAGAGCATTCCAGTCTCGTGGCAGCAATACTAAAAGTACAATCCCCAAAGCCTTTGAGTCCCATCTTATGACAGTGCACACTCATGGTGACTTATAGTGCTGCCCAACTGGGAAACCAGGCCACTGGCACCATGACCCAATATCCCACTCAGTCACATTATCCTGATACTGAACTAACCAGTCATTGGCCTATCCTTTTAATGCCGAGCGCCAGGCTAGGAAGCGACAAGTGCCAATTTTATAAGTCATTGGTTTGACTCGACCGGGAACCAAACACCCGATCTCCAGCCCGTGAGGCCCTAGATAAAAGATTCACCCGGTACTTGTAGTACACGGGTGAAGACCAGCCTTATATAAAAACAGTCGAAAAATCGGGCTAATGAATTGAGTCGTTATGAGAGCCTAATTTCACAATCTAAGAAGCAACATTTATTCTTTGTATATGTCTTCATGTTTACCCGCTAGTTTTGAGTTGGAAAATATAATAAAACATATACTTTAATGCAATTTAAAAGTGAAAGCGATGGCGTTCTCTGGCCGCCATCTTGTCTTTTTGCATTCTCTCCCATTTCACCAACTCTGGGTTGATATAAGTAACCATTTGACACTGGTGCTAGGCATACTACTTCCCGTTCCATACTAAAGCTATTTTAGCCCGTATTTAGACTACGTTGTCGTTCACCCCTGTACTGTAAGTACGGGGTGAATCTTTTATCTAGTGAGGCCCATGCTGTACAGATTCGTCCACCGCTCCCGGTGCTAGGATGTAAAACAACAACAAACAAACGAACCAACAACTGTGACCCCTGTCACTTATCAATCGCCTCAGAAGAAAAAAGGTACGCATAAGTACGAAAAATAGTGAGCGGGACCGGTATTTGGACCCTCGATCCTAGATAAAGGATTCACCCGGTACTCGCAGTCGCAGTACACGGGTGAATACCAACCCTATATAAAAACGGTTGAAAAAGCGGGTTACTGAATTGAGACCCTAATTTCACAATCTAAGAAGCAACATTTATTCTTTATATATGTCTTATTGATAGCCCGCTACCTTTGAGTTGAAAAATATAATATAATATCTAGTTTAATAAGATTTAAAAGTGAAATTGACGGCGTTCTGTGGCCGCCATCTTGTCTTTTTGCATTCTCTCCCATTCCACCAACTCTGTGCCTATATGAGTAGCCATTTGATCATGGAGCCACAGTTTCTAGGTCATGTTCCATACTAAACCTATTTTCGCCCGTATTTACACTATGTTGTCCTTCACCCGTGTAATACAAGTACCCGGTGAATCTTTTATCTACCTCGATCCCTAATCAGGGCAGACGGCCGCCGTTACACTGACTTCAATACAAAGTAGGTCACGTGGGCCATACACAGCTCCCCGCACTAGGGGGCAACACTACACACAGTAGTACGCCGCTTCGGGAAGGAGAGCCTTCAGAGAGACCGACATGGGACCAGGCAGGGCTCTCGTCAGGCACCCGGGCCTGCTGGAGTAGGGTGGTGGCACACTGCATCAATCCAGAAAGACAATGCAGTGTATAAGCTAGACACATGCCACTCATCAGTCTTCTGGTGGCACACTGCATCAATCCAGAAAGACAGTGCAGTGTACACGCTAGACACAGGCCACTAATCAGGCTCCTGGTAGCACACTGCATCACCCCAGAAAGACAATGCAGTGTATAAGCTAGACACAGGCCACTAATCAGGCTCCTGGTAGCACACTGCATCGATCCAGAAAGACGATGCAGTGTACATGCCAGACACAGGCCACTAATCAGGCTCCCGGTCATGCTGGAGCAGGGTGGGAGCACACTGCATCAATCCACAACTAGACCTATTGTCGGATGCGCAAGCGAAAGGAACACACCATTTATGTCAGATCTCTCAGCAGGGCGCAGTTCAAAACAATTTCCCGAGTGCACAAGGAGCGAAGCATTTTGTGCAGAACTCTCTATCTAATGGACTAAATATATTACACTGGTACCATTCCTACCAGTCACTACCAGTCGTTACCAGTCACTACCCTTCATTACTAGTCACAGTCACTACTAGTCAATCAATACCAGTCACTACTAGTCACACTCACTACCAGTCGCTACCAGTCACTACTCGTCACTACTCGTCACTACTCATCACTACTAGTCACTACTAGTCACACTCGGGGGAGCGGCATGTAGTTCAGGTAGTAGAGTGAAGGTGTTGGTCATTCAATCAATCCTGCTCAGTGCACCCATTTGCAGTTTGCGCTATTTTCCGTTCCAACCAATAGTCCACAACTGGTTCATCAAAGACTGTGGTATGTGCTGTCTTGTCTGTGGGAAAGTGCACATAAAAGACCCCTTGCTGCTTATCGGAATGAGTAGCCTATGTGGCAGCAGCAGATTTCCTCCAAAGAAATATGTCAGAATGACAATATGTTTGATGTCCAATACCCAACGATACGAAAATCAATATGCTCTAGAGGCATTGTTAAATAAAACAAGCTTTGCTTTTACTAGTCACACTCACTACCAGTCACTACCAATTGCTAGCATTCACTCCAAGTTGCTGCCATTCACTGCCAGTCACTACCAATCACTGCAAGTCACTACTAGTCACACTCACTACCAGTCACTATCAGTCACTACCATTGCTACGATTCACTCCAAGTTGCAACGATTCACTCCCAGTCACTACCAATCACTCCCAGTCACTACTAGTCACACTCACTACCAGTCACCACTAATTACTATCATTGCTATTATATCATTGCTATTAAATCACTGCTATTATATCATTGCTAATATATCATTAGTATTAATTTTCTCCATATATTTTCATTTAGGAATTTCTTCAAGAATCATGCAGTGGTGCCATCTCACGGCAAACAAGGTGCATTGTCTTTGATCAGGTGTAGTAGTAATATCAATAACTCCCAGGTCACATGATCGGAGGACCAGTGTCTGAGCACTAACGAAATAACTTTCTTCTATGAATAAAAATACATTTACCCTCCCACCCACCCTCCAAAACAGCACACACACAAAATCCAATACTCACCACAAGCCGTGGTCAAAGGTTCGATTCTACCAGTGCTGGATGCATTCTTACCTGTAGGAAACAAAGAGGAACAAGAATTAGACAACTATTGATCAAACTAATTAGATACAGACGCGTTCATTCAACATAGAAGGAATATTATTATTAAAGTTGAATTGTCCAATGGTTTTGAGTCATTTTTTAATTATTTTAAATGGCTACCTTTTGAGATAGTTGACCTTTTGAAATATTTGAAGTGCAAAGATGACAAATTAATTTTGGCCAGCACCCCAAAACTGTGACACCATAATATGAGATAGGCTTCTGCAGTAACAGGTTCTGTTAAATTGCCTCAGTATTCCCTTCTACGTGGCAATAAATGCTTAATAAGTGCATCAGTATCCAAGTTAGATATGTAGAATGAAATCTAGATGATTGGTTTGGTTTTGATATTTTGATATTTTCATTGGACCATGCAGGTTTAAGTCATTTAATTAGAATATTTCAGCATTGTAAATCATGGTAGAAATATCGCCAAAGTTAGCCATGTGTACAACATTTAAAGTCACTCCAACCGAAAGGGAAATAGACGTTTGCCTGTTGTTTTACGTGCTAGCAATATCAAAGGTAATTTCAGGACACAAACCGACTTGTGACAGTGCGCACTCATGGAGACTTAATAGTGCTGCCCCACTGGGAGACCAGGCCACTGGCACCATGACCCGATATCCCACATAGTCACATTATCCTGATACTGAGCTGACCAGTCCTTGTCATATCCTATTAATGCTGAGCGCCAGGCTAGGTAGTGACCGCCATACATTTAAAAGATCACTGGTTTGGCTCGGCCATGATTCGAACTACCGACCTTCTGCACGGGAAGCCTGCGCTCTACCGATTCGGCGACCACGTCCGGTAAAGTGAAGTAGAGGATTAACCCAATACATTTATCTATAAAAAAAAAGGTATAAACCTAAAACCAATGGTAGAAACTCCACTCACCCACTAACCAACTCACTCACCCACCCACTCATTCACTCACCCACCCACTCACCCACCCACCAACTCACTCACCCACTCACTCACCCACTCACTCACCCACCCACTCACCCACCCACCAACTCACCCACTCACTCACCCACTCTCTCACTCACCCACCCACTCACCATCCCTCTCACTCACCCACTCACTCACCCACCCACTCACCCTCTCACCCACCCACTCACTCACCCACTCACTCACCCTCTCACTCACCCACTCACTCACCCACTCACTCACCCTCTCACTCACCCACTCACTCACTCACCCACCCACTCCACTCACCCATCTCATCACCCACTCACTCACCACTCACCAACCCACTCACCCACTCACTCACCCTCTCACTCACCCACTCACTCACCCACCCTCTCACTCACTCACCCACTCACTCACCCTCTCACCCACCAACTCACCCACTTACTCACCCGCCTACTCACTCACCCACTCATTCACCCACTCATTAACAGTTCTATACAAACCAGTCGCTCATCTGATTAGTCGGAGGTGAATGACTGAGTCGTGATTAGTAATGTGTGGCCAACGGCTGGTGTTTGTTGGCCACGCTGACAGAAGACAAACCCCCGAAATGAAGCCGATAGACCTATTTCATGTGACGTCAGCACGGGTATCTAGGTCAGTGCGCGCAGGACGACACACTGTCACACTGCAAACTCAATGGCTATGAGCAGCTTCATAGAGAAAAGGTGAAATATCTCTAAAACCACACCACCTACAGGCAAACCGCTTGGTACACATATAGAAAACATATTCAATGCATTGTCAATGGGCGTGGGCAATCTTCATACAGAAAAAGTGAAATATCTCTAAAACCACACCACCTAGAGGCAAACCGCTTGGTACACATATAGAAAACATATTCAACGAATAGATTATATTAAATTCATAAGGTTAGGGTTCTACATTTCTATTAATTTTGAATAAAATAAATGGTTTGCACTGCGCGTACCGGCAAACTCAATACATTGTCAATGGCCATGAGCAATCTTCATACAGAAAAAGTGAAATATCTCTAAAACCACACCACCTAGAGACACACCGCTTAGTACACATATAGAAAACATATTCAACGAATAGATTATATTAGATTTATAAGGTTAGGGTTCTGCATTTCTATTAATTTTGAATAAAATAAAAGTTTTGCACTGTGCGTACCGGCAAACTCAATGGCAGTGTGCCTTCGTTCTGCAGCCAAGCTGCGCGCACATACACGATGTTAGTAAACATTGAAATAGGTCTATAACGTGACCGAATGGGATACTGAGTCATGATCCCACTGAGGCCGTTATTTTTTTGATCTGCAGTAGCAATTTTCAGCTTAACTTGGCTCACTTGGGCTTGGCAAAGTAGTTTTGACTCTCGGGAAAGTAGAAAATTCAGTCACTTGCCTCAATGGCCAAATGGGGGGGGGGGGGGAATTACTGTCCTACCCTGCAGCAGTATAAAGTAACCCAGTAGAGCAGCACTATAAAGTCATCGTAAGTGCGCACTATCACAAGTCGGTAACTTCCTTGATAAGACGTCAGGTGTTGCTAGTAGGTAAAATCCCAGCCAATCAAGCTGCCTAACCTTTGTCAGTCACTTCCCGATTGGGTGCTACAAACGGTACTGTTACTTACCGCCCACAGCAACACTCATTTCTCCACACCCACACACCACCCACACCAGCCACTCACTCACTACACCCACGCACCCAAACACCACCCATACCACCGCGCACACACGCACACACGCGCACCCATACCACCCACTCACTACACCCACTCACCACCCACACCACCCACTCACTACACCCACGTACACGCACACCCAGACACCACCCACACCACCCACTCACTACACCCACGCACCCACACACCACCCACTCACTACACCCACGCACCCACACACACCACCCACTCACTACACCCATGTACACACACACCCACACACACCACCCACTCACTACACCCACACACCACCCACTCACTACACCCACGCAGACACCACCCACTCACTACACCCACGTACACGCACACCCACACACCACCCACTCACTACACCCACACACCACCCACTCACTACACCCAAGCACACACCACACACTCACTACACCCACACACACGTAAACGCGTACACACGTGCACCCACACCACCCACTCACTCACTACACCCATGCACACACGCACCCACACACCACCCACCCACTACACCCACGCACACGAAAACGCGCACCCACACCACCCACTCACTACACCCACGTACACGCACACGCACAAACGCGCACCCATACACCACCCACTCACTACACCCACATACACGCACACGCGCACGCACACGCGCGCACCCACACACCACCCACCCCACCCACTCACTACACCCACCTACACGCACACGCGCACGCACACGAGCGCACACACGCGCACACGCGCAGTGCTCATCCATACAAAGCAGCGCCAGAGATCATACACACAAACTCCCGTTTTTAGTGGCTTAATGAAAAGAGACAAAAACACCTCGAGGGTGTTACTGTTAGGGGTGTGGTGTGGTGTGGTGTGGTGTGGTGTGGTGGGTGGATGTTGGTGATGGGTGGTGGTGATGGGTGGTGGAGATGGGTGGTGGTGGGTGTTAGGTGGTGGGTGGTACGTGGTGATGGTTGTGGGTGGTGGTGGTGGTGGTGGTGGTGGGTGATAGGTGGTGATGCTGGTGGGTGGTGGAGATGGGTGGTGGAGATGGGTGGTGGGTGTTAGGTGGTGGGTGGTAGGTGGTGATGGTTGTGGGTGGTGCTGGTGGGTGGTGGAGCTGGTTGGTGGATATGGGTGGTGGAGATGGGTGGTGGGTGTTAGGTGGTGGGTGGTAGGTGGTGATGGTTGTGGGTGGTGGTGGGTAGTAATGGTGGGTGGGTGTGGGAGTTGAGTGGATGGTAGGTGGTGTGATGGGTGGTGAGAGTTAGGTAGTGGAGGTGATGGGCGGTGGGTGATGGTGGGTGTGGTGATGGGTGGTAGGTGGTGGTGGTGGGTAGGTGTGGGAGTTGAGTGGATGGTAGGTGGTGTGATGGGTGGTGAGAGTTAGGTAGTGGGGGTGATGGGCGGTGGGTGATGGTGGGTGTGGTGATGGGTGGTAGGTGGTGGGTGGTGTGGTGGTAGGTGGTGGGTGGTCTGGAGGTAGGTGTTGTGGGATGTGGGTGTTGAGTGGGTGGTGGTAGGTGTGGGTGTGGGTGTCTATAGCCATGTACAGTTCCCCGGTATGGTGAGATTGCACACGCATACTGCCCCACTTCATACTTCACGCGAGAACTCGCCACCCACCCAGACAGCACACACCCATACGCCATCAACCCATACACCACCCACCCAGACGGCACACACCCATATGCCACCAACCCATACACCACCCACCCAGATGGCACACACCCATACCCCACCAACCCATACACCACCCACCCAGATGGCACACACCCATACACCACCAACCCATACACCACCCACCCAGATGGCACACACCCATTCGCCACCAATCCATACACCACCCACCCAGACGGCACACACCCATACGCCACCAAAACATACACCACCCATCCAGACGGCACACACCCATACGCCACCAACCCATACACCACCCACCCAGATGGCACACACCCATACGCCACCAACAAATACACCACCTACCCAGATGGCACACACCCATACGCCACCAACCCATACACCACCCACCCAGATGGCACACACCCATATGCCACCAACCCATACACCACCCACCCAGACTGCACACACCCATACACCACCAACACATACACCACCCACCCAGACGGCACACACCCATACGCCACCAACCCATACACCACCTACCCAGATGGCACACACCCATACGCCACCAACAAATACACCACCCACCCAGATGGCACACACTCATACGCCACCAACCCATACACCACCCACCCAGACGGCACACACCCATACGCCACCAACACATACACCACCCACCCAGACGGCACACACCCATACGCCACCAACCCATACACCACCCACCCAGACGGCACACACCCATACGCCACCAACACATACACCACCCACCCAGACGGCACACACCCATACCCCACCAACCCATACACCACCCACCCAGACGGCACACACCCATATGCCACCAACCCATACACCACCCACCCAGACGGCACACACCCATACGCCACCAACCCATACACCACCCACCCAGACGGCACACACCCATACGCCACCAATCCATACACCACCCACCCAGACAACACACACCCATATGCCACCAACCCATACACCACCCACCCAGATGGCACACACCCATACCCCACCAACCCATACATCACCCACCAAGATGGCACACACCCATACCCCACCAACCCATACACCACCCACCCAGACAGCACACACCCATACCCCACCAACACATAAACCACCCACCCAGACGGCACACACCCATACGCCACCAACCCATACACCACCCACCCAGACGGCACACACCCATTCGCCACCAACCCATACACCACCCACCCAGACGGCACACACCCATTCGCCACCAACCCATACACCACCCACCCAGACGGCACACACCCATACACCACCAACCCATACGGCACACACCCATACGCCACCAAACATCCACCCAACAGCGGTCAACCCATACATCACCCACCCAGACGGCACACACCCATACACCACCAACACATACACCACCCACCCAGACGGCACACACCCATACACCACCAACCCATACGGCACACACCCATACGCCACCAACCCATACACCACCCACCCAGACGGTGGACCCCGGTTCACCAGCAGATTGCCGACCACCCCTCGACAGTGAGACTAGTTAGTAAGTCGGGGCCGTCTTCACTCGTTGTGTCAGACGAGCCAGGCTTTTCTAAATGGGACAGCGGCCCGGAATGGTGGGTCGGCCTGCCTCTCACGCACTGTCACGTGCGTGTGTGTGCGTGTGCGCTAGTGTATTGGGGTGTATTAGTGTGTATTGCAGAGTATCTTAGTGTGTGGTAGTATGTTGGTGCGTATGTGCATGTGTGTGAATGTGTGTGCCTGTGTGTGTGCTAGTGTATAGGTGTGCATCAGTGTGTTGGTGTATATTGGTGAGTGTGTTAGTGTGTGTTGGTATGTTGGTGCGTCTGTGAGCTTGGGTGAGTGTGTATGACTGTGTGTGTGCGTGCGTGTGTGCATGTGTGTTGGTGTGTATTAGTGTGTTAGTGTGTATTGGAGAGCGTGTTAGTGTGTGTTAGTGTGTATGTGCATGTGTGAATGTGTGTGCTAGTGTATATGTGTGTATCAGTGTGTATTAGTGTGTGTGTTAGTGTGTTGGTGTGTGTGTTAGTGTTGGTGTGTGTTGGTATGTATGTGCATGTGTGTGAATGTGTGTGTATGTGTGTGCCTGTGTGTATGCTAGTGTATAGGTGTGTATCAGTGTGTTGGTGTATATTGGTGAGTGTATTAGTGTGTTGGTGCGTCTGTGAGCTCGTGTGAGTGTGTGTGACTGTGTGTGTGTGCGTGTGTGCATGTGTGTTGGTGTGTATTAGTGTGTATTGGAGAGCGTGTTAGTGTGTGTTAGTGTGTATGTGCATGTGTGAATGTGTGTGTATGTGTGTGCTAGTGTATAGGTGTGTATCAGTGTGTTGGTGTGTATTAGTGTGTTGGTGTGTGTGTTAGTGTTGGTGTGTGTTGATATGTGTGTGAATGTGTGTGCATGTGTGCTAGCATATTGGTGCATATTAGTGTGTATTGGTGAGCATTTTAGTGTGTTAGTGTGTGCGTGGGTGTGTTAGTGTGTGTGGGTGCATGTTAGTGTGCTGGTATGTGTGTGGGTGTGTTAATATGTGTATGCATGTTAGTGTGTTGGTGTCTGTGAGTCTGTTGGTGTGTGTTAGTGTGTTGGTGTATGTGAGTCTGTTGGTGTGTGTTAGTGTGTCTGTGAGTGTGTGTCTGTTAGTGCATTGGTGTGTGTGTGTTAGTGTGTGTTGGTGTGTGGCATCTGGGTGGGTGGCATCTTAGTATGTTAGTGTGTCTGTGTGTGTTAGTGTGGTGGGGTGCGTGTTAGTGTGTTGGTGTGAGTGTGTGTGTTGGTGTGTGTTATTGTATCTGTGAGTGTGTGTTAGTGTTTTGGTATGCATGTTAGTGTGTTGGTGTGTGTTAGTGTGTTGGTGTGCATGTTAGTGTGTGGGTGTGTTGGTGTGTGTTAGAGCATCCGTGAGTGTGTGCTAGTGCATCTGTGAGTGTGTGTGTTTGTTCATCTGTGAATGTGTGCATTACTAACTTACTCTGAGCGTGTGTGTTAATGCATTGGTATACGTTTATCCTGCGTCTAATTGCGCACACATGTATGTGTGAATGTAAGTATGTATGTAT
>CM059199.1:57226767-57276439 GCA_030323885.1 Branchipolynoe longqiensis
AAGCGATCAATATAGGGGAGTGGTCGATCTGTGGAGGTGTTCGGTTAGACAGGTTTTACTGTATATGTATATTTTTGGTGTGATGGGGGGGGGGGGGGGCAGCAAAAAAAACAGTAGCTCTGCAATTAATAGGATTCCCACGACCGACACAGCCGTGACTGTTCCGGAGTCAATGACTTGATCCCAACTGTAATTTACGTCATTATCTTTAGTTTTTTAGTTTAACTTAAAAAACCGGCATAGTCTCATCACATTTTCAAAACTAAAACATTTACCTAGATCTGATCCTATGTCATGTGTATCATTGTGTGTATTCATGTGCGTACCATCATGTGTATTCACGTGTGTATTCACGTGTGTATCCACGTGTTACCACCGTGTGTATTCACGTGTGTATTCACGTGTTACCACCGTGTGTATTCACGTGTGTATTCACGTGTGCATTCATGTGTGTATCCACGTGTTACCACCGTGTGTATTCACGTGTGTATTCACGTGTTACCACCGTGTGTATCCACGTGTTACCACCATGTGTATTCATGTGTGTATTCACATGTGTATCCACGTGTGTATCCACGTGTGTATCCACGTGTTACCACCGTGTGTATTCACGTGTGTATTCACGTGTTACCACCGTGTGTATTCACGTGTGTATTCACATGTGTATTCACATGTGTATCATTGGGTGTATTCATGTGTGTATCATTGTGTTTGTTTGTTTGTTTGATGTTTTATGTCCTAGCAACATCTAAGGTCATATCAGGACGGGTACCGACTTGTGACAGTGCACACTTTATAGTGCTGCCCCACTGGGAGACCAGTCCACCAGCACCATGACCTGATATCCCACTCAGTCACATTATCCTGACACTGAGCCAACCAGTCCTTGACCTATCCTAATAATGCCGAGCCCCTGGCTAGGAAGCGACAAGTATTAATTTGTAAGTCATTGGTTTGACTCGACCAGATCTCGAACCCACAATCCCATGGTCTACCAACACGGGAGACGGACGCTCTAACTCATTCAGCCATCCCGTCTGGCCTGATCCTACATGTCTAACTTTGATACTGGTCAACTCGTTAAATATATATTGCGGTTTGGTGCTCCTGCGCAACACTGCTGCGCTATGCTCGAAAGTAGGTCAACGAAGCTCATGTCCACTATTTCAGTGTGCACACCAAAATTATCATTGTTTGCATGTTTTCGCTTTAGATATCGCAAAAGTATCCTAACCCTAACCCGTTAAAATAAAATCTACTTCAACCTAAAGTGAAGTAGAATATAAGGATCAACCTAATATATCTATATATAAATAACTGCGTACATAAGAGGGAAAGCAAAGGTAGTGGTTGAGTAGTTTAATCTCTGGCAAGGATTATAGGCCCTTGCCCAGTAATAAAGAAAAGAAAAAATCCTCCGGCACGACTGACAATGTCGGCCAGGTGGAGGGTGGGGTGAGCGCAGGTGGCGCCACCGGTCAAGTGCATAGTCTTACGGAGAATAACAATGGTATGAAGTAATAATAATAATAATATAGAATAAGGAAATTCCCTTCGTATTTTTATACTCGCATAATACGTTATACACCACATATCTAAACAATAGGACAGAAACTAAACACCATCCATTTTATTGTAAGTTCATTTGACATCCCGCTCCAACATCACTTCAAGTAAATCTTCTCAAATTTAAGCTAAAATATCCACATGTACTATTGTCCGGGTGTCCAGTGTATGTAGTATATTCTTATAGGTAAAACTATGTTTGTCTTACATTCTAGCAACATGTCCATATCAGGACGGGTATCGACTTGTGACAGTGCACACCCATGGCGACTTTATATTGCTGCTCCACTGGGAGACTGGACCGCTGGCACCATGACCCAATATCCCACACAGTCACTGATACTGTGCGAACCAGTCCTTGCCCTATCCTATTAATGCCGAGCGCCAGGCTAGGTATAGCGACAAGTATCAATTCGGCTGGGATTCAAACTCCCGACCTTCCGCATAGAAAGCCTGGGCTGGGAGCGCGACGTAGCTCAGGCAGTATCGTGTCCACCGGTGATGGTGTTGGGTCCACTGAGCAGGATCGATAGGGTGACCATTTGCAGTTTGGGATATTTTCCGTTCCAACCACTGGTCCACAACTGATTCATCAAAGGCTGTGGTATGTGCTGCCTTGTCTGTTGGAAAGTGTATATAAAATACCCATTGCTGCTTTTTGGAAAGACTATCCTATGTGGTGGCTGCAGGTTTCCGCCAAAGAAATATGTCAGAATGACCAAACGTTTGACATCCAATAGCCAATGATTAGAAAATCAATGTGCTCTCGAGGCGTCATTAAATAAAACAAGCTTTATGTTTGGGGAAGCCTGCACTCTACCAATTAGGCCACCACATCCAGATATTTATAGAAAGTTATGTAAAGTTCAAGGTCAAATACATATACATCTATGACTTTCAGTCTATAAACACTTCACACAATGCATAGGCATGCGTGATGTAATGTTACCACTATGATGCCAGATTAAGAACTATATTCACAGAACAGAAAGGTCAACTTGAAGCAGCACAAATCCCAAAATCACCAACGAGCGATCTGCCTAGAAAACATATCGGCATGTTTGGAATGAGCTCTCTGTTTTAAGTAAGAAAACTGGGATCCATTTAGCTATTCAAAAAGGATTTTGCGCATATTTTCCCCACCCACCCAACCCTTACTTAAAATTGCACAATTCGATCAAATCATAATTGTTCAAAAACCAAAAGATTTACCGAGATCTGATCCTATGAAGCCAACTGCCAGACAAGTGTTTGTTTGCTTGTTGTTGTTTTACGTCCTATCAACATCTAAGGTCATATCAGGACGGGTACCGACTTGTGACAGTGCACACTCATAGCGACTTTATAGCACTGCCCCACCGGAATACCAGGCCTCCAGCACCATGACCTGATACCCCACTCAGTCACATTATCCTGACACTGAGCCAACCAGTCCTTGTCCTATCCTAATAATGCCGAGCACCAGGCTAGGAAGCAACAAGTATCAATTTTAAAGTCATTGGTTTGACTCGACCAGGGTTCGAACCCACGACCCCACCATCGACCAAAACGGGAGATGGACGCTCTAACTCGTTCGGCCATCCCGTCTGGTCCCAGACAAGTGTATTTGGTCTTTATTTCGTTAGGAACCACCTCCCCCATTCCTGGTGACCCCCCCTCGCCCCCCCCCCCCCCCATTCCTTAAAGTTGCATAGTCTGATTTCCTTGAGCTACAATCTTCTTTTTTATTTAAAGATAAATATATTATATTACGCTGCTTGCTATAACCCACCTGACCGGGATGGCCGAATGAGTTAGAACGTCCGTCTCCCATGCTGGTAGATCGTGGGTTCGAACCCCGGTCGAGTCAAACCAATGACTTAAAAATGTATACTTGTCGCTTCCTAGCCAGGCCGCTCGGCATTATTAGGACACAGCAAGGACTGGTGTGCTCAGTGTCAGGATAATGTGACTGAGTGGGATACCAGGTCATGGTGCCAGCAGCCTGGTTTCCCAGTGGGACAGCACTATAAAGTTGCCATGAGTGAACACTGTCTCAAGTCGGTACCTGTCCTGATATGATCTTAGATGTTGCTAGGACGTAAAACAAAACAAACATAACCCACCTGATTTTAATTGGAAGTAGCTTTTATCTAAAATGGCAAACATTTCAGATATTCAAAGTGCAAACATGCCAAATCAATTTTTGGCAAGCACATCAAAATTCTGCTGTTTCAGTAACAGGTTCTATTAAATTCGATTAGTATTCACTTCTATGGAGCAACACATGCATAATAAATGAACCCGTATTTAAAGCTGCATAGTCCAATGAAATATCAAATTTTCAAAACCAAACCAATTATCTAGATTTGATTTGACACATATAACTTAGACACTGATGCACTTATTAAGCATTTGTTTCTGCGTAGAAGGCAATATTGAGTCAATTTAACAGAACCTGTTACTGCAGAAGTCTATGGTCTCAGAGTTTTGACAAGCTTGCCAAAACTAATTGTCCATGTTTGCACTCAAAATATCGCAAAGATTAAAATAAAAGTAACTTTGAACTAATGTAAAGTAGATACTGGTTATCGATCTAATATATTTATCTCAGAAAAAATACAGAAATTCAAAACCATCGGACTGTGCAACTTTAAGTTAGAACCAAATGTAGATATGTGTCTTAGTTTCATAAATGTTATGCTTTCATCGGACTATGCGGCTTTAAAGATGACCAGATTTTAACATATTTGTTTGTTGTTTTACATCCTAGCAACATCTAAGATCATATCAGGACGGGTACCGACTTTTGACAGTGCGCACTCATGGTGACTTTATAGTGCTGCCACACTGGGAGACAAGGCCACCAGCATTATGATCCCAATATCCCACTGCCATGAGCTGATATCCCACTCAGTCACATTATCCTGACACATAGCCAACCAGTCATTGCCTTATCCTATTAATACCGAACGCCTGGCTAGGAAAGTGACAAGTATCAATTTTTTAAGACAGTGGTTTGACTCGACCAGGGTTCGAACCCACGAACCTATGGGTTCGGATCCCCCGATCTCTCAAAACAAGGAGGTGGACACTCAACTCATTTCACCACCTAGAATTGACACTGTTCGACTACGAGTGCCCCCCCCCCCCCACCTCCACCACTGTAACGGGTACAGCAGAGTTAGCCAGGGCCGCGTTCAGGCTCCGTCTCGGAGGTGCCTCGGAGGCGCCCGTGACGTCAGGCTAAGCTGAACGGATTTAGCTGTTGGCCGCCTCGAAAATGGCGGCCTCCATAGGCGGCGGCCATTTGCAATGGACAAGCTGGGCTGGAAATTGGCTGAAAGCACTGCATGCGGCGGCCATTTTCAAGGCGCATTTTGTCTCCTGCCTGAAAAGGGAGGCGTCTCCGAGACGTCGCCGAGACGGACTCTGAACGCAAATAGACCAAAAAGCATCGCCGAGACGTCGCCGCGGCGCCTCCGAGACGGACCCTGAATGCGGCCCTGGTGTTCAAGCCAGTGTCAAACTGTCACCAATTTACTCAGTTAACCCTAATGCCACGTGTTCTAATGCCATTGGTGGCGTTCTCTGTGGCAGCCTCCTAATCTGAAGGTTGGTGGTTCGATTCCCCGTGCCCCCCCACCTCTGCCAATTTGGATTTCCACCACTGTGGATAACTTACAGCGTCATCAAAGGCCAGTTGCTCTCATACCATGTCTATGTGGTGTGGGAGGTTAAAAATCCCTTGGGTCGGTAAAAGTGTAGGCTCGGCCTTTCATTCGCCAAACTGTCTAATGGTGAAAACAAGTCTATTCAGACTTATCCATAATAGGCAGTATAAATCTTCAAGAAGAAAAAAAAAAAATGTTGTATCCGATCAATCCAGAAGTCAGGTGGGGGCTTGTTCCGATGGCGAGTGCCCCCCTCCCCCCACTCCTTACCAGTTCCGACAGGGCTGTCCGCAGACGTCACGTGACCACCACAAATTAGGGGCGAGGTAGGGGTGCTGCATTTCGGTGTATGATTGATAATCATGTATGGACGAGGCTCAGGGTTAAATGTCTTAAACGGGAGCAGCCAGGTCATGTGCATCAAGTGTGCGTATTCATGTGTGTATTCACGTGTGTATTCACATATGTATCGTCATGTGTATCCACGTGCGTATACAGGTGTGTATCATTGTATGTATTCACGTGCGTATTCACGTATGTATTTACATGTGTATCATCGTATGTATTCATGTGTGTATTCACGTGTGTATTCACGTGCATATCACCATGTGTTTTCACATGTCTGTCATCATGTGTATTCATGTGCGTATTCACATGCGTATCATTGTGTGTATTCATGTGAATACCATCATGTGTATTCACGTGTGTATCCATGTGTTACCACTGTGTGTATTCACATGTGTATTCAAGTGTGTATCATTGGGTGTATTCATGTGTATTCATGTGTGTATCATTGTATATTCACATGAGTATTCGCATGTGTATCATTGTGTATTCACATGTGTATCCAACTGTGTATTCAGGTGAGTATTCAGGTGCGTATTCACGTGCGCATCCACGTGTGTATCCACGTGTGTATCCACGTGTGTATTCACGTGTGCATTCACGTGTGTATCCACGTGTGCATTCACGTGTGCATTCACGTGCATATTCACGTGTGCATTCACGTGTGCATTCACGTGTGTATCCACGTGTCTATTCACGTGTGTATCCACGTGTGTATTCAAGTGTGTATTCACATGTGCATTCATGTGCGCATTCACGTTCGCATTCACGTGCGCATTCGTGTGTGTATTCACGTGTGCATTCACGTGTGTATCCACGTGTGCATTCACGTGTGTATCCATGTGTGCATTCACATGCGCATTCACGTGCATATTCAAGTGTGCATTCACGTGTTTATCCACGTGGGCATTCACCTGTGTATCCACATGTCTATTCACGTGTGTATCCACGTGTGTATTCAAGTGTGTATTCACGTGTGCATTCACGTGCGCATTCACGTGCGCATTCACGTGCACATTCACGTGTGTATCCACATGCACATTCACGTGTGTATCCATGTGTGTATTCACATGTGTATTCACGTGTGCATTCACGTGTGCATTGAGTGCATTCAGTGCATCCACTTGTGTATTCATGTCCGAATACACTTGCGAATACATGTGTAGGTCAGAAAACACCCCATTTCTTCACTTGTGATGACACACAGTAAAACACACATCCAAGTAAACAGATGCACACACCTCAATCAAGTGTACAGGTGAGCACCTATGCACCAACAAGTTTGTTTAATTAACAACACCTCTAGAGCACATTGATTTTCATCATCGGCCATTGGACATCAAACATATGGTCATTCTGACATTTCTTTGTAGCAAACCGGTTGCCACCACATAGGCTACTCTTTCCGATAAGCAGCAAGGGGTATTAGATATGCACTTTCCCACAGACAGAACAGCACATACCACAGCTTTGATGAACCAGTTGTTGACCACCGGCTGGAACGGAAAATAGCCCAAACTGCAAATGTGTCCACTGAGCAGGATCGATCGGATGACCCACACCTTCACAGGTGTACACTCTACCGCCTGAGCTGAGTCCCGCTCCCGTGCACCTATATGCACCCGTCATATATATATGTAATGGGCGCACAACATAACACTCGTATGGTCGATACATAATTTATTACAAAACCAAGTCATACAATGCATCTGGCTGGGCCACGTGCTCTACCGAAAATAAAAAGGGAGAAAATGAATAAAATTAAAAATCTTGGTATGTCTATAGTGTAGCAGTGTTGCAAGCCAACTGCGGCGGACGGGGCATGCTCGTAGGTTGTGCACATCATCGAGCACCATCCGGTGGCAGTCCCGCAAATCAGTGGCGAGTTCCCCCGCAAAACACCGGGGGGCACCACAGTGCGCTTTCCTTACACCCGCATATACGCGTGCGTAAATACGTGAGTTCCCCCGCAAACACCGGGGGGCATGACAGCGCACTTTCCTTACACCCACATATACGTGTGCGTATATACGTGGCTATATATCTGTATATATATATATATATATGATAATTATACGAGTATAAATATTGGAAGTGGGTAAACCTCCTGTGTGTAATCACCGACTGCATCGCTTTGACTCTACCAGTCCAAGAGGTGGCGCTTCTTGGGTGCATCCGCCTCAATAACCATTAACTATGTGGCGCTTCTTGGGTGCATCCGCCTCAATAACCATTAACTATGTCTCCACCACTAGTACCAGTCTCTCTGGGGAAAAAATATATCAAAACAGCCCAAGCAAGACACAAATACATCGCGCAAACACGTGTAGTTCTGCACCTGTGTTTATATATAATATATTATGAACTAAAATATATAATATATACAATAAATAAAAGATACAATATACACAATATATAAAATATAAATTTCTATATTATATATATGACATTATATATAATATATATAATATATATATATAATATATAATACATAAAAAAAATATATATATGATGAATATAACATACATAATATATACAATATATACAATATACATAATATAAACAATATACATAATATATATAATATATACAACTTACATAATATACATAATATATACAATATACATAATATACATAATATATTAATATATATATAATATACATAGCATATACATACAAGATATCAGATATAAAGAGATGATGTCATTGTTCCTAAACACACTAAACCAGTCACACCAAACAGGTGTGCAGGTGTACAGGTATATTTCTGTATATTTATATATATATTTATATATATATATATATATATATATATATATATATATATATATAGTTCACACGGCTGGGGCGACACACTAAAACACACAAAACATCACGGCTGAGCGACAATGTGCATGTGGTGCCCCCTGGAGGCGACACGGTGAGTGATCACTGACCCTGAGAAGTGCCACCCGGGGTACGCTGCACAAACACATCACTGATTACCAGAAGGGACCCGCTGCACAAACACATCACCGAAATCACAAAATGGGCTCGCTGCAAAAACGATACAATATACATAATATATACAATGTACATAATATATTTAAAAAAATATTTAAGATATGCTGAACTTTTCCATTCTTCCAGGTCTCCCATACCATGCTCTGAGGAGCAGGTGGCCCTATATGCCGCCTGGTTGGCGAGGGATCTCAAGTATGTATCTGTCATCAACTACCTCAGTGGCCTAAATTTTTTCCTTAAGCAAAACGGCGAAAGGCCTATAGACTATACCAACTTTGTTCTTTCTTCTACTCTCAAGGGTATACGGAGAGCTAAGTCGGATATACCTAGGCGTGCTATGCCTCTCCTTCCCCATATGCTTCGCAAGATCTTCGCTTTGTTAACCAATAGCCCCGGCGGAGTCGCCTGGCACGCAGCAGTCCTCTGCTCATTCCGAGGGCTGTTGCGTAAGTCCCAGGTCACCTTGTCCGATGCCTCTTTATTGAGATCGGACTTCCATTTTTATATTAGTGGACATACGTGCATATCCAGTGGATATGCACATATGTGCTGATTTTGACTGTTCGTCGCTCCAAGACGATTCAGTTTAACGAGAGGGTCCTCGAGATCCCGATATCTAGGTGTGTTGATACTGACATGTGTGCTGTTTATTGGACTGAGCGGCATTTCAGCCAGATTGCCGCTAAACCATCTCAGGCAGCCTTCCGCATTCCATGCGGCGGCGGGAGTTCCGCCCCCTTCCCTTACTCGGCCTATCAGGAGACCCTAAAGATATTTTCGGCCAGGGCGGGGCTCGATGCCGCCACCCTCTCGTCCCACTCACTCAGGAGGGGGGGTTGCACCTTCCTTTCCATGTGTGGACCGACCATAGAGGAGCTGAAGGTCCGGGGCGACTGGGCGTCCAAAACTGTCTACTCATATCTCAAGAGACCGCTCGGCACAAGGATTGTGAATGACATGAGGGTGGGGGTGGCGCTATGTTCGAGTCAGGCTGGCGTTGGGTTGGGGGGAGACGCTTAGGCGTCTCCTTGGCCTATATTTTGCTGCCCTGACGCAAATAAAGTCTCCTACCCATCACCGCCTCTTGTCTCTCTCCTTGCCGTAGCCCAACTTTATAGAGAGTATAATGTATTATACGTATATAAAAGGGGCGGAGCTCTCGCATGATTATCTATAATATTATCACGATTATTCCTCTGTTATTTCTACTACTATTATTGTCCAATCGCTGACTTGCCCGCATTTGCCCCGGTCCTTGCCTACCCCAGCGCCACCACCTGTGGCTTCTTGGCACTACTTGCCCGGGCAGTCAGTCTCTCTCCTGCCTTTGAAATTCTTTTTGTTTTTTTCTTACCGGTAGCCTATATTTTGCTGCCCTCACGCAAATAAAGTCTCCTACCCATCACCGCCTCTTGTCTCTCTCCTTGCCGTAGCCCAACTTTATATAATATATATAATATCACTAATATATACAGACAAGATATCAGATATAAACAGTTGATGTCATTGTTCCTACACACACTAAACCAGTCACACCAAACAGGTGTACAGGTATTTTAATGTACCAGTTTATGTGCTCTATAATCTATTAGGGGAATATAAACAAGGAAACTATCTATCTTCAGTTCCCTATGTAATAGTATATTCACTGTATCCTATCTAACTGAATCTGTGTAGTACAGCTGAATCTGTGTAGTACAGGGTGCCACCTGTGAGGGGCTCTAACTAAGCACTGTATGCCAGCTGCGTCTGGACGTTATCGCCTATAGACCCGTCGGGATGGTAAAATATATACCCATGTATATACTATGTATATGCGGATGTAACGGATTTACACCGTGCTGCATCGTGCTGCCCCCAGGGGCTTCCAGGGGGATTCGCAGGATAGTACGCAACCGATCCGCTAGATGGACCTGGACCCCTAGGCACCCAGCGGGTGCCTGCTAACCGTGTCAGTTTGTCTCAACCAGGCAGTTTAGCCTCAGGTCTCTCTCACTTCAAAACCTGATTGTCTCTCCGTTTGTCTTTACGGATTACTTACTATTACTGGCGATACCAAAGGCATACTGTGCTTTCTGTAGCATTGTGCATCAGGAACCCGTCAACGATACCTGCCAGTTTCGGGAGGCTACGAAACGGATGACACGTTCGGCTTTGAAATCAGACAAGATGGCGGATGGCGGGAAACCTGTAACTGTCAAATCCGAGGTTCAAACATCAGTGGTCCAGGGGGATGACATTATTGACATCGAAGAACGGGAAATCAATGCCCGTATTGAGAAGCTACAGAGGCAGAGGTGGCTTGTGGAACTTGAAAAAAAGCGAGCGGGAGCTGGAGGAAGAAGTGGCGAGACTGACATCGAGATGAGACGGCCAGACGACCGGCATCGAGAGAGGATGACTGATCAGTTTTTTGATTGATTGGTGGTTTCTTTATGCCGAATCGGCAGCATAGGCCATATTCACGGCGCGACTGATCAGAGCTCGAGCACTAGGACATGCAGACAATCGTGGGGACAGAGCTCGACGAGACGACGGTCGCCGTCGCGTGAAAGGAGGAGGCGCCGCTACTGTCACCGGGCATCCAGTTCAACCTCTTCAGATGGCCGTTCAGTGAGTCGTAAACGCAAGGCGCAAAGTAAGTGGTCACTCCGGAGACATGTGGAGGACGGGACATCAAGAAGCTCTCGCTGTTCGACTTGATCGAAGCAACTGTCAATTGGGTGATGGCTTCCAAGGAGACCGATGGGGATAGACTCTTACATATCTTGCAACACTTGGGCTATATTGCGGGGAAGACTAAATCGGGCACTTTCATAGAGAAAACTCATGTAAACTACGATCGTGCCATCAGGAAGCTCGCCATCTCCGAGTGGCTTGAGGCCTTCTTCTCGGGAAACCCAGAGGTGGCCCTAAAATATTATGCTTTTAAGTATATGCATAAGCAGGCAGGCTCACCCACTAATAACCCGGTTAGGGGAAGCCACAGTTGATCGAGGCAGCTTTTCACAAAGGATGGCAAAAAACCATGTTTTTCGTATAATAAGGAGGGATACAGCCGAGACGACCACACCTGTATTTGCGTCCATTGGTGCAGCCGTTGCGGGAGTAAGGGACACATCAGAAGCAAGTGCAGCAAAGAATAGGGGGTTGTCGGCGGTCTGGCGAGGCATGTCTCGATATTGTGCTCGGGAACCGATTATACTGAGGTTCAGTCAGGTTCTAGCATTATGGCATATTGCGCTGCCCACTCGATTCCGGTTTCCACTACCGACTCCCAGCCCTCAATTTCTCCTGACCATGTGAGGTGCCCCACAGTTTGTGTGCTAAATGTGTTGCTTGTGAGGAGCGTGTTGTTTGTGTTCTCTCTCACAAGCCTCCCGTTAATGATACCCCCTGTACAAACACATCATGGATATCCATATTGGACCCACTGCACATACACATCGTGGATATCAATGTAGGACCCACTGCACAAACACGTCATGGATATCCATCCATGTAGGACCCACTGCACAAACATATCATGAATATCCATGTTGGACCCACTGCACAAACACATCATGGATACCCATGTAGGACCCACTGCACAAACACCTGGATATCCATGTGGGACCCACTGCACAAACACATTGTTGATATCAATGTAGGACCCACTGCACAAACACATCATGGATATCCATGTTGGACCCACTGCACAAAAACGTCATGGATATCCATGTAGGACCCACTGCACTAACACATCATGGATATCCATGTAGGACCCACTGCACTAACACATCATGGATATCCATGTAGGACCCACTGCACAAACACATCATGGATATCCATGTAGGACCCACTGCACTAACACATCATGGATATCCATGTAGGACCCACTGCACAAACACATCATGGATATCCATATAGGACCCACTGCACAAACACATCATGGATATCCATGTAGGACCCACTGCACAAGCACATCATGGATATCCATGTAGGACCCACTGCACTAACACATCATGGATATCCATGTAGGACCCACTGCACAAACACATCATGGATATCCATGTAGGACCCACTGCAAAAACACATCATGGATATCCATCTAGGCCCACTGTACAAACACATCATGGGTATCCACACGGGACCCACTGCACAAAGACATCATGGGTATCCGCATTGTACCCATGGGACAAACACATCATGGATATTGATATGGGACCCACTGCACAAACACATCATGGATATTGATGTGGGACCCACTGCGCAAACACATCATGGATATTGATGTGGGACCCACTGCACAAAAACATTGTGGATATCCATGTGGGACCCACTGCATAAACACATCATGGATATGCATGTAGGACCCGCTGCACAAACACATTGTGGATAAACACACAATATTGATTTTACACCTCCTCAAATATATTCACAGCTAGAAATCAGTACAGACCATTTGTCGAGTTAATAGATTTAAGCCGATAATTTTGGTCACACACAAAAATAGTGCTCCTGTTGGTTTATTGTTGTTGTAATGTCGGATTTATAGTTTTCGATAAAGAGAATGATTTAGTAATTCTATGTCATGGGGCACACGTAGATTGGTGAGTAGTTCTCCAAGTGTTGCTCCCCATACCAATGTATAGGGTCGATAGGCAGCCATTCAGATTGCACGTTATAAACTTAGCTCGCGTGAGGGGTTAATCGACTTGACCTAATTCCTATTGAAAAGTAAAGTTACAGCAATTGGTTGGCCTGGCTATGTATTTGTGTGCGCGCGCGCGCGCGTGCGCGCGCACGTGCGTGCGTGCGTGTGTGTGTGTGTGTGTGTGTGTGTGTGTGCTTCAGTCTTAGCTGTTGGGAGTATATTTGAAAGGATGCAGGTGTGGCTGGGTGCACAAGAGGGTACACATGTGCGTCTGTTTGTTCGTATGTGTGTAGGTGTGTACATGTGCAAGTGTGCGTATGTGTGTGTATGTGTGTATGTATGTGTAGGTGTGTACATGTGCAAGTGTGCGTATGTGTGTATGTATGTGTATGTGTGTGTATGTGTGTATGTGTATATATGTGTGTAGGTGTGTGTGTCTGTGTAGTTGTATATATGTGTGTAGGTGTGTGTATGTGTGTCTGTGTGCATGTGTGTGCCTGTGTGTATATGTGTGTATATGTGAGTATATGCGTGTAAGTGTGTATATGTGTGTCTGTGTATAGGTGCGTAGGTGTGAGCCTGTGTGTATATGTGTATGTGTGTCTGCGTGTAGGTGTGTGTATATGTGTGTGCGTAGATGTGTATATGTGTATATGTGTGTCTGTGTGTATATGTGTGTGTATATGTGTGTATGTGTGTATCTGTGTGTATATGTGTGTATATGTGTGTATGTGTGTAGGTGCATGTGTGTGTCTGTGTATATGTGTGTGTAGGTGTGCATGTGTGTGTATATGTGTGTAGGTATGTGTGTGTCTGTGTGTATATGTGTATATGTGTGTATATGTGTATATATGTGTCTGTGTTTAGGTGTGTATATATGTATGTGCATATATGTGTGTGCATAGATGTGTGTCTGTGTGTATATGTGTGTAAGTGTGTCTGTCTGTGTGTAAGTGTGTGTGTAGGTGTGTATATGTTATATGTGCGTCTGAGTGTATATGTGTGTAGGTGTGTGTAGGTGTGCATGTGTGTATATGTGTGTAGGTGCATGTGTGTGTCTGTGTGTATATGTGTGTAGATGTGTGTAGGTGTGTGTCTGTGTGTATGTGTGTGTATATGTGTAGGTGCGTGTGTCCGTGTATATATATGTGTGCTTGTTCAATCGGGTGCAGAGAGGTGAGACGGGGCTGGGACACACGCACGCACACACCCACGCACACACAGAGGAGGTGGGTATCGTGCTGACCCCGATCAGCGCATTCGTGTTGACGCGACACCTAGCGGGAGGTTGCACTATGACATGGCACATCCGCCCCGACTAATTGACAACCTTAAAGCTGCCACGCACCCACGACTCAGCCATCAGCATCGACTAACGCCTAAGTCGATTCATTCTCTTAATAAGATAGAACTCACAATTTATAACTGAATTCAAGTTTCACGTAATTGCACGGAGTCTTATCTAGTTTTCTATTTATAGCACACCAATGACTCAGGTATCACTATCGTAAGTTGCGCATCGATTAAAAATGACCCAGTCATCAGCGTGAGCTGGCTTAAGACGGCCGTGTTGTCAATGTGCTTTGGGCATTAGACGCTGATGCAAAGTAATAAACTGTTAACACTTAAAATATGGTCGTAAGAAAAACCCGGTGGGCATTAATAATATGTGTGTGTACATAATATATATATCATCATCATCATCATCATGCTGTCAGTCGCGATGCGACAAAGACTGCTTTCATTACTTGACTGCCGCTCTCCATTTCATTTCATGAAAGCTGCCTGCAAAAGTGTTGAAGTGCTGCTGGCTTTTGCAAGTTACCAGCGGCACTCTCTCGGGGAGCAAATAGAGGTTTCACACCGGCAAGAACATGTCAAGACAGGCGCAAAACTATTTGTCCCTGCAGTGGCTGGTCGGGAGATGTTGGGAGTTCCATACATCAACCGCCCTTAATGCTGCCACAGTGACATGGTTTTCTGTTTAGGGTTTGCTCCCTTAGCCTTCGGTTCTGTCAAGAACCTGTACCACAAGGCAGTGGTTTACAACTCTGCAAGGCAGGGGCGTCAAACTCCCTGAGGTATTGCTATACCTGGTATTGCTATACCTGCAATACCTGCATACCATATATGCATACCATATATGCATACCATATATGCATACCATATATATATATATATTTTATATATATATATATATATATATATTTTTTTTATATATATATTTAGAAAAGTAATACGAGTCTTACCTGGGTATAGATGATGGACAATAACGTTGTTTTCCGCCGAGGTATAAGCCTCGGTAGATCGAGGCTAGGGAGAATGAAGCACATCCGATCCAGCAAATCTTACCTTACTTATTCAGGATAAAAATGATCTTTCAATACAATGGATACTATGATTTTCCCGTAATTGTACAACAACGGAATAGACGTGGTAGGGTGTGGTGGGCGGGCCCTAGCCCACGTCTACCCGAGGCTTATACCTCAGGAAAACAACAGTTATCCATCATCTATACCCAGGTAAGACTCGTATAACTATACTATTTTACCTCGGTATACAGCCTCAGGCTAGCCTCAGGCTAGCCTCAGGCTAGGGAGACTTTTACATAATTCATTTTTATCCTTAATATCATTCATTCTTATTATAACATGTTTATGTGTCATTGTATTAGTAATTGTATCATTCAAAGTTTTTGTTCTCACCTATTCTTGTTAGTTGGTGAGCAGGCGCTTTGCAATGCCGGTAGGCTTTTCTAGTCGTTTGTTGTAATGTTTTGCAAACGACTTAGCCGTCTTCCAGCCTGCGTGCGCTAGTATTCTCTTTACAGAAATACCAAGCAACCGTGCCTTGGAAACCATGGCACCTCTGGTTGAGTGGGAAGAGTATTTGCCCGTATCCACTCCAGCCAATTTCAACACCCTGATTGTCCATCTGGCAAGGGTGTCTCTTGAAATTGCGTTATGTGGCTTTAGGAAGCTCACTAATAGTGGTTGTGATGCACGTAAGTCCTTTGTCTTGGATATATAAGCCCGTATGGCTGACACAACATATAATTTACGATCATTTGGGAAGTAGTCTAAGTGAACCGTAGATAAAGGGTCACCCAGCATGTTTGATTTGAGCAATTGTGCTAAATCAAACGTAGCTTGTTTCTTGTCTATTTCTAATCCAGTTAAGGATAAAGCAATAATCGTCTGTCCTCTGTGTCCCGTTACTAATAGTAACAAGACCGCGACCTTAAAACCTAATTGTTTTATATCTAACCAAGAGTTGTGAGGCAAAGCCTGGAACAACTTAAATATTATAGAAACATCCCAAAAGCGACTATACTTTGGTTTTGGAGGATTCCTTTGATAAATTGACCGAAGTAAATAACGAAGGACATAATGTTTACCAACTGTTTCGCCGTCAATTCTAGGTAATATAATTGATAATGCGCATCTTGCCGCATTGACCGCCCCAAATCCTAGTCCATCCTCTAGAGAACGAAGAAAACGAGCTACTTGTGCAATTGTTGGATTTGTTGGCTTAACTTTCATTAGCAAACAATGTACACCCCATTTCTTTAAATAAGTTGTGTACATTTTAACAGTTCCTGGCCTCCATGCATCAGCTACTATCCTATCTTCCGTAATCTTGTCTAAACCAAATTGCTGCAGCTGTTTTCTTAGAAAAGGAATGCCAATAGGGGTGTCGCTGACACGTCGCCGTGAACCACTAGCGGTCCGTGGTGCGTTAAGTTCCCGGGTTTTCTTGGGAATCGTATATGTTCTTTTGCCAGTTGTGTAACTGCTGGCAGCCAAGGTTGTGTGTCCCAATCGGGCACAATCAGTATGGCGTGTGTCCCCTCCATGCTGATTTTTCTCACTACTCGGCTGATAACGCTAAACCGTGGGAAAATATAGAAAAAATTATTTTCCCAGGTAATAGTAAATGCATCAACTTTCCAAGCATCCGGTTCGGGATGCCAAGAAACATAACAGGGTAACTTATTATTATTTTGTGATGCAAACAAGTCAACTTTAGGTGTCCCCCATTTTGCACAAATGAACTTAAACAAACGTGTTGACAGTGACCATTCTAAATGGTCGTGGAATTTTCTACTCTTATGGTCTGCAAATGTATTTTGTGACCCTGGAATATGCGCTACAGTCAGCCAGACTTGTTGAGCCTGTGCCCAGTTCCAAATCAGTTTAGATAACTGATTGCAAGGCTTTGATTTGGTTCCACCCATGTTACGGATATATGCCATAGCTGTAGTGTTATCAGTTAGTATTCTAACTTGTGATTTAGGTATCTTTACTAAGCTACGTAGACCCAAATAAATAGCAAGCAACTCGAGCGCATTAATGTGATCTGACTCTTCATCATGTAGCCATCTACCTCCTGTTGCTACCGCATCACGATGGGCTCCCCACCCTTCTAACGAAGCATCAGTGGTAATCACTGTATTTGGTTCCGCCATGCGGATTGGATTGGGTGAATTTGCGATATGTTGCATCCACCATTGAATATCCTGTAATCCTTCTTCAGAAATAAACATCTTTCGTTCAAAATTATCTATGTAAGGAAACATTATGTGACCATTCCGTGCCATTACTGAGAAAACAGGTTTAAGCAGTTTAGTGAAGAAACGAGGGGCACAAGCTAAACCATTCGGCATACAGGTAAACTCATAGAGTTGGTTATCCCAAAGAAAACGGAGAACTTTCCGATGTTGTTCCGCTATGGGAACTGTGTAATATGCATCTTGTAAGTCAACACTAGCCATCCACGCATTTGGTGTAATAAGGTCTCGTGCCGTATCTAGTGAAAACATTTTAAAATGTCGATATTCTATCATTTTATTAAGGGTTGTTAAATCCAGAATCATTCGAATGTCCCCATTAGGTTTGGGTCTCGAGAAGATGTTTGAAATAAACTCTCCAGGGCAGTGTGCAACCTTTTGGATAATGCCTTTGTCAAAAAAATGTTGTACCTGTTCAGTTAGTGCCTCTCATTCAATTTGTTCAATTTGATAGGGAAACGGAACTCTCCCTTGTACGGGTATTTGTATAAAGGGAATTTGAACACCTTTAACTATTTGTAAAATATCTTGGTCACTGGTAATTTGGTCCCATTCAGAAATATGATTATGAATATTCCCAGCCACAAAGTTGCTTACAATTTGCGTGGTTTTAGAGGCGACAGGGACTTGTAAAGTCTGTGTTTGGGCCTCTACTTGGACCCGCCCCTTTGGAAGGGTCTCGGGGAGTTGAAGCTGCGGCCCAGTGGCCGTGTGGTGTTGTCGGTCCAGCCTGGGCGGGCGCCCCGGCCCCGGAAAGACTGGCTGAAGTGTGAGCCCGGTCTGGAACCTCTGCCGAGCCGTCATGGGCGAAAATCCCCTCGTGACCTTTTGAAGCGTGGGGCTTCCTGCTTCTTTTTGCCATCCATATTTTTGCCACTTTTCGCTGTGGTTTCTACCTCTTTATAAAGGTATTGTAGTTGGCCGCCAAACATTTTTGTTTTGTCCAAAGGCTTCCCTTTGATCGGCTCTGGGGCCAGAAAGAGCGTATACTCTTTCCCATCATTGTCCGTGACCTTCTTTGAGTGGGCCACCTCTTTGCCGGCGTCTGTGCAAACCGACTTAAAGACGTTCTCATATCTCCGGTAGGACAAGTAATTACCTGCCGCTGTTAACAGTGCAATGCCTTTGTCCATGGTTTTTGCCAAAGATGAGAACTTATTTTCTCTTTGCATTCGATTTGCCACCGGAGTGATGGCCGTTAACGTACCGAGCACCGCCTTATGCGCTATGTGTAACACGCTCTCAAATTTCTTACAGTCTTCCGTCATGTTAACATCTCGATCCATCTCTTTAATGATGGAGTTGGGGACACCTTTAATGCCCGCCAATTCATCTCCTAACTTGGAGATGATTTCCGCCGGTTTGAAGGTACGGAAATGACCATTAATGGTCTCGCGCATAAGCGTGGTAGTTTTAACCCGCTTAGCTTTCGGCTTCTCCACCTTCTTAGACACTTTGCCACCAATGGCAGCATAGACACCTTCATATTGTGTGTCTGAGTCTGATTCCGTGGAAGTGGAATCCGTGGACGAATCAGAAGAAGAAGAATCTTTCCTCTTCTTCTTCTTGGACTTGGTCTTTCGCTTCTTGCGAAGCCCGGTCTTGTTACGTTCTTTGGTGAAGTCATCACCAGAAGAAGTAACGTGTTTCTTTTTCTTACTCCGTTTAGGAGGAGGAGGAGGAGGAGGAGCCCTCGGCTCGATCGCCGAGTCTGTCTCTGAGAAGTCTTCCCAGTCCGACTCATCTTGGAACTCCGGCCTATGTCGTTTAAGAGACAACGGTGGTTTGAGAGACAGAATATGACTCTCCATAGCCGTCCACCGAGCCTCCCAGTCAGGAACTGTGGGGCCATCAGGCACTGTCTCTTCCTCCGGCTCGGAGAGTATATGCGCCCCGGGCTGTGGTGAGGGCATTGCCGACAACACTGGCGAGGAGTCGTACTCCTCGTCCGATGCCCTGGGAGCACGTCCCTCGGCTGCTGCTGCCACGCGCTTACTCCGCTTCGTGGCCATCGGGATCTGGAACCAAACATGTTGGTCAGTCTCGGTATTTATAAACGTCACAATTTTGTTGTTTAAAACGTAATTGGACATCTAGTGGTGTTAGAGAACGTGTTTAGACCGTTATAACACAGGCGAATAAACTAAATTTGTGCGTGGATTGTGGGTCAAGCCCAAATCTTACGCGGGGTCGGGACCAGTGTATCGGCTCGCCCATCTCTCTGTTCTGCACACTTCTCCCCCCTGCGACTACCACGCCAGCAGGTTGGAGAAAATGCTACGAAACTCCTGAAAAAATTGTGGGGAGTCTATAAAAGAAACCCAGGAGCATCTCCAACATCACTCTCTATTAGAGTCTGAGAGAATTTCCACTGGAGATGAGGCAAAGCCCACATCTCTACCCATGTTCACAAGGGTGTTGACAGAACCGCTAAGCATCGGTTTCGTTCCTTCGAGAAGGAATCTAGAGCGTTCTATCCTTGGTTTTTTATAACCGACATAACTAGTCCAAAAAGGACCAAAGAAAGTTCTGAACTTTCTATAACGATGCTATAATGCATCATAATTAAGCTAACCACAGTTTTTATTATACTTACTGCGTATTTGCTTGTGTGTAGACTAAATTTGCGGGAGCAACCCAACGAAACATAATTCCAATCGTGAGTTGTTTATGCTAATTGCTGGACCGGATGTGCTTCCTTCTCCCTAGCCTGAGGCTAGCCTGAGGCTGTATACCGAGGTAAAATATATATATATATATATAATTTTTCAGTGGTACAGTCAGTGGTAGTTACAGTGTGCAGGGGTAGTGGCGCCGCCATCGGAGCTGGATTGGGGTGGGGTGGGGGGCTGGAGCAGTATTATACTCGTATAATTCTTAATGGACATCACTCTCACAGCAGAGAGCTAAATGGAGAGCGGCAGTCAAGTAATGAAAGCAGTCTTTGTCGCATCAACCAATGACTTCAAAATTGATACTTGTCGCTTCCTAGCCTGGCGCTCAGCATTATGAGGATAGGGCAAGTACTGGTTGGCTAAGTGTCAGGATAATGTCATGGTGCTGGCGGCCTGGTCTTCCAGTGGGGCAGCACTATAAAGTTGCCATGAGTGCGCACTGTCATAAGTCGGTACCCGTCCTGATATGACTTTAGATGTTGCTAGGACGTAAAACAAAAAACAAACAAAAAAGTCTATCCAAGCGTGTCTGTATCCCCAGACCTACATCATTCTAACAGCTGATGAGGGTCTTCGGGCTGAATAAACGTAAATAGCCGCAACTTGACCACGGAGACGCTCAGACCAAGGTTGGGCCTTAAATAACGCCAGGAGAACACGTTGTTTCAAGATTGAAAAAACTATGCCGACAGATTGACTAACTATGCCTAGTCACACTTGAGCGTGATAATTGGGAATAAATCAAGTTCAACTGGTCACGTGACTGCGCCGGCGTTGGGTGTGTCCAAGTTGACAAAACAAGCTCTCCATCGGAGACCAATCAAATCAAACCAAAATCTATTTGTATGGTTCTTACCTCTGCTTTCGCTGGTTCCAGTGACTTTTCTGTTGTGTGTTGGTTGTTGGAGTTTTACTTCCTGGCAACATCTAAGGTCATATATACCTGTGTATGTGGCTGCCTTGTCGCCTCAATAATCACTTATCATGGGATCCTAAGTCGGTTAAGCTGCTAATATTAATAATAGATGGTTGGTTGTTGGAGTTTATATCCTGGAAACATGTCGGGTCATATGAGGATGGGTACCGACTTGTGACAGTGCGCATTCATGGTGAACCTATACAAAGACCCTATAATACTAAGACGGCTCACTCCCTATCTCTCCCATGGTAATGTAATTTCGCAGTGCCACCTTGTGGTGGGTTTGATCAGCCCGGCTGCTGGTTGCTGTTTCACATGTAAACACATACAATTATATTATACATGAGATAGGTAAGTATGAGTACACATCAATATGAAATTGCTATGAACAAATGCACATCATCATCGCCATCATCACACATCTTTTACATTCATATATACATTTATACATATAATATAGCAACTGTTTAACCAAGAGAACAGCCAGCGCACCAAGTGGTGGGTTTGATCATTTTGATTACACAGTACAGGCTGAGTGAGCCGTCTTAATATTATAGGGTCTTTGATCTATAGAACTGCCACCCCACTGGGAAATTAGGCCACCGGTACCATGACCTGATATCCCACTCAGTCACATTATCCCGACACTGAGATAACCAGTCCTTGCCCTATCCTATTAATGCCTAGCACCTGGCTAGGTAGTGACAAGTATCGATTTTTATAAGTAATTGGCTCAACCCGACTGGGAAGCGAACTACTGACCTCCCGGATTCGAGGCCTGCGCTTTGCCGATTCGTCCACCACCTTTTTTTAATTTTAAAAGCAATAATTATCAACTTGTGTTCAACACTGCTGCTATGTACAAATAAATATTCACCAATTTATTTGTAAATGGTAGTTGGTACATAATGCCACAACACTATGAATAAATGTGGGACGGTTGCTGTTTCAGGTTCACTCAAACATGAATGATTATGTAATTGTCCGGCAGCCAAAGCCCAAATTTAAGCCATACCCTGCACCAAGTTTATTTCTTTCGTGATGTTGGGAGACTGGGTGATAGACAGTCTTCAATGTCTAGGTACATCACGGCTGGTCACCCTTGCGCAATTCTCGAGATTAATGGGGTTGTCACATTACGACGCTTCTCGCCAACGCACGTCGACGTCTGTGATATTTTGCCGCAACGTCGGGATACGTTAGGAAGCATTACGCGCACGTTGGTATTCTTTGATGGACGGCGAGGGTCGGCAGCACGCGTCAGGGAATTGACAAAGTTTGGTGCTTGCGCAAAACTTTCGACGTGTGACAACACGCGGGTGCTAACATTATGGCGACATTAGGGGCGTGTCGAGATACGTTAAACACGCTGGAATAACGTTATGCGAATGCTAGGCATACGCCGTGCGCGCGTGAGGCTCATTGCGCCAAACTGTTGCTATTTTTGTTTGTTGTTGTTTTACGTCCGAGCAACATCTAAGGTCATATCAGGATGGCATGGCAAAATTTTTTTTTTTTTTTTGGCCGCACGCTACCAATATGTTGCGCTGATGCCGAAAAGTTTTACATGTCTGGACGATTAAAAGTGATTTTGCGCGTTGGCGGCACGCTGGTGAGATACGTCGTAGTGTGACGGCCATTTTAACCTTTTTGTGTTGGAAGCGTAAAATCAAAAAGTGCCATAAAAATGGGGGTAAGGAACATAAAATATCCTCTAAAACAGGTGTTATAGAAGCAATTAGTCGTGTCACCCCTCAAATGACTTACGAAAATTGATACATGTTACTCTCTAGCCAGGCAGTCAGCATTAATAGGACAGGGCAAGGACTGGTTTGCTCAGTGTCAGGTTAATGTGACTGAGTAGGATATCAGGGGATGGCACCGACGGCCCAGTCTCCCAGTGGGACAACACTATAAAGTCACCATGAGTGCACACTGTCACGAGTCGATACCCGTCCTGATATGACCTTAGATGTTGCTAGGATGTAAAACTCCAACAACCAACAACCCAGTGGGGCACCACTATAAAGTCGCCATGAGTGTGCACTGTCACAAGTCGGTACCCGTCCTGATATGACCTTGGACGTTGTTGCTGTACGACCCCAACAAACACACAAATAAACGGATGGTTGGAGAATTATTCAGGTGTCAAATTGTTGGTAAGTCGTGGCCCGCGAGCCGAACGTTCGGAATTCACATGTATGCATGTAGGCCGACGCCACAGTCATGACTTGACGCCATTGGAGTCTCTCCAATGCGACCTCCAAACCCCACCCCACCCCCCACCCACCCCCACCCCCACCTCCAGTCGCCAGCACTGTCACCCAGGGCCCGGTCTACTAACGAGTTTACCACACAAGTCAACTCAAAGTGCACTTCATATAATACTTACCCGTCCTCATATGACCTTAGATGTTGGCAGGACGTAAACCTCCAACAACCAACCAACATGATGCTCACAGACTAATGTGGCTGAATCTGTCAGAGTGCAGGGCTTCCTGTACGGAATGTCGGGAGTATGAATCTCGGACGAGTCAAACTAACGACTTACCAAATCGATACCGGTCACTTCCTAGCCTGGCGTTTGGCACGACTGGGATAGGGTAAGGGACTGGTGGGCTCAGTGTCAGGATAATGTGACTGAGTGGGAAATCGTGTCATGGTATGCCGGTGGGCTGGTTTCCCAGTGGGGCAGTACTATAAAGTCGCCATGAGTGCGCACTGTCAAAAATCGCTACCCGTCCTGATATGACCTTAGATGTTACTAGGATGTAAAACTCAAACAAAGAACACCCAACTACAGATCGACTGCGACTACAAGACAGCGCCCGACGGTCGGCAGTCGGCCCGAATCGGCTCAAGTCTTGTTGGTGTGCTCTGACATATGGTGTCCAGCATTTCGGTGTGCACGCCAAAAGTAATTTGACATGTTTTAACTTCAAATATCCCCAATGTTACCTAACTTAAAGTTGCACAGTTCGCTGGTTTTGAGTTCTTGTATTTTTTCTGAGATAAATATATTAAATTGATTGTCAAAATTAAGTTTGAAGTATCTCTTAATTTAAACGGCTACCTTTTTAGATATTTGAATAGTTTTGTGAAGCACGCCAAAACTTCATAACCCATAACCTTCAGCAATAACAGGTTCTATTAAAGACACGATTTCCGCGACTAGTACGGCACCTGGTGATAGGCAACGACACTCGTATTGTGGGTCGACAGTGTGTCACTGTGTTGTTTTACACTGACGATCGAGCTTTTCTTTCAATCAATCAATCAATCAATCAATCAATCAATAGGATACAACTATAATTATCAAAAATGATTAAAAAATGGCAAGTATGTTTTCTCTATAAATCCACATTGTTGCCGAAAAGACTGTGTCAGATGGTCAACATGAAGCCAGTGTTTACAGAGCCTCAATTGCCTCTCCACAGATACTGACCCACAAGTCCAGTCTGGATTACGCTCTGCGCAAGCATCGCGGAAATCGTGTATTGCCTCAAGATTCCCTTCTGTCCAGCTACAAATGCTTAATGAGCGCATCTAATTTAGATATGTAGAATCAAATCTAGATAACTGTTTTGCTTTTGAAAATCTGATGCTTCATCGGACTCTGCAGCCCTTTTAAACTAAAGTAATGTCTTACTGTAAACAATCAATGTAATAATATATCTATCTGTAACCAAAAATATGGCAGAAACTAAAAATTCATCGGATTTTGAAACTTTAATCGGACGTCAACAGGGGCCAGACATTGAACGCTGACTTGCCGATTGCTTCTTTGTTGGATAATTGGGGGTCTTGAGTCCGGGAAACAATCAAGGGCATGTCGGGATTGGTACCGACTTGTGGCAGTGCAAGTCCACAGCGACTTGATAGTGCTGCCACCCCCACTGTGCCGCCGGCACCACGGCCCACTCTATCACATTATTCGGACACTCACAAGTGTAGTCTTATATCCCAGTCACACTACAGCTTGCGACCACTTTGCGACCACTTTAGACCAAAGAACCCACAGTCACCACTGATGCCCAGACGTCTGCAACCATTGTTTTGGTAGCAAGGACGTCACTGGTGAGTGTGGGTTCTTCGGTCTAAGGTGGTCCCGCAAGCTGTAGTATGACTGGTGTATTACCGATTAGAAATCGTCTGAACAGAGAGATAGTCGGCGACAAGACTTAGTCGGTGATAAGACTTAGTCACCGACAAGACTTAAGCTAGGATTCCATATATGCCGAATGCAGATGCGTAGAAGGTATGTGGCCACTTTTCGCTGTTTGTATTTGAAATGGCACGCTCACTTTGCATTTGCACCAATCACTCCATGTAGCGATTAGTGCGAAGGTGAACCGAGTGAGCTGGTTCAAATACAAACAGCGAAAAGTCGCCACATACGTCATACGCATTCGCATACTGCATACAGAATGCATCATACTGCATACAACATACTACATACATCATACTGCATACATCATACTGCATACATCATACTACATACATCATACTGCATACATCATACTGCATACATCATACTGCATACATCATACGGCATACATCATACTGCATACAACATACTGCATACATCATACTGCATATATCATACTGCATAAATCATACTGCATACATCATACTGCATATAACATACAGCATACTGCAAACATCATACTGCATATATCATACTGCATACATCATACTGCATACATCATACTGCATACATCATATTGCATATACCATACTGCATACATCATACTGCATACATCATACTGCATACATCATACTGGGTACTGCATACATCATACTGGGTACTGCATACATCATTCTGCGTACTGCATACATCATACTGCATACATCATACTGCATACATTATACAGCATACTGCATACTGCATACCACATATATGGAATCCTAGCTTTCATAGGGTTCGATCGGCAACCATCACATTAGTTAAAGCCCTGCATTAGTGTCCCACCGCGCATGCCCAAACAATTCAACTTTGGCTATTGTTACCTCCCCTGCCTCCCCCCCCCCCCCACCCCCATGCCCACACACACCCACCGCCCCAGAAGGCCGATAAACAAGGCACTTGCAGGAAACAAAAGCTAATTTTGTTTGTTTGTTGTTTTACGTCCTAGCAACATCTAAGGTAATATCAGGACGGGTACCGACTTGTGACAGTGCGCACTCATGGCGATTTTATAGTGCTGCCCCACCGGGAAACCAGACTGCCAGCACCATGGCCCGATATCCCACTCAGTCACATTATCCTGACACTGAGCCAACCAGTCCCTGCCCTATCCTATTAATGCCGAGCGCCTGGCTAGGAAGCAACAAGTTTCAATTTTTAAGTCATTGGTTTGACTCGACCAGGGTTCGAACACACGACGCCACGATCTACCAGCACAGGAGACGGACGCTCTAACTCATTCGGCCATCCCGTCTGGTAAAGCTAAGTTTAAAAGAAAACATAATGGGCGGATACAACTTAAAAAAAAAAAAAAATTGTATAATTTTGATTGGTCGTAATGCTTGCATTGCGTTTGATGCGAGGCAGGGAAGGAGGGCCCCCCCTCCTCCAGCCGTTGACGGTTGCGTCATTTTCCACCCTTTTCTCCCTTATAGCCTGCCCGCTTGGCCGCCTCCAGTCACTCGCCCTCCAGCCTCCCTACACGCTGCCTCTCCGACCTCTTTTTTTTTATCCTCGGCGCAACCTCCAGACTCTCTTAGCTCCTAGGCTCCCTCTGAGCTCATTACATTTAACCTTTTGACCTGCATTATCCTGTATATATACCTTTTATTACCTGCATTATCCTGTTATCCTGCATTATCCTGACATTAACCTGTACCATCCTGTATATATGAGCACCCAATAAATGTGCTTTCTTCCACCCTCGCCTCCTCTTCCTTCCTTGTCGCGCATCATAATTGAATGGATCAGATGTGAAATTTGGATATTTCTTAATCCGACTACTCCCATACCATGCCACCGCACGATGATGGCACGGGCGCCAGCTTCCCGTGAGGAAGGTCGTGGGTTCCAGTCCCGGCCGAGTCAAACCAATGACGTACAAAATTGATATTGTGACTACCTAACCTGGCGCTCAGCATTACTAGGATAGGGCAAGGACTGGTTAGCTCAGTTATCAGGATAATGCAACTGAGTTTGATATCGGGTCATGATGACGAGGGCCTGGTCTCCCAGTGGGGCAGCGCTATAACGGTTGCCATGAGTGCATGCTGTCACAAGTCGATATCTGCCCAGATATGACCTTAGATGTTGCTAGGATAAGTGAGCGATAAAGGTTTTATGATTTTATTAACATTTGAGGATATTATGACGGGCACTGGGAGTGTATACGACTGGTGGTTTTATAGTGTTTCCCACCGAGACATCGTTCCACCAGCACTAATGGCATTGTCGTGGGGAATGTTGAAAATGAATGGCTACTCTGCCTAGTGAGGGACTTGAACCCGGTAGGTTGGTTGGTTAGTTGCTTAGCGCCATGTCACCAGCAAAGGCCATATTCACGGACAGAAGTGTTCAACTTGTTGTGTTCAGTTATATTATTTTTCAATCACAGCTTAAATATCTGTCAAGAAGCACGTAAGTTGACACTATACAATTATACGAAATTGTGGCCAAGGCAACCCAGAATACCAGATGTGGTGGCTGAATTGGTAGAGCGCAGACTTCACATGCGGAAGGTCGGGAGCTTGAATCTTGACCGAGTCAAACCAAATGACTTAGAAAATATATAATTGTCGCTACCTAGCCTGACCCTCGGCATTATTAGGATAAAGCAGGGACTGGTTAGCTCAGTATCAGGATAACATCACTAAGTGGGATATTGGGTCATGGTGCCGACGGCCTAATCTCCCAGCAGGGCAGCACTATAAAGTCACCATGAGCGCGCACTGTCACAAGATATGACCATAGATGTTGCTAGGATGTAAAATCCCAATAACAAACAAACAAACAAACAAGCAACCTGGCAAGCATCCGAACCATTAGGTCATCTAGGCTCCCTGATGTAATCCACCTACCCATACCTACCTGTGGCTTCTTGCATGTGAGGTCAGTGCAGACTACTACAATATGCTATCCCACTAGTCATATTGTCGTGGCATTGCGTCAACCTGTCATATCCTACTAATAATCGATTAACACGACCCGAGCGACTCAGGTCACCCGACTTGTCAGAATTTCAAATCGAACACTGCGAGTAGAGTCGACAAATACACGTGCCGTGTGCAAAACGATCCGACCCAAGTAACCCACCTCCTAGCTGGGGTTGGCTACGAGCGATGATGTCACATTTGCGCTGGTACCATCCTGCAGGATAACAGTTACCGGTACCAATCATACATGTTTTTTTTAAAGAATAACTTAGATTAATGAAATGGAAATATAGCTAAACTAGGCCATCATAAAATACTTTAAAATCCTATTTTGCTGTAGTTTTATCGGTTATTTAAAAAAAAAAAAATTGTCCACCCGAGCGCGGAGAAGCGTATTCGATTATTCGACTCGAGTCTGTAGGATGTGCGCATGCGCCAAAAAGTGGCTCGGGTGACCCGAGTTGATTAATCGATTACGCCCCACGTGACGCCGCCCCGCCGGGTGCCAGGGCGTCCCGGGCCGGCGCACGAACCGCGGAGGGGCCGGGGTCGAGTTGGACCCCCGGTCTAGGCTCGGCGCAGTCTACAGAGTCTAGTCTACAGTCTAGGGTCTAGGCTGTCAGCACCATGGGCTGCGACAAGGGTAAGACGATGGTGCGACGACACTACGACTACCACACGACGATGATACGAAGTTGCAATGTTGGTGCGACGACGGAACGACGACGGTACGAGGAGGGTACGACGACGGTACGACTACGATACGACGATGGTATGAAGGTGCGACGATGGTGCGACGACGGTACGACGACGGTGCGACTACGATACGATGATGGTACGAAGGTGCGACGATGGTGTGACGAGGGTACGACGAGGGTATCACGACAGTGCGACTACGATACGACGATGGTACGAAGGTGCGACGAGGGTACGACGAGGGCACGACGAGGGTATCACGACGGTACGACGACGGTGCGACTGAATGACAGAACGCTTCCTCCGCCTCAGCCTCCTCCTCCGCCTCAGCCTCCTCCTCCGCCGTCTCCTCTGTCTCCAATTCCAACTCCACCTCCCAACTCCAGCTCCACCTCAATCTCCAACTCCATCTGCACCTCCAACTCCATTTCCACCTCCAACACCTCCAACTCCAATTCCATCTCCAACTCCATCTGTACCCCATCTCCATCTGCACCCCATCTCCATCTCCAACGCCATCCCCGCCTCCAACTCCATCTCCATCTCCAACTCCATTTCCACCTACAACTCCATCTCCACCTCCATCTCCACCCCCAACTCCAATTTCACCTCCAACTCCACCTCCAACTCCACCTCCAACTCCACCTCCAACTCCAAATCCAACTCCACCCCCCCCCCCAGAACCACATCCACACACACTCATGCGCACTCGACTCGCACACACATAACCAGATCGGATGGCTGAATAAGTTGAGCGTCTGCCTCCCGTTTTAGGAGATCATGGTCGAGTCAAACCAATGACTTAAAAAATTGATACTTGACGCTTCCTAGCCAGGCATTCAGCATTATTAGGATAGATCAAGGACTGGTTGGCTCAGCGTTAGGATAATGTGACTCAGTGGGATATCAGGCCATGGTGAGGGTGGCCTGGTCCCTTACTGGGTCAGAACTATAAAATCGCCATGAGTGCGCACTGTCACAAGTCGGTAGAGGTCCGGATATGACCTTAGATGTTGCCAGGAGACATATCCACATATACACACCCTCACATACACTCCCACACAACCTCACACAACCTCACCCACTGCCGTATACACTCCCATACATACTCTCAGATATATACACATACTTGTCGCTGCCTAGCCAAACCAGGCGCTCAACATTAATAGGATAGGGCCAGGACTGGTTAGCTCAGCATCAGGATAACATGACTGAGTGGGAAACCGGGTTATAGTGCCAATGACCTGGTCTCCCAATGGGGCAGCACTATATAGTCACCATGAGTGTGCACTGTTGCTAGGAAGTAAAACTCAAACAAACAAACACACACACACAAAATCGCTGCCCCGCCCCAATCCCCGCCCGTGACTGTGCATGCACCTCAGGCGGGGGTAGCGGTGTGGGGGGTGGGGGGTGGGGGGTGGGGGGTGGGGCGTATGAGCGCGCGATGGTTGCTGGCGTGGTGCGTGGACTGTGGTTGGTTGTCCAAAACATCACTGATTAATGAATAAAGAACAGATTTCTTAATGGCCGGTGCACACCTACCGTTTACGACCTAAAACTGCCCGTTTCGCGCATAAAACTGGGTTTTAGTCGTTAGGTGTGCGACCCCCTAGCAGTGCACCTAGATGCATTGCGATTCGTGAAATATCAAATCAGTTTTACGGCTTACTACTTAAGATCGCAAGAATGTCGAAAAATGAATCGGGCCATTCGAGAAACGCTAGGTGTGAGGCGGTCAGCAGATCGTTCGTATACGGTGTATTGTGCTAGGGCGCGGTCGAGCGTTGAGGGGTTTTAACGATCACTCAATCACAGCCACTGGAAAATAAAGGTCAAGTGGCGTTGTTCCGTGACAACAAGAGGAGAAAAATGGCGGAGACTGGTCGATGTGAGGTCCGTGGATGAGGTTTCAATCTTAGAAATGTGGAGTAGAATCCGGACCGGTGTTTATTTGGACGTTACGTGTGGCCAGACTACTCACAATCGGGTGAAGTAGAGATTTGCTATTCTACACCCTTAGAGACAGAGCATCACTGCAGAGGGATTCCAGTCAGCGTAGGGTCGGGTTTTGCGGAATAAATTATTATACTATTCACTGTTATGTTTGTTGACATAGGCGCGAGATGCGGCGTTGGCCGTAGAGATCCATACTACGCTAGCTACCTACAGGTTCTTTACAGGTTATTTACATGTTGTTTCTGCGATTGAGAAACTATATATGACTTCATCGGGGGAGTTAATCGGGACTTAATCGGGATACGTAATTGGGATACTTTGTCCCAGAAATTAGGCGAGAAGTGTGACTACCGGTAGAATGTTACCCGACAAGATGGTGGACGCAAAACGGCGTCTCTTTCAATTTGCAAGCGCATTAAACTATATATTAGAAGATTTGTTATTACTTTCACTAGCTCACAGTTGCCGCGTTAACACTGCCACCTATGTTTATAATGTCTGTTAGATCGATATCTACTATATATCATACGATGTGCTTTGATCTTTTATAACAGCCTCCTCAATCCAGAAGAGGATGACAAACCTCCGAACGCAGTTCACGAGATTCCGCAAACAACCTGCGTCGGGATCGGAGGGGAAGCGGCTCACGACACGCCAGAGCTGGATTCAGTCGTCCCTGTCGTTCCTGACTCCCCACGTCCAGAAACGGCAGAGTGTCAGTAACTACCCACTCCCCGGCACAAGCTCCAGCCAAGACAATGAAGAGGTAAACTTACCTAAAAATACAACGTTAACAATTCGTAATACAATTAACCAACTTTATTAATATTGCGTTTCACTAAATCATGGCCGTCTGCCACGGCACCGATCCGGTCTGGGAGTTGACGTACTCGACCAGATAGTCGCGTTGAGTTTTCGCCCAGTGCGTAGAATTTGTACCTGTGGGTAGTGTGGCCTGGCTGAGGACTCTGTCGCCTCTCCAGCTGCCGGGAGTGACGTCGTGTGTTGTGGGGTCCTCAAAGTCCACATTTGCAGTACTGCCTACCTTTTCCCTCAGGTAGTTGTGTAGCGCACAACTCGCCATCACAAGGCTTTCCACTTTGTCAGGGGCAAGGGCGATGTTTGTCAGAAACACCCGGAAGCGATTGGACAATAGACATGCCGACCAGGCAATTCTCCTCGCACTTATACGGCGCGGGGCAGGACGCGACAGTGCCGTATGTTGAATATCGCTCGCGATCCAAACCTCAAATGTCTGTGTGGCGAAGGTTTCATGAGATTTTCTTGAGGGGAAAACGGCATTCGTTCGGCTAGGCGATGAAATACCAACGGGCCGATCGTCGCGCGGAGCAGATGTAGAGGTGAGGAAGGATTCCGGCATGTTTTTTCCAGTTGTTGGCTGGAGGGGGGCAAACGCGTTGGAAAAAAACTCCCGTCCGTCACTGACCGACGTCTCTATTAGCACATACAAATACAAGACATCCGCACGTCAACGATAGTAGATGAACCGGTAGTCCGCGTCCACCAAGGCCATCAGTACAATACTGAAAGTGTTCTTGTAGTTATAGAACGCGGAGCCGGAGTGTGGAGGTGGCTTGATGTGGATGTGCTTGCCGTCCAACACGCCCAAGCAGTTGGGGAAGTTCCACCGTGTTTGGAACACATCCGCTACCTTCCTCCACTGCTCCGGAGTTGACGGGGTCTGCAAAAAACAAAACACATACACAATAAGATGCACAGTATTTTTTGTAAAATTATAAATTGTTACTGTTGGCAAACTAATAATTTGTTTCTTTTTTACGGGCACGCAGGCGGTCGTGGAGGATGCGACGGACCACGGCGCGGTGATGGAATCGCAGAGTGTAATCGCAGACGACGAGGATGAAGGGCATTGGAACGTGCCGACCACCCCAATGACCAGCCACGAACCGGTGATAAGCAAAAACAAAAGAAAGCGAGCGGAAATGGAAACGCGAGAGAACAACTTGATGGAGCTCGTTCTGCACAACTTAAAGGAAAATACCGGAGAGCGGGACGATGCCATCTCGGTCTTCAGTATGAATATCGGCATGAAGTTGCGAAAAATAACTGACCCTCGAATTCTACTGATTGTACAAAATGACATCGAACAAGCGTGCTTCCGCGGCAACATGAAAATGTTGGAGTTGACGAGTAAAACTCAACAGGAAGACATTGCGCAATCCACCGGCACAGCGACAGACGCCCCTAGGGCCAGTTCCTCCTTTTCTTATATGAAATTGTTGAGTGCTGATGACTACAACGATTGTCCTCCTTAATGTTATAGAAAACGAAATACAACGGAGAATTTACCATGAGACTGGGTATTTTTAGTTGTAGTCGCTTCTACTAGCGCACCGATTCACTTGTAGTGATGTAAAAGTTGAGTTGCATTGAAACGTTGTAACTGCGCGGGTTTGGACATTACTGCGCGGGTTTGTAAGTTGTATTTAGTATAGAAATGAGACTAACGTGAAACTGCGCGGGTTTGGACATTACCACCGTGCTTTAGTAGACCAAACATTTTCTGTTTTACTGATGTAAGTTTTAAGTAGTGATTTGCATTTGTATACAAATGAGACAGTTTTAAGTTGTTAGTCGCAGTGAAATTGACGGATATGTTTTACTGATTTCAGTTTTAAGTAGTGATTTGCATTTGGATACAAATGACACAGTTTTAAGTTGTTAGACGCAGTGAAATTGACGGATATAAGTTTTAAGTTGAACCTGAAACTGGGCGGGTTTGGACATTAGCAACATCTTTCAGGAGATGATTTAAGTAGTGATTTGCATTTGGATACAAATGACACAGTTTTAAGTTGTTAGTCACAGTGAAATTGACGGATATAAGTTTTAAGTTGAACCTGCAACTGGGCGGGTTTGGACATTAGCAACATCTTTCAGGAGATGATTTAAGTAGTGATTTGCATTTGGATACAAATGACACAGTTTTAAGTGGTTAGTCGCACTGAAATTGACTGATATAAGTTTTAAGTTAAACCTGTAATTGCGCGGGTTTGGACATTAGCAAATTGTTGTAGAAGACGCAGGACATAAGAGATTTTCTGTTTTACTTATATAAGTTGTAGTCACTTCTAATTGTTCCACGATTCAATTGTAGTGAAGTGAAATTAGTAAGTTTTAGTGCCTTTTAAGTTTAAAGTTGTGAATCGCATTGAATATAAAAATGAAAATGATCATTTTTACTAAGAACACTATTTCGTGTGAAACCCAATAAAACAAAATGATCACAACCACAGTTACCTTGAAGTATTCATCCTTCAGCGCCTCGTAGATCGCGTCGCAGGTTTCGGGGACGATCTGGCCGATGGTGGTGGCGCCAACACGGAACTGGTAGCTAATGCTCTTGAACGATTCCCCTAGAAACATGCAAAGGATTTTGGTAAGGTCAGCATGCCTCGTAGCACAAAGTTTGGACCGATTCATCTATATGGCTATGCTATGCTATGCACAGACAATAATAAACCAATTTAAAAAAACAGTAAATGCTAACCTGTGGCCAGGAATCGTAGTGTGATGGCGAGCCTCTCCGCAGCTGACATGGACGCCCTAAACCGAGTATTCTGCCGCGCGATCCGACGTTCGACAAGGGCGAGCAGCTCGTCAAACTGTTGCGCCGGCATCCTCGTGTAGTTGGTGAAGACTTTCGGTTCAGACTCACGTAGTCCAGCCACCAGCGTGTGGAAAGTGCCAAGTTCCACACGCTGCGCGATGTGTGGACGCACCCACAATTGCTGACCAACCCTACCACGTCGGACGTGACGTATGGCAAGTAATGCTAGTGCGACTGCAGTATTTCTTTTTTGTTGTTTTGAACGGGGCGCCATCTTGCATATCTGCTCAACAACCGCTCCCGATAGTTGGCGCCACCGACACCAGTCGTCCACAGACGTGGCGCCATCTTGCGATGAGGCTCTCAAATTGTTCAAGAACTGCTAGGAGGCGCTGATGCTAATGTAGTTTGTGCTAAAGACACCAGGTGAGCGGATCACAGTCGTGAATCGGGACGGTAGATGTGCGCGGCCCAGTCGGTAGATGTGTACACCCTGTCGTCAGTTTTTAGTCGCGAAACGGGTCGTGACGAGTCGCGTCCACCAGTCAGTTTTAGTGCGCGAATCGTAAACGGTAGGTGTGCACCGGCCTTAAGCCCTGTTCAAACACGGGGCAGTTAATTCGAATCATATGAATCGACTTGCCTAGTTCGGCTCACATTTGGCGTGTGAACGCGCGGCTGAGGTGGTTTAGGGCTGATTCGACTCATATAAATTGGATTTTATAAACGACCTAAGTAGGTGGTTTATATGAACCGAATTTTATGATTTGACTTATATCGCCCGTGTGAACGCAACCGACTTACTTGATGCGGATTAAGGGCGTCACACGCATGCGCAGTCGAGAATTGAGTTTGTTTATTTTCCGGTCAATCAAAAGCGCATATTATAGAATTTAGTCTATAAACCGCTAGCTGCGCGCAGATATTTTTTTCATCATTTATTTTTAGGTTTTCACTGCCCAGCAGAAGTTTTGATCGTTCCAAAACAATACGATTCAGTCCATAGATATCTGGTTAGTATCGACTTGCTCATGCGCAGATATCCACTTCCGCCTTAAACCGACTCAAGTACTGCCCGTGTGAACGCAATACACTTTCAAACACTTTCAAACTCGGTCCGTGTGAACGGTGCTCTAAATCGATTTATATAATTCGCCTTGTCTAAATCGGTTTAAACTTTTCCCGTGTGAACACGGCTTATTACACCCCAGCTATTTCTGATTAATAAATATTAGGCTAAGAAAATATATATAGTCATGATCTTCCATTCTCAAGGACTTTCCATGATCCTTAATGCTAGGTACACACCTAGCGTATACGATCGTTTTTCCGCACCCACCTACTGTATACGATCTAAAACTGCCCAAAAGTCGTGAGGTGTGCACTCCCCTAGCACACCTACCGATTGCGATTCCCGATTTTTAGGGCTAAAACGGTAGGTGTGCGCTAGCATTACGATTGCGATTCCCGATTCGAAAAATGAATCGGCCCGATTTCAGTTTTAAGCAGATCGGTATGTGTGTACCTAGCACAGCAGTCGCTAAAGACAGGTACAATTGTACACGCGTCTCTTTTTGCACTGAGCGTTCACGATGCAACACCAAACACTGGTCAATGGCAAATTGGGTCAGAGGTCACGTGACGGGTCTCAGGTCACAGGTCAGCTAGTACACAGGTGAAGCCATAGCCAACATGGCCACCTCTCCAGGCACCAGGTAGTGTGACCGAGGCGGGTTGGTTACATATACACACACACCGATCCACCTGACGTCAGCTATGTTAACAGGTAGAGAACCGGGCGCCGTGGTCAAATCGGCAGAGCGCGGACCTCGCGTGCGGAAGGTCGGGAGTTCGTTCCTGGTTGAGTCAAACCACTGACTTATAAAAGTGATGCTTGTCACTTCCTAGCCTGGCGCTCGGTTTGTTTGTTGTTTGTTTTACATCCTCGCAACATCTAAGGGCATATCAGGAGCGGTACCGACATGTGCATACATGTGCATGCATGTGCGTACATGTGCATGCATGTGCATACATATGTGTACATGTGTGTACATGTGTGTTTGTACACGTGTGGACATGTGCATGTGTTTGTACATGTGTGGACATGTGCATACATGTGTGTACATGTGTGTACATGTGTGTACATGTGTGTACATGTGTGGACATGTGCATACATGTGTGTGCATGTGCATACATGTGTGTGCATGTGTACATGTGTGTGTCTGTACATGTGTGTACATGTGTGTGGACATGTGTGGACATGTGTGGAGATGTGTGTACATGTGCATACATGTGTGTACATGTATGGACATGTGTGTACACGTGTGGACATGTGTGTACATGCGTGTGCATGTGTACATGTTTGTACATGCATACATGTGTGTACACATGTGAACATGTGTACACACATGTGTGGACATGTATGTGGACATGTCCATACATGTGTGCGTGTGTGGACATGTGCATACATGTGTGTGCATGTGCATGCATCTGTGTACATGTATGTACATGTGTGTACATGTGTGTACATGTGTGGACTTGTGTGTACATGCATGTACATGTGCATACATGTGTGGACATGTGTGTGCAAGGTTTGTGTGTTCTTGTTTTACATCCTCATGTGTGTACATGTGTGTGCACATCTGTGCACATGGGTACATGTATGTACATGTGTGTATGTGTGTGTCTACATGTGTGTGCATGTGTGTGTACATGTTTGTACATGTGCGTACATGTTTGTACATGTGTGTACATGTGCATACATGTGTGTACATGTGTACACATGCATATATGTGTGTACATATAGGGACATGTGTGTACATGTGTGGACACGTGTGTGCAAGTGTACAGTTTGTTTGTCATTGTTTTACGTCCTCATGTATGTACATGTGTGTGCATATGTTTTCACGTGTACACGTGTACATGCATCTACATGCATGTACACATGTGTGTACAGGTGTGCGTGTGTGTGTACATGTGTGTACATGTGTGTGCATGTGTGTGCACATGTGTGTATGTGTACATGTGTGTACATGTGCGTACATGTGCATACATGTGTGTATGTGTGTGTATGTGTGTGTACATGCGCGTACATGTGTGTACGTGTGTATGTGTGCACATGTGTGTACACGTGTGTACATGTGCATACATGTGTGTACATGGGTGTACATGTGCATACATGTGCATACATGTGTGTGTATGTGTGTGTACATGTGTGTACATGTGTAGGTGTGTATGTGTGCACATGTGTGTACATGTATGTACATGTGCATACATGTGTGTACATGTGGCTGCGGTTGTTGTTTGTGTCATTGCTGGAAGACAGACAGAGTTAGAGGGTGTGTGTGTGTGGGGGGGGGGGCGTTGATGGGTGTCAAACAGTTGTATCCATAAAAAATAAAATAAAATAAAAAGTTGGACAATAATAACACGCCGAGGGTGTGTGTGTGTGTGGTGCCGTCCCGGCAGGCACCGCGGGTGTGCGTGGCGCCGTGCTGCGGGGGTTACAGATACTTACACACACTGCACGTCGTGTACAGGATACGTGACAGGATCGGCGACGGGGCGTTAAAAAAACAACAAAAAGCAACAGCAAAAAAACACCCAAAAAAACTGTTTATCGCCAGGGCCATTCCTGCACTGTTCAACCAGCAAGCCCGACCTGCGGCCAGACCGACATAAAGGACAGTATATTTGAATACAAGTCAGTCTAGATTTACTCAAATATTTTGGATTTTAATTTAACCTTACATTAAATTATGGTAGAGTGTTTTTTGGTTGGCATCCCCCAAGAGGGTGCTTGATCTTCCTATGAACAAATTGTCAGTTCAACAATAAAGTAGTGGTCTGCACTGACCTCTCAGGCAATGAGCCGCATACTGGACAGACAGGTAGACGTGGGTAAGGTGATGACATCAGGGAGCCTAGGTGGTGTAATAGTTAGCACACTGGCCCGGAATGCAAAGAGATGTGGGTTCGAGTCCTGCTCTAGGGGCAATATTTCCCATTTTCATCACCCCCCCCCCCATGACAATAACATGAAGATGAACAAATTGTTTAATTACAGGGGATGCACATGTCATAGACATGATTCCTTATAAAGATGAAGGGTTACATAGGTTTACGACATTCTAGAGATATATCTTAGATTGCCGAGCTACACGCAACGGTCACGTGGTCTTCATGAGAACGCTGGCACAATCAGCTGCACCGCAGTTAATATAATACCCCTTTGTCTCAGTTATCCAAGTTAGGTAGACATGCACAGGTACGCTGACAGATCTGCGCATACTTTTGGTTGGTTGGTTGGATGTTTGAGTTTTACATCCTGGCAACATCTAAGGTCATATTAGAACGGGTACCGACTTGCTACAGTGTGCACTCATGGTGACTTTATAGTGATGCCCCACTGGGAAATCAGGTCACTGGCAACATGACCTGATATACCACTCAGTGACATTATCCTAACACTGAGTTAACCAGTCCCTGCCCTATCCTATTAATGCTGACTGAGAGGCTAGGAAGCGACACATATCAATGTTATAAGTCATTGGTTTGACTCGACTGGGAACCGAAACTGGAGGCAGTCCCCATCAACATTATCTTCTTTTAACGCCAATGTCACACCCCCCACCCCACCCACACCCCCACCACCCCCTCCTCCACCCACCCACCCACCCACCCACACACGAACACACACACACCTCACACACACACACACACACACACACACCCACACACCCACACCCACACCCACACACACACACACACACACACACAGAAGAACACGCTCAATACAGGCTGCAACAATAATAATACCCCAGCGTGCCATGACGTCACAAATAGCTCCGGTGACGTCACAAATGCGCCTACGTCAGATCTCTGCATTTTATCCTAATTTCATCCGACGAACTTTAACAAAATCGATCATTGCGGGTTTTTTTCCCCCACCAAGGAATGCGATGTGTGTGGGATTTGTTCCCCCCCCCCCAACCCCTTCTTTTTTGTCCTTTAAAAAAAAAACCACTAAAAACTTGGTTCTGATTCATTTCACATCGCGCAGAATTATTTGCATTCTATCGCGTTTCTTTCAGGCTGCAAAGTCGCTTTGCTAGGAGCTGATTTTTTTTTTTAATTAAAAAAAAAAAAAAATCTTTCTGATCTTTTCTTCATTTCTCCCTTTCTCAATACACGATATGAATGAAATTGAAAGCTTTCAAGACGTTGTAATAAAGACTGCACGATAAGCTATCAGCAGACGTATGTGCCAGTCTTCTATCTTCTATCTTTGTGGTGTTCTCTGTGGCAGAGTGGTTAGAGTGTCTGACTCTTTTCTAGGTCACACTCCTAATCTGAAGGTCAGTAGTTTGATTCCCCCATCCCCCCTGCCCTAACTCTGCCAATTTGGATTTCCACCGCTGTGTATAACTTAAAGCGTCATCAAAGGCCGGTTGCTCTCAACTCATACCGTGTCTATGTGGTGTGGGAGGTTAAAAATCTGATGGGTAGGTAAAAGTGTAGGCTCAGGCTTTCTATCGACAAACTGTCTAATGGTGAAAACAATTCAGATTTATCCATGATAGGCAGTTTAAAGGGGGGGGGGGGGAAGAAAGAAAAAATCTTCTATCTTTGCGCAATTACAAGTTGCTTGTGAGGTGTGAAGCAGGTCAGGCTTGAATTATCTATCACTGTATACAGCAAAGTGGGCTGTTTTGATGTTTTAAATGGCAGGAATCGAAAGTCAGATATTATTCACGCTAACACCAATCAGACTAATTGATGGATACTGACAGTCAGATAATATTCATGTTCAGACTAATCAGACTAATTGATGGATACTGACAGCCAGATAATATTCATGTTCAGACTAATCAGACTAATTGACGGGTACTGACAGTCAGATAATATCCACGCTCACACCAATCAGACTAATTGATGGGTACTGACAGTCAGATAATATTCACGCTCACACCAATCAGACTAATTGACAGGTATTGACAGATAATATTCACACTGACACTACTCAGACAAATTAACAGAATAATGACAGTCAGATAATATTCACACTCACACCAATCAGACTAATTGACGGGTACTGACAGCCAGATAATATCCACGCTCACACCAATCAGACTAATTGATGGGTACTGACAGTCAGATAATATTCACGCTCACACCAATCAGACTAATTGACAGGTATTGACAGATAATATTCACACTGACACTACTCAGACAAATTAACAGAATAATGACAGTCAGATAATATTCACACTCACACCAATCAGACTAATTGACAGGTACTGACAGTCAGATAATATTCATGTTCAGACTAATCAGACTAATTGGTGGATACTGACAGCCAGATAATATTCATGTTCAGACTAATCAGACTAGTCACGCTCACACCAATCAAACTAATTGACCAGTACTGACAGTCAGATACTATTCACTCTCACACCAATCAGACTAATTGATGGTTACTAACAGTCAGATAATATTCCTGCTAACACCAATCAGACTAATTAACAGGTTACTGACAGTCAGATAATATGTATGCTCACACCAATAAAACTAATTGACAGGTACTGACAGTCAGATACTATTCACGCTCACACCAATCAAACTAATTAACAGGTTACTGACAGTTGCAGTCAGATAATATTCACGCTCACACCAATCAGACTAATTGACAGGTACTGACAGTCAGATAATATTCAGGCTCACACCAATCAGACTAATTAACAGGGCTCCGACAGTCATGTTTCAGACGCGGGTCATAATGCGCATGCTCTGTCTCATAGACTACATCGCCATTCCAGCCCCATGGTGCATTGTGGGATGCATGGGAGAAAAACAAACCTGCGAGAAGCACATGGCACATGCTAATACACTGGGTGCAGCTATGAAATGTGCTAGTTTAAGCTCATCTCAGCTCTTGTTTGAAACATAGAATACCAACTAATAATATATATATAATAAATTAAGATATTAATCTTTTATCGAGCATTGCATTTACATCAATATAATCAGCACATCTTATGCCATGTGCATTTAGATTTAGACAAATCTGGTCACTCAGACTAGTACTAGTGTTAGAGCCATAGCCAGACTCAGTTTTACTTATTTTATTCATGTTTTTTTTATATCCTATGGTTAATGACATATTTAGAACTAGAAACTGAGTAGGGTAGGGTTAATCAGATATTGCTTTTATATTTCTTTGAAACAAGTTTTTGTTGACACATTTGACATTTTAATATTTAGAACAAGAATTAATGTCTAATCAATGGTGATGTAAACAAACATCAGCCTGTAAAGTGACTGAAATTGTATGTTTCTTAGCTGAAAATTCTTAATTATGGAGGGTTGTGGCTTAAACATATTCATTAAATTATTATATTGCATCCATCCATCCATGTTTGTGCTAAATTGTTATGTATTTTTTTAAATTAATTTAAAATAAAATCAAAGTTTTTCCCTATGCGTATCAGCAAACTCAATGGCCGTACGCATTTGCTTTGCTGCCAACGCCGTTTTCAGCGCATGCGCAGTCGGAACGGTGATCTCGTCTATCCTTTCCACACCCACCGGTCTACAAAGTTAACCCCCCCCCCACACCCGCCCTACGACCCAGCCACAGGAGTGCGCACGCAGCACTGCCAGTCAGTCCCACCCCCTCCTGGTCACCGTGCCCACCCACCTGTCTCCCTCCTGGTTCCCTGGACTGCCGCCTCCAACGCACAGCAGCAAAGCACGGTGCTCGATGACTACCCATCGGATACCCACATCCAACCGCCCCTCCCCATTTCAACTCCCCCCCCCCCCATCTCCACCCCCTCACCCCTACTCCACCCCATAACTTCCACCCCACCACCACCACCACCCTTCCTCACAAGGCTGACACGTGACATTGCAACATCTCACAAGAAGCACAGAATTGACTGGCGGTCCCTGGTTGAAATCTCAGTTCCTCAGCTTTTCTAAATAAACAAACAAATACATAAATGAATAAATAAATAATCAAATAAATAAAATGATCTCGTTGGTATTTTCGAGGCGCAGATTATCATCATCATGGTGGGTAAGGCGGATATATACGTGTTCTTTTGTGGGGGGGGGGGGAGGTTTAGGGGGTAGCTTCTCCAGCGTTTCAACAATGGATCTTCTCCCTGGTTGAGTGCGCGTGGAAGCCGCACCCCTTCCTCCTCCCTCCACCCCCTCCCTCCAGCTTTCCGTTCCCGATGCTCCCCCCCTTTTTTCCCGCCAACTCGCACCGCGTGGCTAAGAGGGGGGTGGGGTGGGTGGGGGGGGGAGGAGGTGGTGCTATCCCCACCCACGCACTCATTACCATCATGTCACGTGCCCCCCCCCCCACCCCATGCCATTCCTTTCTTCCCAACCACCCTCCCACCTATCTTTGCCTCTAGTTCCAGCCGCAGTCACCAGGGCAATGGAATCTAAAATATCACGTTACAATTCCAACCAATCCCACACACACATCACAGCGAATCACACACACACACACGCGCGCACACACACGCGCACACACACACTCTCACACACACCCCTCCCTCACCACCTCATCTCTTACCCCCTCTCATCGCCATGCATCACCAGACGGGACGGCCGAATGATGAGTTGAGCGTCCGTCTCCCGTATTGGTAGATCAACACCCAACCATCATGACGTCATATGGACACTTCCGCTCTAATCCTGGTCTGCAGCCATTGCTCCAGAAGCACCACTAGAAGTTAGATTGTTTGTTCGTTGTTTTACGTCCTAGCAACATCTAACGTCATATCAGGACGGGTAGTTAAAGCACTTCTATGGGTTCTCACAGACATTTCAGAACCAGTGTAAAACACCCTTCAACATGTCTGTGTACATTTCACTATGTAATGGTTGGTTGTTTGTTGTTTGACGTCCTAGCAACACCTAAGGTCATATCAGGACCGGTACCGGCTTGTGACACTGCGCACTCATGGTGACTTTATAGGTCTGCCCCACTGGGAAATCGGACACGCGGCACCATGACCGGATATCCAACTCAGTCACATTATCTTGACACCGAGCTAACCAGTCCTTGCCCTATCCTATTAATGCTGAGCGCCAGGCTAGGAAGCGACAAGTATCAATTTGAAAGTCATTGGTTTGACTCGACCGGGAACCGAAGTCCCGACCTTCCGCACGCGAGGTCCGCGCTCTACCGATTCGGCCACCGCGCCCGGTCACTATGTAATGCACACTTCCATAACCCATGTTCATTTCTCTTGCGACCACTTTATGACCACTTTGTGACCACTTTATGACCACTTTGTGACCACTTTATGACCACTTTGTGACCACTTTGTGACCACTTTATGACCACATTGTGACCACTTTAGATCAAAGATCTCCACCGTGCGACCAAAGCAACCTATGAAAATGGTCGCCGACCTCCGGGCGACCATTCAGGTGAATGAGATGCTCACGCCCTCAGCTGGTCACTCCACCTCACACATCCGGACTGAACACTACACAATTTTACCCACCCACCCGCACCGCGGAAAAATATAAACAATACCAATAAATCATCAATTAATTATATTGCGGGGGCTCATAATTAAACAATGGTCACGGCCATTCCTCTAATTGACACTTATTAATTAATTAACCATTAATTATTATTATATAATATTCTACATTACTCAACCACTGCTACCCGCGGGTTGCCATCTCCTCACCTCGCCTTGCTCACCTGTCACACCTCATTCATGCCATTCTCATCCCCCACTCTGATCACTACATGACACTGATTCTTTGCAGCTCGCGGACGCCCGCAAACCAGAAAGCCATTCATGTAATGCCCCCGGGGGCTGCCCGGAATAAAGACATGTTATCCCATCCGTGCCTCCTTGTCCTGTGTGCCATGGCCGCAATGCTGGTGGCAAGGAGGGTTTTTAGTGCAGTTGTACAACCTGCTTGTCACCAAAATGGTCGTAAGGAGGTCGGCGACCACTGAGTCGCAGGAATTTTGCGACAATTTTGCGAGCACTTGCGATCTCTTTGCGACGAAGCGTTTTTGTGTGGTCGCAAAGTGATCGCAAGTGGTCGCAAACAGAAGTATGACTGGGGTATAAGGAAACTGTATTTATTTAACTCATTCCAACTGCTATTAGAAACCAAATGAGAAGCAGGTGTGTGGAGACCAATGTGCACATGATGACGTTGGCTTTGGTGGTGTTGGTGATTATAATTATGAACGCCATCCATGTACTAGGTCAGATTAATGAACATCTATTTACAGAAACCGTAATATTTTCAATCACTTCATCATAGATTTAAAGTTGCCTAGTCCGATGGTTTTGAATTTCTGTATTTTTTTCCTGAGATCAATATATTAGATCGATCAGTAGTATCTACTTTACATTAGTTCAAAGTTACTTTTATTTCAAATGGTAAACTTTTGAGATATTTTTTGTGCAAACATTGAAATTTAGTTTTAGCAAGCTTGCCAAAACTCTGACACCATAGACTTCTGCAGTAACAGGTTCTGTTAAATTGACTCAGTATTGCCTTCTACGCAGGAACAAATGCTTAATAACTGGATGAGTATCTAAGTTAGATATGTAAAATCAAATCTAGATAATTGGTTTTGTTTTGAAAATTTGAAATTTCATCCGACTATGCAGCTTTAAGGACCAGACGGGATGGCCGAATGAGTTAGAGCGTCCATCTCCCGTGCTGGTAGATCGTGGGTTCGAACCCCGGTCGAGTCAAACCAATGACTTAAAAAGTGCTACTTGTCGCTTCCTAGCCTGGCGCTAGTCATTATTAGGGCATGGCAAGGACTGGTTAGCTCAGTGTCAAGATAATGTGACTGAGTGGGATACCAGGTCATGGTGCCGGTGGCCTGGTTTCCCAGTGGGCAGCACTATAATGTTGCCATGGGTGCGCACTGTCACAAGTCGGTACCCGTCCTGATATGACCTTAGATGTTGCTAAGAAGTAAAACAACAACAAACAAACAAACATCATAGCTTTAAAAGTGTATTAGATGGAGTCAGGCATTTGTTGATACATGATGTTGGTGGTGCTGGAGATTGTACATGCCGTCCAAGTGTTGAGCCAGTTGCAACAAAGACCTGTGTAAAGAACCCATAATGATTGCGATGACTTCACCGCACATTTAAAACTACATCAGAGGCTGAGGCTGTTTCAAGCTGACTATTATGTATCTTATTTGTAGTTGTTGTGATTATTTATGGTGATGACGATGACGACGATGATGATAATTGTGGTGAGGGTAGCTTTGTTGCTGTTGGTGGTTGGTGGTGGTTGTGGTGGGTGGTGGTGGTGGTTGTGGTGGGTGGTGGTGGTTGTGGTGGGTGGTGGTGGTTGTGCTTGTAGTGGGTGGTGGTGGTGGTTGTGGTGGGTGATAGTGGTTGTGATGGGTGGTTGTGGTGGTGGTTGTGTGGTGCTGGTAGTTGTGGCGTGGTTGTGGGTGTGGTGGGTAGTGATGGGTGTGGTGGTGGTTGTGGTGGAGGTTGTGCTGGTAGTTGTGGTGGTGGTTGTGGTGGGTAGTGGTGGTTGTGGTTGTAGTGGGTGGTGGTGGGTGGTAGTGGTTGCTGGTTGTGGTTGCGTGGTGGTAGTTGTGGTGGTGGTTGTGGTGGTGGTTGTGGTGGGTAGTGGGGGATGTGGTTGTAGTGGTGGTTCTGGTGTAGTGGTGGTGGTGGTGGTTGTAGTGGTGGTAGCTGTAATGGTGGTTGTGGTGGCGGTGGTGGTGGTTGTGGTGGTGGTTGTGGTAGTGGTTTCGGTAGTGCTTTTGGTGGGTGTGGTGGTTGTGGTTGGTAGTGGTGGTGGTTGTTGTGGTGGGTGTGGTGGTAGTTGGGGTTGTGGTAGTGGTTTCTGTGGGTGTGGTGGTTGTGGTGGTTGTGGTTGTGGTTTCGGTGGATGTGGTGGTTGTGGTTGGTAGTGGTGGTGGTAGTAGTGGTGGTGGTTGTCATAGTGGTGGTGGTAGTGGTAGTGGTGGTGGTAGTGGTTGTCATAGTGGTGGTGGTAGTGGTGGTGATAGTGGTGGTGGTTATGGTGGTGATGATGATGTTGTTGGTTTGTGGGAGTTTTACGTCCTGGGATCATGTAAGGTCATATCAGGATGGATACCAACTTGTGACAGTGCACACTCATGACAATTTAATATTGCTGTCCCACTGAGAGACCAGGCTGCCGGCACCATGACCCGATATCCCACACACTCATATTATCCTGATACTGTGCTAACTAGTTATTTTCGTATCCTATTATTATTAATGCCGAGCACCAGGCTAGGAAGCGACAAGCATCAGTTTTGTAAGTCATTGATTTGAGTCGACCGCGAATCGAACGCTCGACCTTCAGCATGGGAAGCCTGCACTCTACCATTTTGCCCACCGCATCCAGTGATGATGACGGTGGTAGTTGGTTGTAGTGGTGTTGGTGTCGTTATCGGTGGTGGTGATGATGATGGTGGTGATGATGGCGGTGGATGGTTGAGTGGCATTGGTGTTATTGGTTGTGGTTGCGGTGATGATGATGGTTGGTTGTAATGATGATGGTGGTGATGAGCTCCTCGGAGCAGACTCAAAGGCTTTGGGGATCGTGCTTTTAGTATTGCTGCCCCGAGACTGTGGAATGCTCTGCCAGGATATATCACAGATTGTAAATCTGTTGGTGCTTTTAAAAAAGGTCTTAAGACACATTTGTTTGAATCTGCTTTTAACTAGGTGACATTTATTTTCCTGTATATTTTGTTGTTGTTATGTAAAGCGCCTGAGAACGGCTTGCTGGATCGGGCGCTATATAAATGTTTTATTTATTTTATTTTTATGATGATGCTGGTTGTGGTTGTGTTACTAGTGGTGGTGGTTGTGTTACTAGTGGTGGTGGTAGTGGTGGTGATGATGGTGCTGGTTGTGGTTGTGGTGGTGGTGGTAGTAGTATTGGTGTTACTGGTGGTGGTGGTGGTGATGGTTGGTTGTAATGATGATGGTGGTGATCATGATGCTGGTGGTGGTTGTGTTACTAATGGTGGTGGTTGTGGTTGTGGTAATGGTTGGTTGTAATGATGATAGTGGTGATGATGATGCTGGTGGTGGTTGTGTTACTAGTGGTGGTGGTGATGGTGATGATGATGGTGGTGGTGGTGGTGGTTGTAGTAGTATTGGTGTTACTGGTGGTGGTGGTGGTGGTGATGGTTGGTTGTAATGATGATGGTGGTGATGATGATGCTGGTGGTGGTTGTGTTACTAGTGGTGGTGGTGGTAGTGGTGATGATGATGGTGGTGGTGGTGGTGGTAGTAGTATTGGTGTTACTAGTGGTGGTGGTGATGATGGTGGTTGGTTGTAATGATGATGATGGTGGTGGTGGTGGTGGTGGTAGTATTGGTGTTACTGGTGGTGGTGGTGGTGGTTGTAGTGGACTTACTAGTGGTGGTGGTGGTGGCGGTGTGACTGGTGGTGGTGTTACTGGTGGTGGTGGTGGTGGTGGTAGTATTGGTGTTACTGGTGGTGGTGGTGGTTGTAGTGGACTCACTAGTGGTGGTGGTGGTGGTGGTGTTACTGGTGGTGGTACTGGTGGAACTGGTTGTGGTGGTGTTACTGGTGGTTGTGTCGGTTGTAGTGATGTTGGTGGTGGTTGGTAGTGCTGGTGGTGGTGGTGGTGGTGGTGTTACTAGTGGTGCTGGTGGTGTTATTCGTGGTGGTGGTGATGGTGGTGGTGTTACTAGTGGTGGTGCTGGTTGTAGTGCTGTTACTAGTGATGGTGTTGGCGGAGGTGGTGTTGTTACTAGTGGTGCTGGTGGTGTTACTGGTGGTGTTGGTGGTGGTGTTAGTGGTGTTACTAGTGGTGGTGTTGGTGGTGTTACTGGTGGTGGTGGTGTTGGTGTTACTGGTAGTGGTGTTGGTGTTACTAAGGGTGCTGGGCCTATATGCAGGAGTCGGTGGTAGCGGGTTTTGGTGTTACAGCCTATTACCGGGTAGCTATTGCCGACGTCGGGAACTGTGTCAAGTGCTAAGCAGGAGCGCGTAACACTTTGATTATAGCTACCCGTGAATTTATTTATAGATTTGGGAAATCCCTCTGCATCTGTACCCGTATATTAGGCTTAAATCTATTCAATGCGACCATATTTAACAGAATTACATACGCAATAAGTGAAATTTGATCTTTTAACCCTAAATTCGAAGCGTTATTAAGGCTACCGCCGCATTGGCGGCGATATTAATAGTTATATTTTCGAATCGACGAAGGTACAGTAAGCAAACCGCCGCCGCCGCCGTTTTCCATAGCAGGTATAGCGAGTGCATTAGGCCCAAATCTATTCAATGCTGTCATATTTAACAGAATTAGATACGCATTAAGTCACATTTGATGAAATTAACCCTAAATTCGAAGCAATATTAACGGTGCCGCCGTAACGGCGGCGATATTAATAGTTATATTTTCGAATCGACGAACGTAAAGTAAACAAATCGCCGCAGCATACCCTTGCAGGATGAGTTTCCCATTCAGTAAGTAGTGATATTGTGTGATTTAAACAGAAATTAATGTAGATCAATTTCAAATATACTTCAAACAATTTAATCTGTGCAAAAGATACATAAATATGTGATAATGTCTGAAGAATAAACTAGTCAAATAATACTTGACTACACTGCTAGCTCTGTGGAGTTCTAGCGGTGGCGGCGGTTTGTTTACTGTACATTCGTCGATTTGAAAACATTAATATCTCCGCCGATGCGGCAAAGACGTTAAATTTGCTTCGAATTTAGGGTTAATTTGTTGAAATTTCACTTATTGTGTATTTAATTCTGTTAAATATGGTCGCATTGAATAGATTTGGGCCTATTGAACTCGCTATACCTCCTATATACCATGGGTAAGGTACCACCGGGTAAGCTTTTGGTGTTAGGCCTATCACCCC
>CM059199.1:57276939-57373037 GCA_030323885.1 Branchipolynoe longqiensis
ATATATATATTATTATATTTCAGTATATATATATATATATATATCGGACTGAAGAAGCTGCTGGGAAAGCCGTTGGAAATCAGAGTAGGGAATGTGTCACCAACATTATTGTAGTCACCCAGTGACTACAAATGTTATAAAGATTTGGCAGGTCGGAAGATATTGGAATGAATATCAAACACATAGTGTGTGTACCGATTGGAGATGGTGGGTGTGGAGGGTACGCAAGAGTGTATATAGTATACTATCTCTGTGAGTGCCCATTAATTATAGTTCCCCGGGTGTGAGGAGGATGGAGGTGGTGGGTGTGGAGAGTATGTCAATGTGTATCGTATACTATCTGTGTGAGCACCCACTAATTATAGTTCCCCGCGTGTGTGGTGGATGGAGGTGGCGGGTGTGGAGAGTACCTCAATGTGTATCGTATACTATCTGTGTGAGCACCCACTAATTATAGTTCCCCGCGTGTGAGGTGGATGAAGGTGGCGGGTGTGGAGAGTACATCAATGTGTATCGTATACTATCTGTGTGAGCACCCAGTAATTATAGTTCCCCGTGTGTGTGCTGGATGGAGGTGCTGGGTGTGGAGAGTACATCAATGTGTATCGTATACTATCTGTGTGAGCACCCACTAATTATAGTTCCCGCGTGTGTGGTGGATGGAGGTGGTGGGTGTGGAGAGTACGTCAATGTGTATTGTATACTATCTGTGTGAGCACCCAGTAAATATAGTTCCCGCGTGTGAGGTGGATGGAGGTGGCAGGTGTGGAGAGTATGTCATTGTGTATCGTATACTATCTGTGTGAGCACCCACTAATTATAGTTCCCCGCATGTGTGGTGGATGGAGGTGGTGGGTGTGGAGAGTACCTCAATGTATATAGTATACTATCTGTGTGAGCACCCAGTAATTATAGTTCCCTGCGTGTGTGGTGGATGGAGGTGGTGGGTGTGGAGAGTATGTCAATGTGTATCGTATACTATCTGTGTGAGCACCCAGTAATTATAGTTCCCCGCGTGTGAGGTGGATGGAGGTGGCAGGTGTGGAGAGTATGTCAATGTGTATCGTATACTATCTGTGTGAGCACCCACTAATTATAGTTCCCGCGTGTGAGGTGGATGGAGGTGGCGGGTGTGGAGAGTACCTCAATGTGTATAGTATACTATCTGTGATTGTATACTATCTGTGTGAGCACCCAGTAATTATAGTTCCCCGCGTGTGTGATGGATGGAGGTGGCGGGTGTGGAGAGTACATCAATGTGTATAGTATACTATCTGTGTGAGCACCCACTAATTATAGTTCCCCGCATGTGTGTCTTCTGTGTGGGCTGTCACAACTGTATGTACTGTCTGTCAGAATGAAGAGTGTCCTTGACATTGACATGTGTACTGTGGGCGGTGTGTGTGGGATGGGGGGGTGGGGGTGGGGGGGGGGGGGGCGCTGTACACCCTGTTTAACCACTGTGGTATGCAAGTATACAATAAGCAGACAAGTGATCTGTTACTCCTCCTTCTACATCACTGTACCTCTCCCCCAAATGGTAACTTCGCCAAGTAACCTGAAAATTAGATATATTGGGTACAACTTTAATTTAATACTCATTCGCTAACGTATTTCAATAGGGATCGAAAGAAGTTAGATAATTAAATGTATATATATAATGTCTGGCCTGAAAAATCTCCACGATTTGGCGGATTTCCCTGATTTCTTTTATATTTACCAATTAACATTAAACAAAAGGAATCTGGATTTATATGACAACAATTTGGATTGAATCCCATTCTTATATGACCTTAGTTGTTGGTAGAACAGAATTTAACCCAACCAAGAAAGAGTTAGATATGGGCGATAATATAGGCACAACAAGGATAGTTGAAACCTGACTTCCAACATTTTTCACATTGCTACTAATCCTATGGGTCGAAAATCTGTGTTCTCACGGACATTCACCATCGGTGTAATGATCTCGGCTTGATTTCGGCGATTTTTTGCTGGAGACCACTTTCATCCCTGTATTTATAACATGCAATGTGATTTGTAACGATCATTCGTAGGCATTGGATAGGGGAACAGATGCTTTTAGAACAGATTTAGGTCAGAATGAGAATCTAATAACTGCACACCGGACGTGGTGGCCGAGTCTGAAGCGCGCAGGACCAGAGGACACTCCCTGAAGCTGAAGAAGTGGTACTCCAGACTGGACCTGCGACACAACTTTTTCGGCTTCAGGGTGATTGACCTGTGGAATGACTTGAGGGAGAGTGTCGTAGCAGCAACAGAGTCGGTGAACTGTTTCAAGTGCCGACTGGATGCATGCTGGTCAAGCATTACATATATCTTGGAGCCAGTGACAGTTGCTACAATCCACCACATCTGAAGAACTGTCTGGATTTATATTAATTAAGAGTGGCTAACAGGTCCAAGCCCTATTATAGCTGTATCCTATTGATTGATTGATTGATTGATTGATTGATTGATTGAATCCAATGACTTTAAAATTGATACTTGTCACTTCCTAGCCTGACGCTCTGCATTAATAGGATAGGGCAAGTGCTGGTTAGCTCACTGTCAGGATAATGTGCCTGAGTGGGATGTATGGTCATGGTGCTGTCGGCCTGGTCTCCCAGTCGAGCAGCACTATAAAGTCGGCATGAGTGTGCACTGTCACAAGTCCGTACCCGTCCTGATATGACCTTAGATGTTGCCAGGACGTAAAACTCTAACAACCAACCAATAACTCCACTGTACAAGGTCACTAGACTAGGACTAGAACTATGGTCATAAAGTCCAAAATATGTACGTGATTGTATAGGTGCATCATCATCATCATCATCATCATCATCAATTGCTTAACGGTGAGGGTCATTGGTACACCACAGATGACTTTGCAATCAGTTTTCTCAATTTCTCCTTGTTCTCCGCCGCCCTCTGGGACTTGCCAAACTCCAGGCGTGTCCATTCCGTTATATTGCCTTCCCATCTTGACCTTTGTCCGTCTTGTTTTCGTCCCCCTCTCACTGTGCCTTGCAAGATGGTTTTAGCCAGACCTGATGAACGGGGAATATGGCCATACAGGTACATGGCCAGGCGACTCTGTTTGGGTGGGATTAGATTCGCTAGATAGTATAATTTCAATGAATGTATGAAGCCGAAGACATTTAAGTGATATAGACTACAAAGAAAAGACCCCCTGTGAACCATTTGCAGTTTGTGCTATTTTCCGTTCCAACCAGTGGTCTACAACTGATTCATCAAAGGGTCTGGTATGTGTTGTCCTGTTCGTGGGAAAGTACATATAAAAGACCCCTTGCTGCTTATCGGAAAGTGTAGCCTATGTGGTGGCAGCGGATTTCCACCAAAAAAATATGTCAGAATGACAATATGTTTGATGTCCAATAGCCGATGATAAAAATCAATGTGCTCTAGAGGCGTCGTTAAATAAAACAAACTTTTACATTACTATTTGGGTGGGGTGATTAGATTCGCTAGATAGTATTATTTCAATGGATGTATGAAGCCGAAGATATTTCAGTGATTTAAACTAGAAAGAAAAAACAAGATGGCCAAATGAGTTGAATTCAAACCCTGACCGAGTCAAACCAATTACTCAAAAACGTATACTTCTCGCTACCTGGCCTGACGCTCAGCATTACTAGTGCAGAAAAACCTCTATAACCGACCACCTCCACACATCGACCACTCCCCTATATTGATCACTTTATTTGGGTCCCAAACGATCGCCCATACAATACCATTGTAGCGATTTTAAAAAACCTCCCTAAACCAACCACCTCCTTAAATAGACCATTTAAACCATGGTTGGTCAATTTAGAGAGGTTATACTGTATAGGGCAATGTGCATTAGAATGGGGAACCACCAATTGTTATTGACTGAAATTTCTCCTGCATAATCAAACGAATGTAGCAAAACATTTAAGGTAAAGAGAGACCCGCTATTCACTGTTTGCTGAATGTCGCTTTCCTGTTTGCGTATTTCAGAAGAAGAAGTGACGAAAGCGGACAGGTTGATCTCGCGTGGGGAGGCGTCCAAGACACTGATCGCTGCAGCCAAAGCAGCCCACCTAACGACAGCAACAGTCGCCAATGGAAACGGTTACCATGACAAACTAAGCCCTGCACACCTCCGCATTCCCGCTCCCTCCTTAACTACCAGCACCAGCAGCAGCACCTATACTACCACCACCACCGCCACAGCTGCCACTACTACCACCACTACTACTACTACCACTACTACTATTACTAGCTCTCCACCGCTGCAGCCCGTTGACGCCACCATTCTGACTTCCCCCACACCTTCCCCTCTGCGCCATGTCCCCAAACCCCCACCGCTGCTCCAGCACCCACAGCACCAGCATCACCTGCGGTCGCCTCGTGTGCCCACCACCGCCACAGCCCCCTCTTCTGCGCTCACCACCACCCCCCTCTCCGCCAACTCCGCCAACGCCACCACAACTGAGGCGGAAGACCTCAACAACAACAGTAACAACAGCAGCAGCAATGGCCATGACTCTTCTTCGTCCTGCTCGTCGTCCGCCGGTGGTGATGGTGGTGGCGGAATCTCGGTGCCCGATCATCCGGCTCACTGTCCCAGCCCCGCTCTAACAGTAACGATCGCCCCTCAGTCACCGAGGCCCACCGCGCATGGCCACGCGCAGTCCGGCCTAACGCAACCTGACCACGCCGGCCCTGACTCCACTCAACCCAGCCACGTTCAGCCCAGTAACACGCAATCCAGCCACAACCAACCCGCTGAAGTGCAACTTGGACACACACAACAGGGCCACACACAACCTAGCCCCACACAACCCGGTCCTGTGCAACCCGGCAGCGACGACGACGACGACAGCAGCAGCGGAAGCGGAACCATAAGCGGCGGTGGTGGCGGTGGCAGCAGCTGCAGTAACAACAACAACACCACCACTGGTGTCGCCTCCTCCTCCTCCTCCTCATGTAACAGCCATGTAACAGCGGTTGTTGGCGAAAGCGAGAAACATGTTACGCCTTCCGGCACAGCGTTGTGCTCGTTCTCGCTACCGGAGGGCACCACTGCAACGGCATCTGCGACTGCGACCACGAGCATCCTTCAGCACGTGGGTGGGGGTGCCGGCCCAGCAGGACTCTTCGGAACACCCGACTTGGTGACGACAGTGGGCGCAGGGAGCGGCGCGTACCTGCTGTGCCTGCCCCGCAACACTTGCCATTTCTGCGGTGCGGTGAAAAAAGGCCCTGCTGACCTACAGCGCCACCTACGCAAGCACACCGGCGAGCGGCCATTCGTGTGCTCTGTAAGTTGGGCGCCCGAACAACCCTGTACCTTGATATGATATAGAGGACAGCTCCCTACAGTGGACACCTCGCTGGGTGGGTGTCGATTGTAAGAAGAGTGTCTGCTCTGGTTGAAAGGTGGTTGGATAGTGAAATCTGTAATAGGCCCTCTAAACAAAAAAGCCCAACTTTTGTTAGATTAGTGGACACCTCTCTACAGCGGAAACTTGCTGGGTGGGTGTCCACTGTAGGAAAAGTGTCTGCTCGGCTGGAAAGGTGGTTGAATAGTGAAATCTGTATTTGGCCCTTTAAAAAAAACACACCCCAAAACAGCAAACCAAACTGTTATTAGATTAGTGGACACCTCCTTACAACGGACATTTTTGAGGTGTCCACTGTAGGCATGTGCCCGCTGTACCTGAGAGGTGGTTGAATAGTGAAATCTGCGTGTGATATCTTTTCTCTTTCTAAACATCGCCGAAATTAATCAATTATCATACGGTTTCTTTGCACTTACAATAGAGTAGTTTGTAATTGTCAACCTGAACTATTTAATTTAAAAAATAGTATATCTTGTTTTAAATCAACGGACTTTACAACCAAGTTGACAATGCCTCATTTAGTAATTTAACAACAAAAAGTTCACAGTCAAAATTAATTCGGTATTTATCAAAATACTCTCACAAAGGGAGAAAGTAGCAATTTTTCTGAATTTTGTGAAATTGATCTTCTTACAAAGCCAATGCAGCTACTTTCTATCACTACGTCATCATTCCACAATCAAATAACATGACAATCAAATAACATGACAATCAAATAACATGACAATCAAATAATATGACAATCAAATAACATGACAATCAAATAAAATGACAATCAGATAACATGGTAATCAAATAACATGACAATCAAATAACATGACAATCACATAACATGATAATCAAATAACATGATAATCAAATAACATGACAATCAAATAACATGACAATCAAATAGCATGACAATCAAATATCATGACAGTCAAATAACATGACAGTCAAATAACATGTCAGTCAAATAACATGTCAGTCAAATAACATGGCAATCAAATAACATGACAATCAAATAACATGGCAATCAAATAACATGGCAATCAAATAACATGGCCATTAAATAACATGGCAATCAAATAACATGGCAATCAAATTACATGACAATCAAATTACATGACAATCAAATAACATGACAATCAAATAACATGGCAATCAAATAACATGGCAATCAAATAACATGGCAATCAAATAACACGGCAATCAAATAACACGGCAATCAAATAACACGGCAATCAAATAACACGACAATCAAATAACACGACAATCAAATAACACGACAATCAAATAACACGGCAATCAAATAACATGGCAATCAAATAACATGGCAATCAAATAACATGGCAATCAAATAACATGACAATCAAATAACATGACAATCAAATAACATGACAATCAAATAACGTGATTAAAGTCAACAACAATTAAGTGTAATAAGGCACTGAACAAATTGCTTCTTTAGAAGTTTGATAGTTACTATTGAATTTCGAACCTAAACTTCTTGCCAATGTTCCGGGGCTAGCATCTTAACCATTTGACTATCCAGGCTCCCTGCTGCAACCTATTTGTCTATGTGGCTCCTTGCCTGAGAGGTCAGTGTAGACTACTACAATAATAATAATAATAATAATAATAATGTAGTAGTCTGCACTGACCTCTCAGGCAGGTAACCACATAGATGGGTAGTGTGTTGATATCAGGAAGCCTAGGTGGTGTAATGGTTAGCACACTGGACCGGAATGCAAAGAGATGTGGGTTCGAGTCCCGCTCTAGGCGCAATATTTCCCATTTTCATCACCCCCATGACAATAAAAATGTAAATATAATGTTAATAGAGCATCGTCATTCGCAGGAACCATTCAAAGGCACTGTGCAATAAAAGTGCAAAAACCATATTTACAACATGGTTACAAAAGCCGAAAGTTGCAGACATTGCATTTACTATAATAAGCCGCCTTACAGCTGCAGAGTCCGATGAAATATCAAATTTTCAAAACCGAACCAATCATCTAGATTTGATTTGACATATCTAACTTAGATACTAATGCACTTATTAAGCATCTGTTTCTGCGTAGAAGGCAGTACTGGGTCAATTTAACAGAACCTGTTACTGCAGAAGTCTATGGTGTCAAAGTTTTGGCAAGCTTGCCAAAACTAATTTTCCATGTTTGCACTCAAAATATCTCAAAAGTTTACCATTTAAAATGAATGTAACTTTGAACTAATGTAAAGTAGATACTAGCGATCGATCTAATATATTTAGCTCAGAAAAAATACAGAAATTCAAAACCATCGGACTATGCAACTTTAAATAGACGAGTTTTGAGAACAGATACACATTTCTCAAGAGATGCTGCTTTTTGTACATCATCTGACACAACGTATTCCATTAAGTAGTGACCTGCGGCGCAGAAGGCACAACCACCGTACGATTTGAGTTGCGCCACTATGATCTGTTATCATATCTGACTGGATAGTCTGAGAGTAGTGCAAGCCTCGTTTTCAATCACCTGTGAATCAGGTAATTAGCAAATTTGTTGCTAATTGGAAGCCTACAGTAGATCGACATATACACGGATGAAAGATCTCCATTGGGTGGGTGGTTGCTGGAGTTTTACATCCTGGCAACATCTAAGGTCATATCAGGACGGGTACCGACTTGTGACAGTGTGGGCCTCGCGTGCGGAAGGTCAGGAGTTCGGTTCCCGGTTGAGTCAAACCAATGACTTATAGAATTGCTACTAGCTTGACGCTTGGCATTAATAGGATAGGGCTAGGAGCGGTTAGCTCAGTGTCAGGATAATGTGACTGAGTGGGATATCAGGTCATGGTGCTGGTGGCCTGGCCTCCCAGTCGGGCAGCACTACAAAGTTGCCATGAGTCCGTACTTTCACAAGTCGATGCCCGTCTTGATATGACATCAGATGTTGCAAAGACGTAAAAACTCCAACAACCAACCAATCCACTGCCGTCAGAGGGCAGCTTGGGTGTGCAAATCCTCCATACTGCCTTTTTCACAGATCATGTTGCACGATGAACTGCTGTATAGACACATTCTTTGTAATCACACCTATGGAATATTATGATGACAAATTATCAGTACGTTCTCTTTTCAGAATTGTATGGACAAATTGTTAGTGCACCTTTTCCACATTTTGTAAAGACAAATTATTAGCAAGTCCTCTTTCCATAATTGGGAGGACAAATTGTTAGTTAGCCCTCTACAGAATTGTAGGGAGATACGTCTAAGGCTTCTCTACCCAGAATTGTGCTGGGCTCAATGATTTGCTAGTTGAGGAGGCTCCAATTGAGGACTCGTTTACAATTTAATACAGCGGCAACTTGTTAGTGCATCCCTCCCCAGGCTTGGCCCTTTCTGCTAGATTACGGATCAAGTATGTGCTGATGGTTAATGAGGGTCTGCAGTGGCGGATTTAGGGGGGGGGGGCACACGGGGCATGCCACCCCCCTTCTCCCCCCCCCCCCAAGGCAGCTAAAAACAAATCACAGTGACCGTGTAGGGTCGTTGAATACCCCAATATTCAGCGTTCGAACCCAGCACACTAACCTCTAGGTCACCGCAACTCCTCGCTGTAACAATTGCTGATAATGAATGCACGATGTATATATGTTGCCATGCATAAATTACTGTCCTTGTGAGCTTTCGCTCCAGTAGAGCTAAAACTTGACAACATCCACACGTTGGTTATACCTAAAGCATTGTTCTCAGGTGCCACAAAATCCTTCATTTTGGATGTCTGTTTTCGACAAACTTTTGCCTGAGGGAGGGGACACCCCCCTCACCCCCCCCCTCACCCCTCCCCCTTCACACCCTACTTGGTGCTTTGCGCCTCATTCACTGGAACCCCGTTAGTTCAACCCCTGGATCCGCCCCTGGCCTGGTGTCTACAAACATCACGTGATTAAAAACCTAACTGGCCTCCCAACTACTGACGGCTGTTGATACGTTAGTAATACGGAGCGGCTCGTTTTGTGTTATTATTAAACAGAGTCAACGGTGAATATTATATTTGATCGAACCAGACGGGATGGCCGAATATGAGTTTAGCGTCCGTCTCCTGTTTTGGAAGATCGGGATGTCCAAACCCATGGGTTTGTGGGTTCGAACCCTGGTCGAGTCAAACCAATGACTTAAAAATGTATACTTGTCGCTTCCTAGCCAGGCGCTCGGCATTATTAGGATAGCGCCAGGACTGGTTGCCTCAGTGTCAGGATAATGTGACTGAATGGGATATCGGGTCATGGTGCTGGTGGCCTGGTCTCCCGTTGGGGAAGCACTATAAAGTCGCCGTGAGTGTGCACTGTCCCAAGTCGGTACCCGTCCTGATATGACCTTAGATGTTGCTAGGACGTAAAACAACAAACAAAACTTTTTAGACACCACAACACATAGCAAGCCTAGATTCTACATATCCAACTGAGATGCTGGTAAACTCGTTAAACATTTGTTGCCGAGTAGAAGGGAATAACGAGTCAATTTAACAGAACCTGTTGCTGCTGACGCATTTCGACATGCACACCAAAACTTTTTGTGAATGGTTTCCCTTCAAATATCTTGAAATCTGATCAAAAGTTGCTTCAGGCTAAAGTAGCATAGATCATTATAATCACCAGACAAATATATTCATAGAAATAAGCCATATTACCAAAGACAATGTTCGACAAGACGCGCCACAATTGAATAATAATTATATAATATGCAATTGAATAGCAATTGACTAAATTATAATTGATATAATTAAATATAATTGTCATACATTGTCTTCGATGGTACGGCAGTCAGAGTGGGCTAGGGAACCTGTCCCCTTGTTTGAACGGTACAGGGGGACAATTCCGAGGTTGTAAAACAACAACAAACAAACAAACCAATGGTACAGCAGTTAGGCTGGGCTAGGGTACCTGTCCAATTGCCTTGTTTGTCGTTGGGTGGCAGCACTGCATCTGTATTGAGTGGCGCGTCTTGTCATACATTGTCTTTGATATTACTAACAGTGTTAGTAACATGGCTTATTGTACTGAGTTGATAGCTGCTACATGCCCTGAAGTGTAAGACAAATCATATATTAAATTATTTTATTCCGTCGAGAAACGGCACAGACAGGAAGTGCGGGTAACAAATGTTTATGGGTGAATCAGAATAACACCGGGGCCCAGTCCTACAAAGAACGCAAAGAGAAAGTAGTAGTAGTAGTAGGGCTGGAAAGTTTGCATGTCGCTGGCTCAATGAGAAGTGAGGAGCGAGCGGCGAGTGGGGCAGACAGCGGAAAAGGTGTGAAAGCCAACTAGCTAATCGGGTGGATGGAGAGATCAATTTTGTCTATTCACCCAAAGACGAGTCCAAGGTGAAGCGAAAAGGGGAGGAAGGAGGTGCGTCATTCCCATAGAATTAAGCGCAATGTAAGAGCATTGCGACCAATTCAAATTGATTTATTTATGATTCACCTTGAGCTTCTTCTTTGTTGTTGACAAATTTGACTAGATCTGGTTGGATTATGAAACAAAAGGAAAATACCCTATTTTTTCTTACACCCCCCCCCGGCCCCAAAAAAGGCCATTCATTGTATTTATTTATATTTATAGAATTTACACGCATTTCCCTAAAAAATGAGTAGTAAGCTCATTTAGACTAGATAAAGTTATTATAATAGCAGATTTAAAAAAAAAGAAATTCATGTTTTAAGTCCCTGAGCAGGTCTTTGAACATCTTGGAATAAAAGGCGCCCTCATTGGTGACCCCAGGAACTGAGTGACTCCGCAACTGCCTCCGACCGGGCGCGGTGGCCGAATCGGTTGAGTGCAGGCCTCGCGTGTGGAAGGTCGGGAGTTCGGTTCCCGGTCGAGTCAGACCAGTGACTTATAAAATTGATACTTGTCCCTTCCTAGCATGACGCTCGGCATTAATAGGATAGGGCAAGGACTGATTTAGCTCAGTGTCAGGATAATGTGACTGAGTGGGATATCGGGTCATGGTGCTGGCGGCCTGGTTTCCCAGTGGGGCAGCACTATAAAGTTGCCATGAGCGCCTACTGTCACAAGTCGGTACCCGTCCTGATATGATCTTAGATGTTGCCGTGATGTAAAACTCCAACAACCAACCAACCAAGCGACTGCCTCTACAATGCCGCTGCCTCTCATTTCAGCTGTGTGACAAAGCTTTCAAAGCCAAGCGCAGTCTGCAGTATCACCAGCTCATGACACATGGCGTCGACACCAAGGACAGTGCGCTGGGAACCAGCGGCAGCGACAAGCGAATCAAGACCGGGGACGCCGGGGAGCAGCTCCACCAACACCACGTGACTGCCGCAGACGCACCCGCCACCACTGCCAGGACGCCGGGCGTCATGGACGTGGATATGACGTCAGGTGTGCTTGACCTCTCCAAGACGCCACCCTCTAGTGGGGAGCTGGAGACCCCAGAGCCGCACCCTGGTGGTGCGGTTGCTCGGGGGGAAATGAGGACGCCTGCGGGAAATCCGCAACAGAGCCATAGTATGTGCATCATTGAACCGCCAGAGAGGTGGAGTGGAAGCGTTAGCTCTCCACCGCTTGGCGAGACAGACTCCTCCTCGTCTGGACCTGGGGCTACCTCACTGGTGACAGCGGTGGGTGGTGGGAACCATCACCACCATCACCTTGGGGTGGCCGCCAGAGACCAGCGTGACAGTCAGAGCTGCTCTCCGGCTGGTAGTGTAAGTGGACGGTCACCTTGCCGGGCAGGGTCTGGCAATTGTAATAGCAACAGCCATAATAACAATAATAACTCCGAAACCAATCCAGCAACCAAGGACTCACAATGTAACAATAATACTGCTGACAACAAGCATTGTGATAATCGCAAAGGTGTTAAGGACAACAAGCACTCCCTTCCACAGTCCACCGCCACAACTTCTGCGAACATCACAATTATGGAGAGCGACGAAGACGAACTGCCAGCCGGAAAGCGGCTAACACGGAACCAGGCAAGACTTGCCAATTTGCGGCGCCAGGAGCAGGAGCGAGAGGCAGCCGTGGCCAATACACCCCCAGCCAAGATGGCCAAAATGGACGAGCCAGCATCACACCACCCGGAGAACCCTCTCCCCGACCAGAGTGGGTATCTCAAAAGTGGGACCAGCGACTCTGTAGGACTCATTGCCTCGCAGATGCTGCTACTCGCCTCAGTTGTCGAGAAGCAGCGTTCAAGCGAATCAAGGAATGATGATGTTGCAAACAACAACGATGTCGATGAGGGTGTGGACCGCGCGTGTCCGTACTGCGGAGTCAGCTGCGCCAAGCCGAGCGATATGAAGCGCCACCTTCTGGTACATATGGAAACTAAGCCTTTTGTGTGCAAGGTAGGATGTGTAGCTATAGGAGGAGGTGGGTCTGAATTAACCCAGTCATTAACCTGCAGTAGTAATACTAATGATCTTCAATTATCCACTTGTTTAACTGTGTATGACTTGGCTAATTGCTTGATGAGTTGGTTAAGGATTTACACCCCTCTGGTGACTTCTAACGCAACAGCACCTCCACCTAGCGGTAAAGTTAGCTAAGAGAAGGAATGCATTCACTGTTAATTAATTGCTCACCCCGACTTCTTAACTATTGAAGCTGCATAATCCAATGAAAGTATGTTTTCAAAATTATGACAGTTAGGCCAAATAAAAAAAAAGTTGGTCATCGTCTTTTTGATCACACAAATCAGGATCAGGCGGGCAGTTTTTGACATTTATTTATATATATTTTTTCAGTATTTTTTACATGATTTCAATGGAACTATATGAACATCAATTTTAGTGCATATACATGGGTAATGGTGTTTACCGCTGTTCATGCATAGTTATGTATGATGTAGATGCAATACGTAGCTATGTTTCACAGATTGTGTGCTTACGAAAGTTTATTTTGTGCATTCATACTCGTATAATGCTTATATCACACACACACATATATAGCGCGTATACAGACCCTCTGTATGCAGGTGTAACTAGAAGGAATCCGGCTATACTACTTCTTTGATAAACAACCACCATTGTGGTTCCTATTATTATTATTATTATTATTATTATTATTATTATTATATGAGACTGTTTCAAAAGGTGCTAAGCAATATGGGACAAAACTTTGTCCATTGTAACGATCAACATACTATCTGCTTACGCATTTGCTCAAGATAAACTGATTTGTTTTTAATTGAATAAAAATGCAAAAGTCAACGGATTGTGCAGTTTTAAGAGAGGTCCTGTGAGAGGTATTAGTTAGTTGCTTGAGAAGCATTTGTTATTTACAGCTGAATTGTAAATCAAATCTAAATGAAAGTAACATTTGAACACGATTTTAGAGCAGAGGTGGACATTCTTAAATCAAATATGCTTAAGGCTGCATAGTCCGATAAAGGTATCAAATTTTCAAAAGCAAAACCTGTATCTAAATTCGAACCCACATATCTAACTTAGATACTGGTGCACTCATTAAGTAATTATTGCTGTCTAGAAGGATATATGAAGTCAAAGTGATAACACTTGTTATTGTTGCAACCTGTAGGGATTAGAGTTTTGGCAAGCATGTGAAATATTAATTTAGCATGTTTGAACCTTTACACCTAAAATATCTCCTAAGTTAGTCATTTTAAAAGCAAGATTACTTCAGACTAAAGTAATGCCTATTAACCTTCTCAACCTGATGTGTTTATCTCAGAAAATGACAGAAATTCAAAACCATCGGACTATGCAGCTTTAAGTCAGTAAATAAAAGAATGATTGTTTCTATTATTATGCTTAGCATAAAGCGTTTCTAGATTTGTCCCGACATACATTTGTTGAGACATACATTTGTTTGGACATATTCTCGGCAGAAACTGGGCCGCGTTCAGGGTCCGTCTCGGAGGCGCCGCGGCGATGCTTTTTGGTCTATTTGCGTTCAGGGTCCGTCTCGGCGACGTCTCGGAGACGCCTCCCTTTTCAGGCAGGAGACAAAATGCGCCTAAAAAATGGCCGCCGCATGCAGTGGTTTCATCCAATCAGAGCGCAGCATTTCGATTGCAAATGGCCGCCGCCTATGGGGGTGGCCATTTTAGAGACAAGAAACTGCCTTTGTCGTTCAGACTAGCGTGACGTCACGGGCGCCTCCGAGACGGACCCTGAACGCGGCCCAGTTGACAGAAACTGGTGACAGAAACTGGTGACCGGTTTATGTCTGTTGACGTCAATTTCATGGCTTTCTCTTTCTTGACACAAATTATTTCTGATATTTTTTTATATAATAATATTATTGTTATTGTTACTATTATTATTATCATTATTATTATTATTATTCGGATGTTCCACGTTCAGGCGTTATTAATTTAGTCAAAATTGTCTCCGTCTGGTTACTATTTCATGATGCCATCAAAATAGTCATTATAATTATTGTTGTTCCTGATCTTCTTCCTATTATTATTATTATTATTATTATTATTATTATTATTATTATTATTATTATTATTATCATCATCATCACTGTAGTAGACAATTTGACAAATGAGTATATACAGTATAGTTGCCAAAGTACCGGTCGACAAAACAAATGTATGTTCAGGGCAACATATGGAATAGTAAATATGTATATATAAATATATTTAAAAGAAAGAAGATATATATATATATATATATATCTGCATAAGTTAATGCATAATGTGTAGAATTAAGTTTGCTTCGCGGGGGGGGGGGGGGACGCCCATAGCTGCTCTTCTGTCTCCCTCCCTCTGGACTCAGACCAGACGGCATGGCCGAATGAGTTGAGCGTCCGTCTCCCGTTTTGGCAGATTGTGGGGTTCAAACCCTGCTCGAGTCAAACCAATGACTTAAAAAAATCTATACTTGTCACTGCTTAGCTTGGCACTCTGCATTATTAGGATAGGGCAAGGACTGGTTGGCTCAGTGCCAGGATAATGTGACTGAGTGGGATATCAAGTCATGATGCTGGTGGCCTGGTCTCCCAGTGGAGCAGCACTATAAAGTCGCCATGAGTGCCCACTGTACCAGTCGGTGCACGTCCTGATATGACCTCAGATGTTGCCAGGACGTAAAATTCCAACATCCAACCAACCATTACATGGCCGTATCCTCTCTCACGAATCATTTTGATATATTTTAAAATTAAATATGCATACAAGATTGGTGCTTTGGGTGACCTGATTTATAATTGAGTTGGTTTAGTTCAAGGTGACGCGCTGTGTATTCTCTACATAGGTGTACATTGTTATTGATCTGTTGAATGATGTCATTGTTCGATTTAATTGTTTTTTTAGACAAGGTACGGTAGCGTCTGTCGTACACGCAGGCTCAGTTGCATTTGATCGTCCATTACCCTGATTAATTCCAAACGCCATTTTTTTAAAAATAATGTTTGTATTGAGGCTGTATTTATACTGTCCATTACATATAAGCCCGGGTATTCAGGCTTGTTTTCAATGCTGACCAGCATTATTCGACAGCGCATTGCGATCTGCGTGTACAAGATGCCGCAATACGCCATTTCAAACAATTAAACAACGAATGCTGTACTCATTTACTATACCATCCCATAATATGGCCACCGGTTCAGATAGATTTCTTTTTAAATCCCCCACCCCTGCTCTCCGTCCACCGACCCGCCTGGATTCAATGCACGCTCTCCTTAAATTAGTGAAATCTTACATTGGAGCGATGGCAGTAGTTCGGAGTGATCAGAGCGTATTCCAAAATTCACTTATTTCACGTCTAATACTTAATAGTAGTTTAGTGGGCAAGATTGGATACTTTGCCATTTCAGTAATCTGATGTATATTGAAATTTATCCCACTTCATATGCTTTTGGGTTTTTTTTTTTTTTTGCTGGGTGTAAAGATATATTTTTTCGTTATCGCTATATTGTTTTTCTGTATTTGTTGTTCTGAAAAAGGAAAAAGAAAGAAGAGGTCTAAAGATATATTTTTTCGTTATCGCTATATTGTTTTTCTGTATTTGTTGTTCTGAAAAAAGAAAAAGAAAAAGAAAGAAGAGGTGTGTATAGTGAGGCCATGCGCATTGCTTTATTTTTGTTGAGATTTGCGCCCAATTCCTGAATCTACTCTATTTTTATTACACAAGTAATGAAACAAATATTGGTTTAAAAAAAACCTTCATATAGACCGATACAAATTTGAAGTGAGAGCTGGGAGACCGTTGGAGTCGGTTCCCAGGTGGCGGGAAGCAGAGTGTGCCCGGTTACAGGGGGCCTGCAGATAATAAGGGGTGTAAGGAAATGAGAGGTTTCCGGACAGGAGCATCGAAAAACATTAGGGACTATTCTCTATTTATATTCACATATTAAATTATATAGCACATAAATTTAATTTAAAAGCGATGCAAAAACTGTTATGTTTAAATAGTTTCTTGCCAGTTTAATTTACTATCTTTGCACATGAGCAAAGCTGACACATCTCTAACTCTAGCTCCAGCTCTAGCTCTAGCTCCAGCTCTAACTCCAGCTCTAGCTCCAGCTCTAGCTCTAGCTGTATGTCCAGAAGCTCGCGCAAAGCCTTATGGGATTGATTCCCAATGCAGCCTTTGCCCTTTATAACCCAGGGCGCCACCTAGTATCATAGACGTGTACTATATTGCCCCGTGTCCTTCTGCTCCGATGCGCGTGCGTGGCGGGAAGTGGCGGCCGTGTTCGCTTCCCGTTGACATGTGCGCGTGTGTGCGCCTGCTCTGTTTCAGGTGTGTGACAAGGCGTTTAAGGCGCACGCCAACATGCTCTACCACCAGAAGGTGGTTCATGACCTTGACCCCGAGAACGAGCCGCAGCCTCCAGCTCCAGCCTCCTCCTACCTCTGCCAGCCACACCAGGTGGCGCCAATGAACCTTGCCCGGAAGTCGTCTGCCTCAAAGACAACCACACCCACAACCACAACCACAACCTCAGATGGCATCTATAGTAGTAGTACTAGTAGTAGTAGTAATAATAATAATAACAATAACAATAATAACCAAGTGAAGGTATTACGCAGTAATAAGGATTTGTTGTACAGTATCGGGAAACTTAATCACCCTGAATCTGCTGAAGCGATGATGTCGAGTAAGAGCGTCTTCAGCCAACATGATCTTTACGCTTTCAATGAGAAGCGTAATGCTTTGCCGGGAAATTTACTAGACGCCGGTCTCAGCGACACGCCTCAATTGTCGGTGGTCACATCCATGCCCAGTTACTCCTTCTCATCGGCCAGTACGAGTTCGTCAAGCAAGCCCCCACTGCACTCTACACCCGTCCTGGCCGACCACCCGCTCTTCCATCCGCAACACCGAGGGCCCGCTTCTTCACCGCCCGTGGTGCCGCCTCAGCCGCCTCAGGCACGGCACCAAGGCTCGGCCAGCACATCCGTGAACAGTGACGACAAGTCGGACGGCTCTCCATACATGGTGGAATATCCGAGCCCGTTCCCGGGCCTGAAGCAGCGGATCAGCGTCAAGAATGAAACGGTGCTTGCGACGAAGCTGGACGGCGTGAATGTAAGCAGCGGGATGGCCATGTCGCTCTACCGCTGCCACATGTGCGGCAAGATCTTTAACTACCTGAGCAAACTGCAGTGCCACCTATCGGTGCACTTCGAGAGGCACATCTCCTTCTACACCTGCAGCATGTGCAACTCCAACTTCAAGTTCCAGCTGCAACTGCGAAGGCACTTGCGCAATGTGCACAACATGACCGCATACAACTCGAAGGTGTACTCTTCAGCCGAAGTAGCGAGTGTGGTGACGTCAGCGTCCGCGTCCGCGCCGGTCTCCGGCAGCAGGTATCAGCAGGACTCTGGGATTTGCTCTTCTGGGCAGGAGAGCCCTGGTGGCAGAGATGCGCACCACCAGAAAGACCATGTGGTCAATGAGACGCAACAAATAGACTTCGAACAGGGCATTGCCAGCAGCAATCCCCTCATCTCTGAGCAGCTTAAACTAGAGTACGAAAATCTCCCTGAGGACTACTCCCGCCACGGCCCGCAGATGTCACCACCATCGCCTTCTTCGGCTAGTGCCCTTCCGCTGGAACACAGTCCGTCCTTTGAGTCTCAGGGCGAGTTTTACCACCAGCGCTTCCGTGGCTCTTACGTGTGTCGCTACTGCAACAAAGTGTTCCATCGCCTTTTCTCCCTGCAGCGACACGAGCGAGTGCACACTGGGTACAAGCCCTGCTTCTGCAAAGACTGCGGTCGCGGCTTCAGCGAGACACGCAACCTTCGCCATCATATCGTGCGTTTCCACGGTGAAGCTCCGCAAAACAATCCGGTCAAGCAGGTGCGAAGAGCAATCCTCTCCGGTCTGTCACGAACTTCCCAGCGCCTTATGCCCGTCACGCAGGACATGATTGTGGAGGCGTATAGCGAAGAGGGCCTTATTCCGCCACTCAAGTTCAAACACCAAGCATCCGGCGGGGAAAGCCGCAGGGTGCAGCAGGACAGACCTCCGTCAAGTGATCAACGAGAGATGGATGCTCCTGTCGTGAAGTCTTTCCCGCCTCCCATCCTGGATCCACTGCAAGCCGCACCGCTCCAGCTCGAACACCTTCACCAGCTGCAAGACGCACTGCCCCCTGTGGAGCAACCTCCCACTGCTACGAAAGCGCAACCCTCTAAGCTGGCCAATGAGATCCGTGAGAAAGAAAGGCTGGATGAGGATGTGACCGTAGTCATACCGACTGACGCCCCACTGGATGTGAACGACTCGAACCAAGAGGCCCCACTCTCTACGCACTCGGAGGCGCCCACCTGGGCGGATAACGCCTCTGATTCGGATAGTTCCCAGAGCAATGAAATAGTAACAGCACCATGGAAGTCAATGATGATACCCAAGCAGGGTTCGAAATCCAAACGGAAAGGAAAGCTCCCCCACCGCCTCTTATCGCCCGGTGTGACAGACGCAGACATCTCCCTTATGACTTCGCGAGTGGAGGAAAGCCGGCCGGGCGGCACAGAAGAGCAACACAGCCCGGTCGACTTACAATCGCCTTGCAGCACTCCGGCTACACCGACACTGAACCAGTCGATGAGCACACCGGAAGTGTCCCCGATCACCGTCAGCGACAGTGCGCAGCAGCCGGCGGTGGCGCCAGTGACCCCTGGTGGGACGCAGATGTACCTCCCAAGGACAACGCTGGTGCCAGCGTGCCTCGTTGCTGGGCAGCACTCCGTCATGCCGACGTCGCTGGCCACCAATATCCTGACGCAGAGTTTCGCCGCCATGAGCGGGTTGCACTTCACGTCCTGGCCGCCAGACGGCGGGTCGCCCAGTCCCTACGACGACCAGGACGCGCTGAATTACTCACGTGGGTCATCTCTGTCAAGGACACATTCAAGGTCAGTACAGTGACCCCCATTTGTTTTTGACTGAAAAGTGGTGATTTGTTTGTTTGTAGTTGTTTGTTGTTGTTGTCGCTGATCATTTGGTTTAGGTGTAGATATTGTTTTCTTTGGTGGGGTTTTTCATCCTGACGAAATAACCGGACGCGGTGGCCGAATCGGTAGACCGTGGGCTTCATGTGTGGAAGGTTGGGAGTCCGATTCCCAGTCGAGTCAAACTAATGACTTACAAAAAATTGATACTTGTCGGTACCTAGCCTGCCTCTTGACATTATTAACTGACTGGTTAGGTCGGTGTCAGGATAATGAGACTGAGTGGAATATCAAGTCATGGTCCTGGCGGCCTGTTCTACCAGTGGGGCAGCACTATTAAGTCGCCATGAGTGCACACTGTCACAAGTCGGTACCCATCTTGATATGACCTTAGCTGTTGCCAGGATGTAAAACTCCAACAAGAAACAAAAAAGAATTTATAATAACTGATGCTGGCCATCTTCAAAATGGCCACCATTTTTTGTCACAGGTCGAATCTGAGATGGCCCTATAGCTACCAATTGTCATTGACTTATAATCTAGTTGTGTGCCAAATTTCATGCTCGTATCATCAAACCCACACCATTTTCACATATCGGCAATACTATTACTATGAGTGCAGACTGGCCGGCACGACTGACAATGTCGGCCAGGTGGAGGGTGGTGGTGAGCGCAGGTGGCGCCACCAGTCAAGTGCATAGTCTTACGGAGAATAACAATGGTATGAAGTAATAATAATAATATAGATTAATAGGAAATTCCCTTCGTATTTTTATACTCGCATAATACGTTATACACCACATACATAGAGATATAAATATATGTGTGTAGATCCGTATAGATACACATAGATATACATATATAGATAGATAGACTCCTCCAGTACCTGCTCATGACTAAGAGCATTACTGTAATATTCATCACCAGCGTCAATGTCCTCAGAGTCATCATCACTGACTGAGTCAGACTCATCTTGCCATAAGATGTCATCCCGGGTGCCATCCATGCTCCCTCGAGGGGGTGGTGGTGGTGATGGGGGGGGGGGGGGAACGCGAGTATAAGACGACCTCAGAATAGGAGATTTTTATGTCGTTGGTAAATTTCCTCGACTTATTTTCGAATATATACTTTTATGCAACTTTAATTAACTAAATGTAACCACACACACATACACACACACACAGACACTCACACATACACACCTACACACACACACACAATAATGTAACCAGGCGGGATGGCCTAATGAGTTAGAGCGTCCGTCTCCCGTGCTGGTAGATCGTGGGGTCATGGGTTCGAACCCTGGTCGAGTCAAACCAATGACTTAAAAATTGATACTTGTCGCTTCCTAGCCAGGCGCTCGGCATTATTAGGACAGGGCAAGGACTGGTGTGATCAGTGTCAGGATAATGTGACTGAGTGGGATATCAGGTCATGGTGCCGGCGGCCTGGTTTCCCAGTGGGACATCACTATAAAGTCGCCATGAGTGCACACTGTCACAAGTCGGTACCCGTCCTGATATGACCTTAGAAGTTGCTAGGACATAAAACAACAACAAACAAACAACACAATAATGTTGACGGTGTTGTGACGGCAGGCTGAATGTCGTGCGGTCACCCGTGCGCCGAGAGGAGGTGTGTAAGCCGACCATTCTGCCGGACGGACGCGCCGTCTACCGGTGCACATACTGCAACAAGGACTTCGGATCCTTCTCTGACATCAACCGACACATGGACTTCCACGAAGGTGAGGCCGCGTCGCAGATGCTCTCTTCCACCGACATTTTTTCACTCGTTTTGGGTGGGTTGTTTTTTCTTTCTTTTTTTTAGCAAGCTTTTCTTCTTCCATTAAAATTTACTGAAATTTTGGTGATGTCATTAATTTTGTGGATGCTCACATTTATTAGTATTTTACTTGATTTTATTTTTGTTCACCTGTTTATTTTGTTTTAAGTATCTTTTACTAAAATTACAGAATTTCTAGTGATGTCACAAAGTTTTTGAATACTCACCTCACATTTATTTGCAGCATTTACTTGTTTTTCACTTGTTTCACTTTAAAAAAAAATCAATTTTCTTCTGCTAAACTTCCAGATTTTCTTTTGATGTCACATAATTTCAGAATGCTCTCTCACTTCACCATTTACTTGCTTTTCACTAGTTCAATTGATATTGTATCACCAATTTTCTTCCAAATTACAAAATTTCTGTTGATGTCACAGGATTTTAGAATGCATACATCACATATTTAGTAATGCCATATACGTGATTCCCACTTGTTTCTTTTTGTTATTTTATTAATTTTATTCAACAAAAAAATATGGCTTTTTTGTTGTTGATGTCAACAAATTTCAGAATGCTTACTTCACATATTTGCTATTAGAATACACCTGATTTTCACTTGTTTATTTCTTTTTAGTGAATTACTTCCACCAAAATTACATATTTCTTTCTCTCAGCAAATATTTACCTCACATGTTTATTTTTCATATTTATTTCATTTATACTTATTTAATTTATGTGGACTATTTTCTTCCACAAAAATTGAGCGTTCATTTTTCTTTTTTTGAGAGGGGGGGGGGTCTCAGTAAACTTTAGAACACTTATTTCACATGTTTATTATTTGTATTATTGTGTACTATTTTCTCTGTTAATTGAACCCAGTGCATTGGTATTACATTTGTGTTCTTGATTTTATTTTATTGTTATTATGTCTGGGAATATTGATGTTTTTACCGAATCTACCTCGCTGAAACAAAAGTGATTGTGAATATGTGGTATTTTTCCCAAATTCGTGATTTAAGGGTTCCAATTCAAAATCCTATCTTTACTTACATGAAAACTTAGATTGTCTTCTTCAGGTTTAGCACAAATTACCTCAGGAATTTTCCAGGGGGGTGAGACTGAGGCTGGACGGGCACACAAACAAAACTGATTGTCTTTAGAACCATTTGTCAAATCAGGAAAATCGCTCTCATTGATTAATTAGATTTTCCAATAAAACTTCATTGGTGTTGAGGAGATGCAAATAAAGCGCATAATGACATAGATGTGGTCCACATTCAATTGCATGCTCTGACACATGTTGCGTATATATGTAGCGACATTTCTTTCGCTACATTGTCCTCACTATTTCACTGGGTTCTTTTTCTAGATTCAATACTTTTTCCTTAAATGACTAATATCTCGTACCGTAGTGGAGTAGTGGCGATAGTGCATAGCGTTAGGAGGGTATTTTGGTTTATTTCCTTTCACGTCTAACAAGTAGTCTAGCAGACGGCGTCGGATACTTCGTCATTTCCATTGGCCGAAGATGTTCATAATTAATACACTTCATACAGGCTTTTTCATTTCTGAAAGATAAAAAAGTCAATATCCATATTTTTATTGGTATATGCTTTTATGAAAAAAAAAAAGGAAAATTGTTAAGAATTAAGGCATACAAAGGATCTTTAAGTGTTTGGTTTTTCATATTTTGTTCCACCCATGGACACCCATATTTTAATTTTAAATTATTTCTTTTAAATTGACTTCTACTATGGTTTGATGAGAATGTCTCTATAGATGCTTCCTGTTAAGGTGGCGCCACCAGTGGCAAATCTGGAACTACACTATCCGGTCACGAATGTCCAGTCCATCCCATAATGATAATGCCATTCTGTTCTGTTGACAAGCATTGTTTCCAACGAAGTGATTTCCACAAAGTTTCCACCAAGTATTATTGAAAGTGACAATAATTCATAAAGTATAGTAACTTTCCCACTTTGCGTTTTGTTTATAATGTAGGATTAATTTAATCGTCTTACACTTAGAACATTTTGCGGGGGGGTGGGGGGGGACATGGAGGACCTCTGTTCATTTAGCAAAGGAAATTTCAATCACGGACTATTGATTTTCCTAATTCCACTGCCCCTTGTCCTAGTTTAGGAATTCAGCAAGGCGGAACCCATAGATAGCTTGGAATCTTTATTTATCAAACGGAGAATATTCAGTAAGAGTTAAGCTCAGTCTGTAGCTCGGGACCCAGGACGACCAACCCTATTGCCTGGCGCCTTTCAGTTTGGGTGAGTGGGATGGTTAAATTTAGCGAGATGACCCTACACACCACATGTCAAGGTCAGGTCCTGCAGGTGAAGTGCTGAGCACCAGCTGCGAAGATTGGTAGGTTCCGATAGAAGCCAGTAGGGGCGTGTGGGTCGGTGTGGGTGGCTGGACGTAATAGAAAGGTGCCGCCAGGGTAGAGCATCATGGGCAACGGCGAGGGGTTCCACCCGCTGAATTACCCATGTTGCTATGCAACATGAACAATGCCAATGCGAAGGTCCAGATAATGACAAGTATTAATTTCATAAGTTTTTGGTTTGGCTCAGTTGGGAATTGAACCCACAGCCTTTCATACTGGAAATGAGCACTTGTACTCTTTTGGCCATCCTATCCGGTTAATAGATTAATATATTATAGATGGTTAGAATTTGTGTAATTCCGAAGATTCTAGGGTTGATCAGTTGATATTCATGGGGTTCGGTAGTGTCTGACTCGAAAGTTGGGGGAGATTAACTTAATTCCTAGCTCCTGATCGACAATTAAGGAAAGCTTTAGCCACTAGTACAAGGGTGAAAGATCGATGCCTTTTCACTGATTTCCGTGAAAATATAGCCACCCACTGAAGACTCCCCATGACTCGTGAGCTTGGATCAAATATATGTATATTGATTGATTTTCTTTCTTGAAGATTGATACTGCCTATCATGGTTAAGTCTGAATAGACTTGTTTTCACCGTTAGACAGTCTGTTGATAGAAAGCCTGAGCATACACTTTTACCGACCCAAGGGATTTTTGACCTCCCACACCACATAGACATGGTATGAGGGCAACTGACCTTTGATGACGCTGTAAGTTATACACAGCGGTGGAAATCCAAATTGGCAGAGGTCACGGCACAGGGAATCGGACCACTGACTTTCAGATTAGGAGTCCGACCTTGAAAATGTCTGATATTCTAACCACTCCGCCACAGAGAACACCATGATTTTGATGCGCAATGGAAAAAAATTAGCCACATAGAAGAAAATGGGTAAGAACTTAAATTACATTGTTTATACTCTCATACCATGTCTATGCGGTGTGTGAGGTTAAAAATCCCTTGGGTCGCTAAAAGTGTAGGCGCGGGCTTTCTATTGACCAACTGTCTAATGGTGAAAACAAGACTATTCAGACTTATCCGTTATAGGCAGTATAAATCGTTAATAACAAAAAAATAGGCTGTAGAAATGACCCCGAAAAAAATGTATGATTTAAACCGACGACCTCATTGTCCGTATTTGACTCCTGAAATCTTTTGTACCCATAAGTCACTGACTCCCGCCCCCCCCTCCCCCACACAATAGAATTTCCCATTGATAGCCCTAAACCCTGATAGGTTTCACAATGCTAGGGATATTTACTTGAAGTTAGATTTCTGCTTTTTTTTCTTTTTCTTAAATCTTTTTTTCTTGTTGTTGTTATCGGCAACCTTCTTCGTCCCTGCTATTGGCAATTACTAAATTATGACAAAGGAATAGTATTACCCGATGAGGTTTTTTTGACAAATGGTGAATAAGTAAACTAAAATCCTCATGTCCTAGTTTATGGATAATTTATTAATTTGAGTTCATCTCCGAAATAATCTGTTGGAGAAGTTTGGTGAGATCTTCTTAACCAGGCCTGTTTAAAGTCTTTGGGAGTGATCCCCAAGAGACCCTGACCTGACCTGACCTGACCTGATAGTGTAGTTCCTTTGTTTGACCCTGAGCCACATGGCATTTACAAAAAAGGATCTATTTTATAAGCGCCCTACGCACGATTTGGTGAATGGCAGCGGCTGTTTGGCTTATGGCAAGAAATCTGACACGTCAGATTTTCACTATAGCGCTATCCAACCTTTGGACGATTCTGCTTAGCATCGACCATGCACCATGTACGTCAAATACAAATTGACCCATCGTAATTATCAGTGTATAATGCGAACTTCAAAGGCTGAAATTTGCGTCTCAGAACAAGGGCACCTTTTGCAGACAAAAAAAAAGTATTTTCTTGCGGTGATTTTTTAGACATAGTTTTATTTACACAAATTTTAGCACGTTTAGTCCTAATTCATTGACTATTTACTGTCACTGGTTAATGTAGGTGTTCTGTGGGGATTCCATTCCATATCGAGGGGAGTGGATTCTTTGTAATTGAATCAATTGAGAACATTTTTGGCGGTGAAAACTTTGGACGGGTTTTTTTGGTAGTGTTGAAGTTGTATAATCCGATGAAAAACATAATATTTTCCTAATTAAAGCATCTGACTGCCTAGATTTGATCTTGTATTTAATAAATAATAAATCTTAAGTACACTTGAATATATTTGTTATTTCTTGGGAATTGTGCTCCTTAAAGCTGCATAGTCCGATGAAATATCAAATTTTCAAAATCAAACCAATTATCTAGATTTGATTTTACATATCTAACTTAGATACTGATGCACTTATTAAGTATTTGTTTCTGCGTAGAAGGCAATACTGAGTCAAGTTAACAGAACCTGTTACTGCAGAAGTCTATGGTGTTAGAGTTTTGGCAAGCTTGCCAAAAATAATTTTCCATGTTTGCACTCAAAATATCTCAAAAGTTTACGATTTAAAATAAAAGAAACTTTGAACTAATGTAAAGTGATCGATCTAATATGTTTATCTCAGAAAAAATACAGAAATTCAAAACCATCAGACTATGCAACATTAAGCTTCGGCACTGACAAAAGACTTATTCAGCAGAATAAACATATTGACTACAAAAAAAAGTTTCAACAGGTGACGACCTGACCTAGTTAACTGACCTAGTTAACGTAGAAATGGCATACTGCACTTGGGTTCGACTACTGTGCACGCATGCATTATTTTGCATTCTTACAATTCAAATTCAATTCAAATATCTCAAAAGTTAAAAAAAAACATCTGTTATCGTGAAAGTTAATCTGGACTAAAAATGAAAGTTAGAATTGTCAAGCTAATATATTTCACTATAATGAGTGAGGTAACAAAATATGACCATCCGATTATGCAATTTTAATGACTGCCTATTTTGGGGGGATTTTCTTTCAAATATAAAATTGGCGGGGGGATGGGGGGGCGGGGGGGCTATGCCTTATTTATGGTTTTACATTATGCACTAATAATTACTTCTTTTTTTTGGTGAAAGCAGACGATCCCCCCCCCCCCCCCCCCCCCCCCAAACAAAAACATTCTAGCTTTAGTTTGTAGTTTGCGTTGATTGGCCGCAGACGACATTTATTGAGAGCAGACGCTGGATGAGTTTAAGTGTGCACGAATTTGGCGCCAAAGTAGGAATGTATACAAACTGGCGGACTGAGTTATATTTTATGTATATGATGCATATTATATATATTATATACACACTTTTACAAATATACGAATAATATATTGATTTTTCACTTTTGTTTTCTTTTTTTTTTAATGTTGAGAAAATTTTAAGTAGGCTTTATTAGGACATGCAACCAGTATCTTTCATAATCCTATATATATGTAAAAGTATATATATATGACATACATATTTATATATATATATATATAACTATGTACATATATGTATATATGTAAAAGTATATATATATTACATACATATTTATATATATATATATATATAACTATGTACATATATGTATATATGTAAAAGTATATATATATAATATAGTATATATACATTAATAAACATACATGTATATGTAATGTATGCATATATCCATATACTAAATATGTGTAGAAGTATGTATATATATATCCTTATATTATAATCACATTATATCATACATAATGTGTATGCATATGTATATATATATATATATATATATTATATATGTGAGTAGACATATATACACATGTATGCATATATATATATATATATATATATATATATATATATATTTATATTGATGATTATAACCTGAATGCATACATATACGGTGCATATACATATATATATGAATATTTATATATATATATATATATATATATACACACACACACACACACATAAGTATCACATACAACATACATCCATACACCGTGAGTGCCACTACCACATGGTTCACTCACATTAATATCGAACCCCGTATCCGATACCAGCGCGTATCAAACTTAGCTCTTGCCGGCCCCCTACAAAGTAAAGCATTTCGCGAAGACGGCCATAACTCCCGGCCCCGGCCCCGGCCCCGGCCCCGGCCCCGGCCCCGGCCACATCCGGCCCGGCCGCACCTGCCTTGGTGGGCCGATGGACGGCGGTCCGAGCTGGCGGTCTGTGCCGGCGGTCTCTCCGGCGCTCCGGGGCCGGGACGGGCTGGCCGGGGCGGCGGTCTGTGCCGGCTGGCCTGTGGGTGCTGATTACTGACCGCTGCTCTGCTTCAACCACCCAGGCGGCCTGGGCTCGCTCGGGGAGCCCCACTCAGGTCTCTCCGCAGCAGGCGCGTGGTCGACAAAGTGTGTCACTTCCACTACTCCACACCTGAGTAAACACCGGGCCCGACCCTCCGCCACCTCCGGGCCGGCCTCTGCTTCTCTCGGGGGTTGGTTCCGCTTCATATTACTGCATGTTAGCTGTGTTCGGTGTCCTCTGTCAGTGTGTCTGTGTGTCAGTGTGTCTGTGTGTTTGTGTGTCTGTGTGGACCTCCTCCTGTTCCTGCTCTTCCTCCTCCTCTTCCTCTTCCTCATCTTCCTCTTTCTCCCCATCCTCCTTTCTCATGTTGGTCCCTCCGCCCCCTGCTGCTTGTCTGTCTCTCCTCATCATCCCTCACCATCCCTCATAATCCCTCACCATCCCACACCACCCCTCATCACCCCTCATAATCCCTTACGATCCCACATCATTGCTCACTATCCCATACCATCCATCATCCCTCTCCATCCCCCATAGTCCCTCACCATCCCTCCTCATCCCTCAATCCCTCCCCATCCGTGATAATCCCTCAGCATCCCTCAGCATCCCTCAATCCTATCCCTCATAATCCCTCACCACTCACCATCCCTGACTATCCCTCAACATCTCTCATAATCTCTCAACATCCCTCATAATCTCTCACCATCCATCATCATCTCTCACCATCCATCATCATCCCTCACTCCCTCCCAATCCTTCCCCATCCCTCATCGATAATCCCTCATAATCCCATATCATCCCTCACCATCCCTCATAATCCCTCAAGCCCTCCCCATCCCTCATAATCCATCAACATCACTCAAAAACCCTCACCATCCTTCATCATCATCCATCATCATCCGTCATCATCCCTCATCCCTCATCATCCCTCAGATCGAGGCTACACTCGCTGGCATAATCACCAGCGTATGCGACTAGTTGTGGTGGTGACTCATTGCTGCTGCAGTCTGTCGTAAGCAGTGAATCTTAGCTGCCCTGCAACGTGTTGGTGGATTCTCTGACGACAAGTCACAGTGACTGAACTCAAAGAGGCTACACTAGTCAATTTGTCAAAAGCAACAAATTACGTTGCTTTGTCCTTTGCGGCAATGAGTCGCTCAAAGAGCCAACATGTTGCGTTGTCAGGCGACTACTTGTGACACGTAACAAGTTGGTGAATGGCGGTGGCTGTGCAGCTTTTCAAAGCACAAATTGTTGTAAGTGATGAATTACCTACTGGTCTTGGGCCACCGCTAGTTGGACAAGAAGCAAACATATTGCGTACAAAGACGCCTGGATAGTTATCGTGACTAGTCGCTATGCAAGCCTGCATTTAGTAATTTGTCCGATGCGATGAATTGTGTAATGTGGCCTTGTGCAGCAATTGGTCACCTTAGAAACCCAATATGTTGCGGGAATATGTTGCATCATTTGCTGGCTTGTCATTGCGTATGTGCTTACATTAGGTAATTTATTTCTTGTGATGGATTGTGTATTGCAACTTGGTGCAGTGACTAATTGCCTCGGAATGCAACTTGTTTGATTCTCAAGCGATTCATCACCACAGATGGCGACACCAGGTTGTTTGTCGCATGTGAGAAATGTCCTAGTGTAGCCTTCTGCAGTAAACTAGTCCCTTCAGACTGCAACATGTTGGATTTTCAAGCAATCAGTCACTGCGCACACCTGTGCTTGGTAATTAGTCACATGTGAAAGGTCGATTAGTATAGCTTCGTACGATGACTAGTCACTGCTGAATGCATCGCATTGGGTTCTATAGCGATTAGTCACCACAAATAGTCGCACTGTCCCCCAATCTAGCCTCATGCCTTTTGCCTCTCATCCTTGCGTTTGGAACTCGCTTCAGGCAACTGTTCTCATTGCGCCATGTCTTGTGCCGATGATGTCTAATCAATCATCAACCACAGTCTACGCTTCTCCCAATATGTTTTTGGTTGTTACGCATATTTATATAATGTATGTCTTAATTAATGGTTGTTAGTGTTTCATATATATAATCTTATTTAGCATTCTCTGAACTGCGTGTATATATATATATATAGTCAACTAGCGCTTGCCTCTAACGCATGATGAAATGGAATGGCTTGCTAATTTGACTAATTCTTTATTAACTCCAACTAACGTTATGCTTTGTTCAGGAGGTGGAGCTATGGTTATTACGCAATGCGTGGTTTTTCTGTCACTATGCATGTGTTTGTTATGTAAACATTGATCTGTCTGAATTTAGGCATATGAAGTCTCACTTTGAAATGTGGAGATCTTAGGCTGGAACAGGGGTAATGGTGCTGGAGTTATATGTATTATATATGTAATATAGCCTATATATGTAATATATATTACATATATATTACATATATATATGTAATATACACATATTATACATGTATTCTATAGGTAATATATATGAATTATATATATATGTATTCTATATGTATTCTATATTTAATATATATGTAACATATATGTTACTTATATATGTAATATATATGTATTATAATTTATATATGTGATATATATGTATTCTATTTGTATTATATATGTATTCTCTGTCTATTCTATATGTATTATATGTATTATATATATGTATTCTATATAGAATATATATGGAATATACATGTAATATGCAGGTAATATACATTAATGTACATGGAATGTACATGTAATATACATGTAATATATACATTTAATATACATGTAATGTACATTACTGTAATGTACATGTGATATACATGTAATGTACATGTAATATATATATGTATATGTAATAACTAATATACATGTAATGTGCATTAATCATGTAATGTACATGTGATATACATGTAATGTACATGTAATATATATGTAATATACACGTAATACATATGACGATAACTACCTGTGTTGAGGTCTGTGTGCTCCACTTGTTCTGGCTGCACCCCGCTTGGGCTGCCCAGTCCTCTGCTTCCTGCCTCTGTTCCCCCGCGCTTCCTGTGCGCTGTGCGCGTGCACTTCCGGTCTGCGCGCGGTGCACGCGTGTACTTCCGCTTCCGCTGTAAGCCCCGTTCTCGGCGTCTAATCGTTACCTTGTCGGTCGCCAACACCACCACAGAGCCACACCACCACACCACCACACACCACGACCACACCACCACACACCACGACCACACCACACCACCATACCCGACTACCACACTACTACCACACCACCACCACACCACCACACACCACAACCACACACCACCACCATACCCGACCACCACACTACTGCCACACCACCACACCACCAGCACATCACCACACCACACCACCACACCACCACACTACCACCACACCACTACCACACTACCACCACACCACCACCACACCATGATACCACCACACCACCACCACACCACACCAGGCCAGCACCACACCACCACCACACCACCACCACCACCACCACACCGCCACACCACCACCACACCACCACCACCACACAACCACACCACCAGCACCACCACACCAACACCAAACAACCATACCGTCAGGTTATCTGTCGTTAGTGGGTGGGTGCAGCATGGTCCTCGTGGTCGACGGGGAGGGGGGTGTGTGTAGGTAGGGGCGAGGGTGGGTAGGGATGGGTTTAGGTAGGGGTGGGGTGGATGGGGGTGTGGGTGGGTAGGGGGTGAAATTGGTAGGGGTGGATGGGTGTGGGTGTAGGTAGGGGTGGGGTGAATAGGGAGGTGTGGGTGTAGGTGGGGTGGGTAGGGGTGGGGGTAGGTAGGGTGAGGGTGGCGGTAGCTTGGGTGGGGGTGGCTGTTAGGGGGGGGGTGAGTGGCATGGGTGGGGTGGAGTGAGATGAACGGTGTGGGTGTAGGTAGGGGTTTGGTTGATGGGTGGGTGAGATGAGTGGGTTGGGATTAGGTGGAGTGGGAGTGGGTGGGGTGGGTGAAGGTAGGGGTGAGGGTGGGTGTGGGTGGTGGTCGGTGTAGGTAGTTGTGAGGGTGGGTGTGGGTGGTGGACGGTGTAGGTAGTTGTGAGGGTGGGTGTGGGTGGTGGTCGGTGTAGGTAGTTGTGAGGGTGGGTGTGGGTGGTGGACGGTGTAGGTAGTTGTGAGGGTGGGTGTGGGTGGTGGTCGGTGGAGGTAGTTTGTGAGAGGTGGGTGTTTGGTGGTGATCGGGTGTAGGGTTGTTGTGAGGGTTGGTCAGGGTGGGTGTGGGGTGTGGGTCGGTGGAGGTAGTTGTGTGGTGGGTGGGGGTGGTGGTCAGTGTAGGTAGGGGTGAGGATGGGTGGTGGGTAGTAGTGGTTCGGGGTAGGTAGGTTGTGAGGGTGGGTGGGGTAGTGGTCGGTGTAGGTAGTTGTGAGGCTGGGTGTGGGTGGTGGTCGGGTGGGTAGTTGTGGGGTGGGTGTGGGGTGGTGGACGGTGGATGGTAGTACGTGAGGGGGGCTGTGGGTGGTGGACGGTTGTTAGGTAGTTGTGTGGGTGGAGTCAGGGTGGGTGTGGGTAGTGGTCGGTGTAGCTAGTTGTGAGGGTGGGTGTGGGTGGTGGATGGTGATAGGTAGTTGTGAGGGTGGGTTGGATGGGTGGTCGGTGTAGGTAGTTGTTCAGGGTGGGTCAGGGTGGGGTGTGGGTAGTGGTCGGTTGTAGCTAGTTGGAGGTGGGTTGGTGGGTGTGTGGACGGTGTAGGTAGTTTGTGAGGGTGGGTTTGGGGGTGGTGGACGGTGTAGGTGAGTTGTGGAGGGTGGGTCAGGGGTGGGTGTGGGTAGTGGTCGGTGTAGGTAGTGGTGAGCGGTGGGTGGGGGTGGTGGTCGGTGGAGGTAGTTGTGAGGTGGGTGTGGGTGGTGACGTTTGTAGGTAGGTGTTGAGGGTGGGTCAGGGTGGGTGTGGGTAGTGGTCGGTGTAGGTAGTTGTGACGGGTGGGTGTGGGTGGTGGACGGGGTAGGTAGTTTGTGAGGGTGGGTGTAGTTAGTGGTGGTCGGTTGTGGGTAGTTGTGAGGTGGGTGTGGGTGGTGGTCGCAGGTGTAGGTAGTTGTGAGGGTGGGTGTGGGTGGTGGTCGGTGTAGGTAGTTGTGAGGGTTGGTGTGGGTGGTGGTCGGTGTAGGTAGTTGTGAGGGTGGGTGTGGGTGGTGGTCGGTGTAGGTAGTTGTGGGGGTGGTGGTCGGTGTAGGTAGTTGTGAGGGTGGGTGTGGGTGGTGGTCAGTGTAGGTAGTTGTGGGGGTGGTGGTCGGTGTAGGTAGTTGTGAGGCTGGGTGTGGGTAGTGGTCGGTGTAGGTAGTTGTGAGGGTGGGGGTGGTGGTCGGTGTAGGTAGTTGTGAGGGTGGGTGGGAGTGCTGTGACTGTAGTGACTGGTGTTGGTGACGACTGTCGGTAGGTGTGGAGTAGTGAAGTGTCCTGTTGTCATGGTGATGTATGGTTTGTTGGTTTCTTCCCCTCCCCCATTATTTCCTTGTCTATATAAATGTGTCGCCTGTTTCAATATTTTGAGAGAAAAAACAACAAACTTACCTCGCCTTCCAACCCCATCCGTGTTGTTAAATTTATCCCCATAACCGTTTAATTGTGTGGTGTTTAAAAAGAAAATAGCAACCCCTACATTTTAAATACGTGTGTGTTGATCTAAGGCTGTGAGGTTGAAACCCGCAGCAAAAGCAGACAAGTGGGTGCAATTTCTTTTAAAGAAGAATGTTATTTTGAATGATAATTTAAATTGTCAAAGCTGAAATTGATTTATTTATCGGATAGAGTTAATTAAAGTTGCATAATCCGATGCTTTTTGAGTTGTTGTTGATAAATATATTATACTAATCATTATAATCTACTTTACTTTCGTTTGAAGTAACTTTAATTTTAAATGGCTAAGTTTGGAGATATTTGACATCAAAACATGCCAAAATAATTTTGGCAAGCGCACCAACACTCTGACATCATAGACTTCAATAGTAACGGTTTCTATTAGTTGACTTATCATGCCCTTCTATGCAGCAACAAATGCTTAATAAGTGCACCAGTGTCTAAGTTGAATATGTAGAATCAAATCTAGATAAGTGTTTTGGTTTTGAAAATTTGATGTTTTCATCGGACTATGCAGCTTTAAATAACTAACAGCAAGCATAACGGGGGGTAGTTTTGGTTTAATTGGACAACGTAACAACTGGTCGATATGATCACTAAGGTGGTATCTGACTGAGTTGAATATATAGCAATGTGCCATAACAAAAATGAAGGCAAGATTAAAACAAGTAGTTTCAATCTGGTCAATTGCGATATCGGTTTTATCGGGTTAGACAACCAGCAATACACTGCATTGTGGTGAGTGGGGTGGGGGGGGGGGGGGGTGGTGGGGGGGGAGGGAGTAAACCACCTTTGAGAATCTGTCATCAGTATAATTTCATTTAGTATTTAATACATTTATTTGGACACATACCCTGAAATTGTTGGGTTGAACTTGATTACTGCTCTGTTTGTTGTCTGCGAAAGAACAGACTTCTCTCAAGGCGCTTGGTTGCGCATCGTGTTGGCGCATACACCCTCCCCCCCCCCCTCCCTATGGCGTTAGGGAATGACACTCTTTGCTTGCTTGTAGATATCCGGCCTTACAAGTGCAAGTTCTGTGACTATTATGCGCGCACCAACTCTCAACTCAAAGTCCACATGATGCGTCATCAGGGTGAGTTGTTTTCATTGCCGTCCTTATTTTGTGTTTCCTGGAGCCCCAGTCACACATACCCGGATCAGGGGCCGGACGAGCCCCGGACCGCCATCCGGGGTGGTTCGGGGTGGTCCGCCGGGATCCGTGGCTCGTCCGTGGGTCGTCCGTGGTGACCCCCCCCCCCCCTGATCCGGCCTGATCCGTGGCTCGTCCGTCACGGTCCGAGCTCAGCCCTGGATGTTTTAAAATGTTTAAAACATCTGGGGTGGTCCGGTGGATTTTGCAATCCGGGCTTGATCCGGGGGTGGTCCGGGGGTGGTCCGGGTAATTCGGGGGTGGACCGGGGGTGGTCCGGGGTCATTTTGAGCCACGGTTTGACCCGGACCATCCCCGGACTATCCAGGACTACCCCCGGCCTAGCCACGGACCACTGCCGGACTGTCCGGGGGTGATCCGGGGTAGTTCGGGGGTCGTCTGGCCTGGTCCGGGTTAGTCAGGGGCCGGTCCGGCCCAGTCTGGGCTCGTCCAGGGCTGTTCCAGGGGTGGTCCGGGGCAGTCCGGCCTTTGGTCCGGGACTCGTCCGGGGCTCGTCCGGGAAGGTGTGACTGCGAGGCAAAAATCGACGAAAACAGTGATTTTATCCGCGGTGGTCCGGGACAGTCCGGGCCATTGGTCCGTGGGTGGTCCAGCTCAAAATGCGGGGCTCGTCCGGCTATGTGTGACTGGGGCTTTAATTCACACCGCGGTCAAAGGACTTTATGACATGGAACTTTATTTCACGTACACATAAGGGCATAATGTTAAAGGCCCTGTCACATTACGGCGTATGGCGGGAGCGTATTGAAAACCTACGTAGGTCCTGCGCGTGCCGGCCTATGATGACATTTGGTGACCTTTCGGGTGGTTTTGAGCGTATGTGGAACCTACGAGGAGCGTACGAGGAGCGTATGAGGAGCGTATGGGAGCGTGCTGTGACATTTTTTGACAGTATGGGCCATACGCCCTCATAGGTCTTTTTTTTTTAGCATGCACACACAAATTTGGACGGACGGATTTATGAAAGCGTATGGCGGCGTATGCCTCATACGCTTCACATACGCCGGCATCTGGCGGCATATGAGTAGCATATGAGTAGCGTATGCGTAGCGTATGAGTAGCGTATACGGCGTATGCCGACGTATATGACGTAACGCGCTTACGCCGCCATACGCTCCCGCAAGAAACCCTAATGTGACAGCCCCTTTAAGGTTCAGTTCGATCATTCACTCAGGCGCTCAAACCCTATCGAGTCAATTGTTTTTTTTTAGTGTAGGGGTGGGTGGGTGGTTGAGATAAGCTGGTGAGGTGTTGTCGAACTGGAGTCAGATGGTGAAGTGCTGGAGCTCTGCGTAGGTGGGCTGTCAGCGACTGGAACTGACGTCACATCTCACGGCGCGAGATCCGGCTCCTCCGTGTTCCGGGAGAGGACGCCTGGGAGTCGAATCCAGGTGGCGCCACCACAGTCCTTTGCACGTGCAAATTACATATGTTGACTAACCAACATGCACGATGTTGCAGGATGCTCATAGTTCTGTGCTTCTACTATTTTTTAATTATTATTTTCACGTAGAATATCTTAGTTTAAGCATTGTTTTCACTCCAGATATCTCCAAAGTTAGCCCTTTCTTATCAAATTTACTTCAAACTAATCTAAAGCCGTGTTCACACGGGCAATGTAAATCGATTCGTAGAAAGCGACTTGCCTAGTTCGCCTCACATTTCTCGTGTGAACGGGCGTCTGATGCGGATTAGGGCTGAATCGATTCACGTGATGCGGATCCTGTAAACCACCTATCGAGGTAGTTTAGTGAGGCGATTTCTGTGAATCGATTTATTTTGCCCGTGTGGACGCAACTGAGGCGGATTAAGCACCTCACACGCATGCGCAGTCGACCTTAGTTTGTTGACTTTCCGGTCGATCAAAAGCGCATATTATATAATTTAATTAATGAAATAAACCGCTATCTATGCACAGATATTTTTTTCATCATTTATTTTTGGGTTTCACTGCCCAGCAGAAGTTTTGACCGTTCCAAACCAATACGATTCAATCCATACATATCTAGGTCGAACCCACACTCTCTCGGCCGACGTCGACGAACCCAAACTGGCGCTGGTTAGTCTGGACTTGCTCATGCGCAGATTTCCCCCGTGTGAACGGGCCGCTAATTCGCCTCACCTGATTCGATTTGTCTGATTCGCCTCACATTTTGCTCGTGTGAACACGGCTTAAGGTAGATTTGTAGCGATCTAATTTGTGTAAAATAATGGGAGAAACCTAAATGTTATCAGACTATGGAACTTTCATGTTCACTACAATGTTAGGTGTATATTGTTATCACTGCCACCTGGGCCGTAATCGATTAGCACGACCTGAGCGACTCAGGTCACCCGAGTCATCAGAATTTCAAATTGAACACTGCGCGTAGAGTCGACAAATACCATGTGCCGTGTGCAAAAGATCCGACCGAAGCAACCCACCTCCTAGCTCGGGTTGGCTACGAGCGATGACGTCACATTTGCGCTGGTTACATCCTGCAGGATAACAGCTACCAGTACCAGTCATACATGTTTTTTTTTAAAGAATAACTTAGATTAATGAAATGGAAATATAGCTAAACTAGGCCATCATAAAGTATTTTAAATCCTATTTTTCTGTAGTTTTATCAGTTATTAAAAAGAAAGAAAACAAATTTCCAACCGAGCGCGGAGAAGCGTATTCGATTATTCGACTCGAGTCTGTAGGATGTGCGCATGCGCCAAAAAGTGGCTCGGGTCACCCGAGTTGATTAATCGATTATGCCCCTGGTGGTGAGGATTGGGAACGAGTGGCCCTGATCCAGGAATCAGCAGTGATGTGCATTGTTCTGAATGCACTGCTGTTCTCATTTACTGTTTGTTGTTGGCTGTTCATTGTTTGCTGTTTATTGTTCATTGTTTGCTGTTTATTGTTCATTGTTGCTGTTTGTCATTAATTGTTGCTGTTTATTGTTCACTGTTGCTGTTTATCGTTCATTGTTGCTGTTTGTTAATTGTTTTTCTCTGTATGTTGTTTGCTGTTCACTGTTTGTTGTTCTCTGTTCACTCTTGTTTGTTGTTCTCTGTTTGCTGTTTGTTGTTCGCTGTTTGTTTCCTGTTCATTGCTGTTCGTCGCTCACTGTTTGCTGTTGTTCACTGTTCATTGCTCGCTGATCATTGTTTGCTGCTCATTGTTCACTGATCATTGTTTACTGTCTGTTCTTTGCTGTTCATTGTTCGCTGATCAGTGTTTCTTGTCCGCTCTTTGTTCGCCGATCATTGTTCGCTGTTCATTTTTCACTGATCATTGTTTGCTGTCCATTGTTTGATGTTCATTGTTCGCTGGTCATTGTTTTTTGTTCGCTGTTTGTTTGCTGTTCGTTGTTTGCTGTTTGTTCGCTGTTCGTTGTTCGTTTTTTGCTGTTGGATGTTGGCAGTATCAACCTATCATCACTCACACTAAAGCTAGTTTCCTTGTTGCTTCCCCCCCCCCACCCCCCCCCCCCCCCCCCCCCCCACAAACCCACAGGTATACGCGACTTCCACTGTAAGCTGTGTAACTACAAGGGCGTGACTCAGTCTGACCTCAACCGCCACATGAAGAGTCAGATCCACATGATGAAGGCGCAGAACGAGTGCCGCCTCTGCGGTGAAGGATTTGTGTCGCCAAAGAACATGGACAAGCACATCGCATTGTGTCGTGGACCGGTGTCCGAAGACTCGATGGAGGCGCAGTCATCGAAAGGTGAAGCGCAATGAAGGCGCTGTGGTGTCCACAGCGCCACGTAGGAAATGTACCAGAATTTTGTGTGCGAGAAGGAACGGAGAAGGGGGAAGGGGGGTATGGGATTCTGTATTTAGAAGCAATTGGCTTATGTGAACATAAGGAGCTAAAATCAACGTACTGACGTTTTACACTGAACCGATTCAGATGATGACCGTTCCTTTATTTTATAATTATGTTAATTTTTTTTAGTAATATTTGTTGGTGGTATTCGGCTACATTGTATATGCCATTGGTATATATGCCTTAGAGTGCCCATATGCTAACATAGACCTGTGCTACGCATGCGTATGCCGGTCATACATATATATATACACACCCCTACAATTATTCCCCATAGCAACCCCTATTTGCTGGCGGCCATCATCAATCAATCAATCAATCAGTAAGTGACTTTGGGCAGGATTTATAGGTTTTTGCCTCTTTTTTACCCAACGTTTTACACCGATATCCACAATACGCTGTATTATACACACATATATATACACACACATATATATAAACATATATATATATATAGACCCGTGTACACAGTTTTAGTTAGGCACCCACCCGCCGGGTGTTAGTTGAAGCTGCTGAGGTTGCGTATAGGTAATTTACAGACTGTATTTTAGCTCAGACACAGGACGGCGGGTACCAGCTGGCTCCTTCCCGGGTCGACCGGAAGTCAGCGCGGCGGCGTCACGGGAAAAATGCGCCGCCGCGATGTTTTTTCTCTCTCCTGCGCATGTCCGTAAGGGAGGTAGGAGTCGGGAAGCTAAGTTTGATGTTAATCGGTTGAACACTGTTTTAATACAGAGACACTTTGTACTTGGACTAGGAAATGTTCTTATTATATTATTATTATTATTATCATCATCATACTTGGTTATTGGGTGCAAACTATCAACTAACTAACTGCTCAAACAACATTGTGTGTTATACAGTATTGAGATGTTATTGTGTATGTATATACAATATCCCCTTGTATAGGTGTACCCCCAGTATACATATATAAATATATCTATATATAGACAATTAGGGTGGTGCTGAGGTGCACTGGCCCTCTGGTGTCCTGTTGCCACACTATGCCGTCACTAGCCATTGGTCGACATTGTTAGATGGGATGTTTGTAAAGTGATCCTGGGTAATGTCGCCACGCAAAGGTTTTCATTATTTGTTACCGTCTTGTCACTGATACTAATTAACCGAATGGTGCTGGGCCTTAACCAAGTTGAAAAGCCGCTTAACCAAATCGGAGGCGACTGACCAGCCAGCCAGCTAGCCAGCAGGCCTAAATAGGCTCGAACCCTGTTGGCTGTGCACTGCAGTGCTGACTAGTTTGCGCATGCGACCACCAGATGGCAGTTTGTTAGCTGGTTGGAAAAGAAATTAATCAGGCGCTAGCGGGCGATAAGTAACTCGACTCATCCTGCGACATCAGGCAGGCCGACATGAAATTGCGCAGTCGGTCGCCATCTCCATGGTTAAGGCCCTGCATGAGCATTCAAAACACGCAATTAACCCGGACGCGTACAATTCCCTGAGTCACTTCGCAGCAGCGTTAAATAATTAGCCACCAGGAATTGTCACCGTTCATGCATTCAAATACAAGGGTTTTTTTTTGGAGGGTGTTTTTTTTTCTTTAGGTGGGAGGGTAAAAGGGATAGAAATGAAAATGCAGGCTCAAACAGGGTATATATATATGTATAGGAATAGATTTAAAAACAAGGGCCTTTTTCAATTGTGAAATGTCCAAGAATGGTGTGAGTCTCACTGAAGCCAATATTGGGCTCTTCCTTGCATCCCAAGAAGCTCCCACAGACAACCAAGAACCCTCACTCATGGGATAACTGAAACTGCAGAACTGCCATAGAAATTGACTACAAGACACACATACACATATATACATACACATATGTGTATGGGTTCATAAGAGATCTGGTGTTGACTAGTGATTCCTCCATGTTGAGAACCTAGACGCATTTTCTTGTTATTGTTGTTGTTTTACTTGTGCTAGGCAATACTTCTTGTCACTTGGGTTTTTAACAATTTGTTTTGGTATTATTAAGGGTTGGCTGGTATTGTTTAATATTAATATTAAAATTAAAATATTAATATTAATAATAAGACCACTACTATCAGCAACAATGCTAAATCACGATGGCCCTGATGGCGGCCCGTTTCTGAACGATGTGATAAAGGTGATGTGATGGTGGCTCGCTACCTTAGTTTCCATGGAGACTCCAGTCATGTGATTGTGAAGGCCGCGTCCCAGTTGCTGACCTGACCGTGTGAGACGCTGACCCCTCGTTCACTTCCGGTTTGGGTGTTGGATGTGTTAATGTTTCTCTGTTAAGACCCTTCTTTTTAAACAAACAAAAAAAAGCAGGCATTACTAGATGGGTAGATAGAACGTGATACCTATGATATTAGGATGTGTTTTTAAAACAAACAAATTTATATATATATAATGTATAAGTTTTTGTTTAGTTCTCCTGTGTACAGTGAAATAAGATAATGTGCTGTGACCCATATTTGTTAGACATACCTCATGTTAGCCGAATTTGAATATCCTGACCCAAGAGAGAATTCTCTTCCTTTCATCTCTCGCTTTTTTTCTTTTCTTTTTTTTTAAATGATCTATTGTTGACCGATGTGACTAGGAGTGTGTAATCAACTATGACGTGTTAATTGTTTGTAAATGTTGCCATCAAGAACCGATAGTTAAAAAATGTGGTGTATTGCTGGTGTATTGAACTCACAAGGTTTAATTAACATGGGACATCTAGTGCTGGGTAGGGCAGGGTGTAGGGAGGGAGTTTGGTAGGGGGGGGGGGGAGGGAGTTTGGGAGAGTGGGGAGGGTGTTGGGAGGTGTGTACGGTGTCATGACTCACATTAATGAAAACTTATATCATCCCCAGTGTGACATGTAGCACTAAGATCTGAGGTGATTCGTAACAAATCCGCTAGGTGGGGCGACTAACTAATTGGTCATAGACTGTTTTCTATAGACGTAACATAGCTGTATTACTGTTGACGGTGTTTCCATAAACATATACTTACATACACCAACACACATACACATCCCTGTAATAATATTAGTAATAACGACTAGGTTACCTTTGCTAGGGGCACAGGAAAGGAACAGGTTTGTAGTAAAAATAAATATATATTAAAAAATTAATATTTCGACGAATATTTAGTGAAGCACGCTCCTTGTGGGGCGTCTATTTGGTATGACACGCCCCCAACCTTTTAAAATGGCGCAGTGTGCAGCGTAGTGTTGCGAAATAGCCACCCTCTTTATTTTAAATATTAATTTATTTTATAGGTTTTTTTTTTATAGCTCTTCTGCATTTCAACCCCCCACTGAAAATCCCGGTGTTTGTTGCTATCTTGGACGGAAAGCACCGGAAGTGAAACAAAATTGGAAGTTTGTGGTTTAAATTGATTCTCGAGTGAATGTGAGAAGTTAATGTGAGAGAAATTAATTTGTAACTATTAATCTTTAATTCATTTATTGATTACTTTTTTAAATCATTGCTCTTTATGCAGTAAGCACACCACCTGCATTAATGCCCGTCCTGATATGACCTTAGATGTTGCCAGGACGTAAAACTCCAACAACCAACCAACCTGCATTCGTGTATCTCACCAGCAGAATCCAGCCTGCATTGATGGGCCCTTTGCATCAACTTGCCACCTACAGTTATTGGGGCAGCTATTTTACTTTTAATCAAAAGATTACTGACCTTTGAGAGCCTTACTGACCTTTGAGGGCATTACTGACCCTTGAGGGCATTACTGACTTTTGAGGACATAATATACCTTTGAGGGCATAATAGACCTTTGAGGGCATTATTGACCTTTCAGGGTATTGTTGACCGTTGAGGGCATTATTGACCTTTGATGGAATTCCAATTCCAGCATTAAATGAATGCCAGTGTTTTAGTTGAAATTCAACATTATTTCGCAACACTACATTTGTGTACTGAGCTGGCATTAAACAGCAAAGACTGCAACTCGCGTGGTCTCAGCATAAAAAAAATACCTCCTGAGAAAGGGTGGGGCTCCCTTACCAGGAAAACCGGCTAAATTTCAAGAGCCAATCAGAATCAGTGAACTAATGAAATGGGTTCTATCTCCAAGCAATCTTCGGCTCACTACTGATGCTTTTCTCATGAGAGGGCTGCATTCCTGTGGAGTGTGACTTTAGATTATTGATGTAAAACAACAATTGACTAACAGCACATTCGGATAACAAGATTCAGGGCTGGTAGGTCTATTGCTGGTAAAATAATGGAAAGCCGCTATCTTGAAGTCAACCCTTCACATGACCCACTTCATTTATAAAACTGCGTGTTCATTGGTTCCGACCTTTAGCCACACTGGAAGTTTGCGAGGGAGGGGTTTGAGCAGGGAGTTTTGTTGTTAGGGTGGGTGGTCTTCTTTAAAAAAAATTAAATGGTTTATACAGTTCGCCTTGGCTCAAGCGTTTTGGGATCTTGAAAGCCCAACCTAGCTAGCATCTGTCTAGTGCATGCCTTTCTCACTAGAGGGCAGCACCCTGTAGAATGTGACCTAAGTTTGTTGCTGTTATCAAACGTGACCTTGAAAGAACAAGGTTCAGCGGCTGGCAGATCTATAGCCGCCACAATGGTTGAAAGAGCACCTTATCTTCGGGCTAATAAAAGGTTCGCTTTCTGAACATGGTAGATAAATTATATCAAACGTAACCTTCCAGAAACTTCCAGGAAACTGCTGTCTGTCCAAGTTGACCACACAACCGCTTGTATTGTGTTAGAGATCCACGTTCAGCGGGGAGATCACCCTCAGGCATCCAGTATTACGCGAGTGCAGATAACCGATAGCCTTTTTTGTAAGTAACAGTGCGGCTTTTAACCGTTGGCTTCTAGAGCCAGTCGTAGGTAGCCATGCTGGCGAAGGACTTAGGCCTGCATTAGATTCAGGCAGTCCCCAGTCAGACATGAAGTTAAGATTCAAAACTCTCAAAGTCTTCGGTGAAATGGGCTTAAAACGCAATTAAGGATTATATAGGTATTTGTTAAATATTGCAATTCCAAACTAGCCCGCCCACTCTTCGACCCCGCTATGATGTATAAATATTTTAGCCTGCAGCTGGGATGAGGTTTTTTCTATTATCAGGTGGGTCTACCCAGGACTAACTTTTAGCCGTGAGTGGAAATCTTGCGAAGAGGAGTCTCTGTAGTGTATGTGGCACAGCGCCTGTTTGGTGTTGATGGAGCAGGCCTGATAGTTAGTATATCCATGTAGTCAGGTTTCCTTTGCTTGTGAATACACAGACCCCCCACCCCCTTTTGTATAAATAATGTATCATTAGCATTGCGTGTGTATCTATGTATATTTAATCCATTATGGTACTAGTCATCTTGTTGGTACTAAAAATACAAAGAAACAAAAAAAAGCAGAAAAACGCCACCAAACAACACAGCGTCCAACAGAATTGTTTTTCTGTCAGTCACAATGCTTAAATAAATACCACATAATTGATAGCATTAAATCCAGGGTTACCGTCATAATGGTAAGTTAAATAAAAGTATTTAAATATTTTTTAAAACGAGGAAAGATGATGAAGAAAAATGAAAAAAAACATTTGAGTTTGTCAGCAGCTGGCTGATGTATCTGAATTGTATCATAGTTCTAGGTCACTCAAGTGCATGGGTAGGTCGGTAGGTGGTACTAGTGTCAACGTTAACCATGAACCTGCATCCCTCCCGGGAATAAAACCCGGGCGTCACCCTTCGCCATCATCATTATTAGCTCTTGGGAACACCACACCTGGTTCTCCCACCCAATACAATGCTTTCTAACCCCTAAAATCAGCCTTAATGTGCAACAAATCATAAATACAAGACATCTCAACAAGAATACAAATATGACCTCTATAAACAAAGAAAAAGAGCAAAATAAGAAGTAATATACACAAAAACACCCAATAACCTCATCAACCCATACACCTCAGATTTGTCACTTGTCATTAATGTTAGCAAAGGAAGGAAAGTGGAACGCAGATGCACCCCTGTTTTAAAACAATATGGCGGGTGGGTGAGTCTGCAATACTGTTAAGCGAGAGCAGTTGGGAGTATCTCCATGGTTACCGACAAATTACCGTGGCTGTGATGTGTGCCCATATACTACATTTCTGTGATTTCTGGTTACCATGGTAGAGGGATAGAAGGTACCTGCAGAGAGTCGGCGTCTAGTTGAAGAGTGGCTTGCGCTAGATGCGTGTTGTAGGATTTGGATACGGTGCCTATCGACGATGCAGCTTATGATGTCTGTTCAGCTTATGATGAGAATTCTGACGTGTCAGATCTTTCACCATAGCACCCCCGACAGGCTTTTATAGCGCCAATTATGCACGCACAATATTTGATAAACGGCATAAAAAACAGGCTTTTAAAAATGCCCCACACCATATGCTGTGTCCAGTGTAGCGGCCTTTAGCAGAACTGATTGTGCGGGAGAGGGTGCGGTTTGGGGGTTTCTGATGGTTTTCATTCCTGGCTGAGCTTTTACCTTTTTCTTTATTTTACTGCGAGCGACCGAGTCTGTGCCAGTTTGAAATCTGGTGTGACCATTATTCCGTTAAGTATACCTCAAGTAGTAATGCTACTTAGAATCTTATTGTCAAAGGGGTGCGCTATTATAATGCTTTTTAAATTATTATTATTATAGGAGTTGATTGGTAATCATGGTGCCCTGGACAAACAAACAAACAAATATATAAATAGTATGTGTAAAAAGGGAGAACTACAAAACGCAGTGTCCCAGACCAGGGTTGCTGGTCCAAATTCTTCGCAGGGGAGTTGAGTTGCGCCCTGACAACATAAGCCCGCTTCGCACTCCGTTCCTGGAGAGCGCGTCAAGTTGTGATAATAATGTGTTAAGCTCTGCAGGAAAGCGAGTGTGGGTGTGGTCTAAGCGCTGGCGGTCGCTGATTGGTGGAGGGTACTGGCATTGTGTTGTGTGCGCGCAGGGTTGCCCTCATTGGACCGACTGAAGCACGATGTGATACTAGACCGCTGAGGTGACGCTGGTCATGCGTGGAAGGGTTACAGATTGCGGAAGAAGAGGGGGGCAGGGAGGAAGAACGGAAGGCTGGAAAAAGGAGGGTGGGTGGGTTGGCAAAAATGTTAACTACATCTTTAAAAACTTTGTGTTAATTAACTTTCTTTTTTCCATTAATATTTTGTTTAATTACATTTATTTATTTAAAATGTGTCTATTAAATTGTGTTAGTAATTTTTTTTGTAATTTTTAATTTGTGCAATTAAATGTTAATATTTCGAATTACATTTTGAATTAGCAATTCTTTTATAATTTCTTTATTTAAAAAAATGGTTAAAAAAGATATTACTTTAAGAATTTCTTTCTTTTTAAACCAGACTAATAATGGGCTAGAAAAGCGATTGACACCAACGGGAATTCACCAACTAAACAAAGAAATGTTTTTTTCTCACTTCTACCTAATTCTTTGTAAAACAATATATATATAAAAACAAAATATATATATTATTCCCTTTGAGAAATAAATGTCCCAGAATACAGTCCCCCTGCTGAAATAACTTTAAGACTTCGCATCTATGGCTGATTGAGTTAAACTAGCTAATTAATTTGTTCTGCATATTCATAACGGATGTGGCTGGGGTATTGAATTACCCTAAACATTATGGGAAGGGATTTTAAAATATTTTCTTTTGTATTTAAAAAAAATATAGTCTTTGTTACTGGCCTTCTAACACTGCTTGTATCGGACAAATTGACAATGCAGAGCCTATGTAGAACCCTCAGAGGGTGTGACCTTTAACCTTGATGCAGAAGCAGTGCAGTGACCCAGTACAGGTTGATGGTTGGACACTGCCAGAAAATTGTTCCTATCCAATAATTTGAAGAGGAAGAAAAGAAAAACCAAAACCAAAATGACTGAATATTCCAGATGATTGAAATCCTGAAGTTCTTGATCAGTGTTGAGGCTTGTCAGTCAGTCCTTGGGATGGGCGACCACCCTGGGGAATAAAAGATAAACGCAAGGTGCCATAGACATCCTGATACAGGCTTATAACCTACCAAATCAACAGCCGGCTAAAATAAGGCGTAAATGTTCTTTAATGAAACCCCACCGAATGTATAAATAGCGAATATGAAAAATTTCAGATTTTCGACGGGAGTTTTTGTTGTTGTTGGGGGGGGGGGGGGTTTCCCCCTCCCCCCTCCCGCCCGATGGTCATATGGGTAACTTCCCCTCAGATGATTAGCACTGTTCGATTGACCGGAAGTGACTTGCCGCGCATGTCCTTTCCGCCATTGTGCAGGCGGCGTTCATTTCTAGATGGGAACGAGGCTCGAGTTGTGTCATCACATTGCACTGCGTCAATTAAAAGTTGCACCCCCTGGTGTCCAGTTATCACACTACACCTACATTCTCAGGATGTACTAAATAATCTATACGAAGTAACCATAATGATAATGACATCATAAGAGATTACAAGCATGTGGCTTGAGGAAGACTTGCTTAATATACAACAGTACTCTTATACACACACACACATATATATATATATATCATCTTGTTACTTACTATCTTATCACTTGTAGATATTTTTGGATATATTGTTTCTCATTTTACTTGCATCTCATTGTTTTGGTACTAATTCATCCCTGTTATATTCAATTTTTTTTATTATTATTATTTTAACGCATTATTTGCATGCACTTATGATATGACTATTTTTTGTTTAAAAGTCTACAACACTCAAAGAATAGAGTGTCACTGAAACAACCTACATGTGTTGGTTTAAAAAAATATTATTAAACTGCTTCTTTTTTTATCTTTTTTTAAAATTAAAGCCCCTTCACACACATAAAGGGTTAACCTTGAAATATTGTTTTTCTCGGATCTTACGGATGGTTTGCCAGATTCGTGGAAATGTTTATAATTTACTTGTTGGAAAGTGATTTGACACCTCCTTCCCCCCCCCCCCTAACCTCCCTACCCTACCCCACCCTACCCCACCCCACCCCAATGAGATTGTATACCGTATGGTTCATGTTAAAGTTTACGTTGTTGAAGATAGCCTTCATGTTATATTATAGATCTTATCCCCCGATAGCATAGTAGGGTTATTTTAGAGTTGTGTAATAATTGTTATATCGTTTCGAGCATTTTCAGCTCGGCAAGGACTTACTTATTATATAAATACGCATACCAGGATGAGTGACGAGGCCTCTGATAAACACTCTCCCCCTTTTTTTCTCTCTTTTTGTGTATAGTTTTTAATTATATACTTTATATACTTTACACTTGTAAACATGTTTATCCTATCTTTATTTCCTATGTTGTTGTTTGTGGATCATGATGAAATCCTGTGTTCGCCTCCAGACACCGCTGTCTCACGCAGCACTGGTGTGTGTGGGTAGTTGGGTGGCTTCGAACCCAGCACCCTGCACTCTAACCGGCTCTGGCACCGGTTCTCATGGACTCTAATTGTTATTGATCCTGACCGGTATTAAGTCTGTTTGTCGTTATTGATTCTGTCTGGTATTGGTTCTGACCGATATTAACTACCACTGGTATTGACACTGGCCAGTAATGTTGCCAATCTGTATTGACTCTGACTGGTATTGACTCGAACCGATATGGGCTGAACGGTATTGATTCTGACCAGTATTGACTTAACCGGTATTGAAGCTGACTGGGATTCACTCTGATCAGTATTGATTCTGATATTGACTATGACTATGACCGTTTTTGACTGTGACTGGTATTGACTCTCACTGGTATTGACTCTCACTGGTATTGACTCTCACTGGTATTGGGTGATTGGTATTGACTCTGACTGACATCGACTCTGACCAGTATTGACTCTGACCGGTATTGACTCTGACCAGTATTGACTCTGACCGGGATTGACTCTGACTTGTATTGACTCTGACTGGTATTGACTGATTGGTATTGACTCTGACTGACATTTACTCTGGCCAGTATTGACTGACTGGTATTGACTCTGACTGGTATTGACTCTGACTGGTATTGACTCTGACTGGTATTGACTCCTACTGGTATTGACTCCTACTAGTATTGACTCTGACCAGTATTGACTCTGACGGTATTGAGCCTGACTGGTATTGACTCTGACCGCTATTGACTCTGACTGCTATTGACTCTGACTGCTATTGACTCTGACTGCTATTGACTCTGACTGGTATTGACTGACCTGTAATGGCTGACTTGTATTGACTCTGACCGTATTGGCTGACCGGTATTGACTGACCAGTATTGGCTGACTGGTATTGACTCTGACTGGTATTGACTGATCGGTATTGACTCTGACCAGTATTGACTCTGACCAGTATTGACTCTAACCGGTATTGACTGACTCATATTGACTGACCGGTATTGACTGACTCCTATCGACCCTGATTGGTATTGACTCTGACCGGTATTGACTGACCGGTATTGGGATTGATTCTGATCAGTATTGACTGACCAGTATTGGTATTGACTAACCGGTATCGACTCGTATCGACCCTGATTGGTATTGACTCTGACCAGTATTGACTGACCAGTATTGGTATTGACTGACCGATATTGGTATTCACTCTGATCAGTATTGACTGACCAGTATTGACTGACCAGTATTGACTGGTATTTACTCCAGCGAGGATACACTTTTACCAGTATTAACTCTGACAGGATAGACTCCAACTATGCATTGATGCCAGTTGAAGTTGGTGTCCACTGGTGTCAATGCCCACTGGTGTCAATGTCAGTGGTGTCAATTATCAGTGGTGTCAATGATCATCGGTGTCAATGCCAACCAGTGTCAATTCTCACTAGTGTCAATGGCAACTAGTGTCAATTCCACTAGTGCCAATGCCAACCACTGTCAATTCCCCAGTGTCAATGCCAACCAGTGTCAATGTCAATTCTCACTAGTGTCAATGCCAGCCAGTGTCAATGTCAATTCTCACAAGTGTCAATGCCAGCCAGTGTTAATGCCAACCAGTGTCAATGCCAACCAGTGTCAATGCCAACCAGTGTCAATTATCACTAGTGTCAATGCTAACCAGTGTCAATTCCACTAGTGTCAATGGCAACCAGTGTCAATTCTCACTACTGTTAATGCCAACTAGTGTCAATTCCACTAGTATCAATGCCAACCAGTGTCAATGCAAACCACTGTCAATGCCACCCAGTGTCAATACCCACTGGTGTCAATCCAGTGTTGACCCCCAAACTGGTGTCAATGCTGACTGATATTGACTGTGACCAGTGAAAACTCCAGCTGGCCTTGACTGTGACCGGTACTAATCATTCAACAAACCAATCAATCAATCAATCAATTGGTCCATTCTTGAACCGGTTGGAAGAGTTGGTGCGGGACACACAGACACAACTCTGTCCTCCCTCACTCACAAGGGGGGCGTGTGGGGTGCAAGCCTGTCTACCTCTAACAATAAAGGCTCATACCTCTCTTACAAGAGCAGTGTGGCGGGAAACGCCTCAAACTGGTTCTGATCACATATTGCTACATCCACATATCATACACTTTGCATCACATAACTCATGGTATCTCCATCGTACCACCTGTTAAACCTTACACAGGGTAGCACCAGGTCCCACACCACTTTTAGACAGGTGTTGGGGTACTGCTTTTTTAGTTTTTTTTGTTGAAGATTTATACTGCCTATCATGGATAAGCCTGAATAGGCTTGTTTTCACAATTAGACAGTTTGTCGATAGAAAGCCCGAACCTACACTTTTACCGACCCAAGGGATTTTTAACCTCCCACACCACATAGACATGCACTTTAACTTCCCTCCCTCCCCCCCCGTAAAAAGTGTACTCTCCCATGGAATGCCTACTTTTAGTGAAGTTGTTCCTTTCTTATTTTATTTGTTTTGATTATCTTTATACATCTGTATACTTACGCTCTGTGCTTAATAATACAATACCATAAAGTAGGAGTGATGATGACATCTACATATTAAGATGAAAAGCTAGTCCCAGGTGGCTCAAGTTACCTGTCGGTTCCCCGTCCTGATATGATCATAGATGTTGCTAGGACGTTAAACCCCAAACAAACAACCTGTCGGTTCCATCTTTATAAATCACAATTCAAGTCAGAATACCTGAAAGACTGAAAACTGGCAATGCTGTGAAATGAGATACCTCTTCAGACATTTATCATTTAAACTAAATTTTAAAAAAATTAACCAAATCAAAATCAGGTTTAATTAATTTTAATTAAAACTGTTTGTGTTTCTGTCAGGTTCTCCGCTTCTCCCGTCATAATAACGGCTTAACTCTGTCTCCTGTGTACTTAACCTTTTCATTATTTATTCACTATTACAGCGGCCTAGTGCGGGGGGGGGGCACCCTTGTGGAGTCATTCTTGTATCGCCTTTTGTACATTAAGTAACAACACAGGCTGCTCACATTGTGTTGAGTGACCCCCCCCCCTACTCCTCCTCCTCCTCCTCCTCTCCTGCCCTGCGTCCACTGTCAGGTTTTGGTCGTTTCCCACCTCCTCCTTTAGAGAGGGGAGGGGATGTGACTACCAGGATCTGTCAGGCAGTGTGTGCTCTAGTAGGGTGAGGGGGGGGGGGGTCGCCTATATTAAATTCTATACCAGGTGTCTAACTGTGAGAACTCATACATGTTGTTTATTACTGACGTCACTCATCATTGTTTACCTTTTGTTACCATGGATACCAGGCAATGGGAAAAGTATAAGGAATGTCATCAAGTGGCCCGAAGTGGGTCATGTATAATTATTATCTCAATAAAACAGTTTAATAGAAAAAAAATCTGCCGTGTTTTTTCTTTGTGTGTGATTTTAAAAGCTGCCTAGTCCGATGAAGGCACACACATTTGTTAGAAACAAAAATACTTATCTAGTTTTGATTCTACTTAGATATGTGTGCACTTATAATACTTTATTGCTAACTTTATTATAAACATTTATTGCTGAAGGACCAGACATGATGGCTGAATGAGTTAGAGCGTCCGTCTCCCGTGTTGGTAGATCATGGGTTTGAACCCTGGTCGAGTCAAACCAATGACTTAAAAATTGATACTTGTCGCTTCCTAACCAGGCGCTCGGCATTATTAGGACAGGGCACAGACTTGTGTGCTCAGTGTCAGGATAATGTGACTGAGTGGGATACCAGGTCATGGTGCCGGCAGCACTATAAAGTCGCCATGAGTGCGACCTGTCACAAGTCGGTACCCGTCCTGATATGGCCTTAGATGTTGCTAGGACGTAAAACAACAAACAAACAAAAAAGTATTGCTGAATAGTAGGAAATAAATGTGAGTTATAAAGTATTTATGCAAATATTATTCATTTATGTAAATCTCCTGCTTTGTTATTTACTTGTTCTACTCGCTGCGCAAATATTCCTGTATCCTCCTTTGATATGTTCTTTGGCAGTTTGCATTACTGGAGGCTGGGGTGTAGCCAGGGCCGTAATCGATTAACACGACCCGGGCGACTCGGGTCACCCGAGTCGTCAGAATTTCAAATAGAACACCGCGAGTGGAGTCGACAAATACACGTGCCGTGTGCAAAACAACCCGACCCCAGTAACCCACCTCTTGGCTGGGGTTTGCAAGGAGTGATGACGTCACACTTGCGCTGGTACCGTCCTGCAGCATAACATCCACCGGTACCAGTCATACATATTTTTTTTTGGTAATAACATAGATTAATGAAATGGAATTATCACTAAACTATGCCATCATAAAAATAGCTAAATCATATTTTGCTGTAATTATATCGGCTACTATAAAAACAAATGAAACGGCCACCATTTTTGTCACCCGAGCGTGGAGAAGCTTATTCGATTATTCGACCCGAGTCTGCAGGATATGCGCATGCGCCAAAAAGTGGCTCGGGTGACCAGAGTCGATTAATCGATTACGCCCCCAGAGGGTGGGAGGTCCGCCATCAACCAGCTTCCTAGTTCACCTCCTTCCCACCAGGTGGTGCCTCACCCTCTACCATCTGCATTTAAAGCTGCATAGTCCAATGAAAACATAACATTTTAAAAACTCAAACACTCATCTAGACTTGATTCTACATATTCAACTTAGGTACTGGTGCACTTATTGAGCATGTTTTGCGGCATAGAAGGTTGTAATAAGTAAATATAATAGAACCTGTTACTACGGAAGTCTACGGTGCCTGAGTTTTGGCATGCTTGCCAAAATAAATTATTTATGTTTTTACATCAAATATCTCAAAAATTAGCCATAAGTTACTTCAATGCTATAGGACTCGGAGGTACGCCTTAACGAGAATCAGAACGGGGGGAATCTTAAGGAGACCCAGGGAATGAATCTCCAACGATCTAACTGGCTCATTCCTGCCAAACATCTCTCCGTTCGGCAACGGGCGGCTTAATTAATAACCAAACACTGGAACCATTGTTATTTTGATCATGTCAATTACGATCGAAACTAAGCTATAAAACAGTAATATCTTATCAAAAAGTTTAAAAAAACTTTGTACGTGAATGCTAACATGAACTAAACCAACATATCGAGTTTGAAAGATAATAACCTGTTTAGTTTTGTAGTTAATGTAGAAAAACGGCTGGAGCTGCTCACAACACATCCTCCTGCTGTGAGCTGATTATGCTAATTGCTGGACCTGGATGTGCTTCCTTCTCCCTGGGCTACGAGTAGCCAGAGGCGTAGTACCGAGGTAAAACTAAAGTAGACTACTATTATTATATGATTAGCATACTGTATTTATGTCAGAAAATGGTAGAAATTCAAAAGTATCGGACTTTGCAATTTTAATAGAACGTGTGAAGACTATGGTGTCAGGAATCTGATGTGCATGTCAAAATTAATTTAGCATGTTTGCACTTCAAATATCTTAGCAATTTTGGAACTAAATGTTTCTTCGAACTAAAATAAGGCAGATTATAACAATCGGACTAATATATTTATCTAAAATACAACGACGACAAACTCATGCTTTTATCTACTATGTGAAAAAGTGAAATATCTCTAAAACTACACCACGTAGAAACAAACCGTTTGACACACATATAGAAAACAAATTCAAGGAAAAGATTATATTACATTTATAAGGTTAGGGTTCTGCATTTCTATTCATTTTGAATAAAATTGACGTTTTGCACTGCGCGTATTGGCAAACTCAGTGCATTGTCAATGGCCGTGGGCAATCTACATACAGAAAAATTAAAATATTTCTAAAACTACAACACTTATATACAAGCCCTTTGGAATACCTATAGAAAACATGTTTAACAAAAAGATTATATTAAATTGATACGGTTAGGGTTCTGCATTTCTAGTAATTTGGAATAAAACTGATGTTTTTCACTGCGCGTACCAGCAAACTCAATGCAGTGTGCCTTCGTTCTGCAGCCAAGCTGCGCGCGCACACACAATGTTCGTAAACATTGAAATAGGTCTATAATCTATTTACTAGAGTGTGTAGTAACTTTTACTTTACAGGGTTGACTTTGGAGGTATTTGAACAGAAACACCTATATCTAACAGTAACACTGATTTAGACATGCTTGTCAAAATGTTGGACATTACAATTTAGACGCCTCATCAGAAACAGGTTCTACTAAATTGACAGCATTGCTCCTAGACAGTACTGGACGTTGTGTCCGAATCTCTAGAGCGTAGGCTTCCTGTGCGGAAGATCGGGAGTTCGATTTTTTTTTTTTGAGGCTGTATTTATACTGCCCATAGCATATAAGCCCGGGTACCCAGTCTTGTTTTCAATGCTGGCCTGTTGTAGTGTTGGTGTTATCTTACCAAACAGTAGCTGCTGATAAAGTATTTCATTGCCCGAATTTCAGTAGCAGATAGATAGTTGGTTGGTATGGATAGTAGCCTATGTTAGTTTTTTTGGATTTTCCTGCCAAATATGTCAAACCAATGACTCACAAAATTGATACTTTTTGACGCCAGAGAGGATCAAGATGATGCTTATATTTGCATAGTTTGCTGATGCCCCCCCCCCCCCTCACCCCCACCCCCGTCTCCACATTTAGGCGTCACAGGAACAGGGCTGCAGGAGGAACTATGGATAAAAGATTCACCCCGTATTGCAGCAACCCTATGTAAAAGCTGCCAACAGTTATCTACATGCTGGGTTACTGAAATGAACAAATAAATTCTTAATTTAAGAAACAAAATACATCCTTCACATATATCCTAATATTTACCCGCTACTTTTCATTTGAAAAATATAATAAAACTTGTCGATTAATACCGACCCACCCTCTGGGGAGGCTTAGGATTAACACGCGTATAGATAGATATACATAAACAATACCCACAGAGGATTTCGCCAAAATCCAACAACCGGAAACGGAAATAGGCCTCTATGGGCGCCACCATTTGTAAACTCGTGTTGAATAACATCCAAATCCAGCAAACGGAAACGGAAATCGGTCGTCGAACTTCGGTCCGCAGCAATCAGGGTGGACGACAGCTATTGGTTAATAATATATCAAAACAAATGCCCACTGCCATAGACTTTGCTGATACGTGCAGTTCAAAACTTAGTTTATTCAAAATTAAAAGAAATAAATAACAATTTGGCATAAACATGGATGCACAAATGAAATATTAATAGTTTACTCCGCGGAAACGACGGCCGTATTCGGGTCACCCGAGTTGATAGAATTTCAAATCGAACACCGCGAGTGGAGTAAAACAAAAATCATAAAATACTTTGCTGTAGTTATATTGGTGGGTCGGACCTAAGCATTGCTTATTCATATTAGACTTTAAAAGTAAAATCGATTGTATTCTGTGGTCGCCATCTTGTGTTTTTGCATTCTCTCCCATTTCACCAACTCTGTGCCGATATAAGTAGCCATTACATAGTGGAACCAGGAATTCTACTTCCTGTTCCATACAAAAGTTATTTTCGCCCGTATTTAGACTGTTTTGTCGTTCACCCCTACTGTAGGCCTAAGTATAGGGTGAATCTTTTATCTAGTTTTTACGTAGGGTCGTCGATCCCATCTATCTCGAAACAAGCGATGAATCCTGTATCTCATAAGAATAAACCGTCCTGATAAGTGATATGACATTAGATGTTGCCAGGACGTAAAACTCCAACAACCAACTAAAGAGTAAGAATAAAGACAATGCACTCGCATGTTTTGCAAAACTGTCAGATGTACGATTTCCGTGATGCATGCGCAGAGCATAATCCAGACTGGACTGTTGGGTCACAGAGTCTGTGGAGAGGCAATTGAGGCTCTCTTAACCATAGCAATATTTCGATGTCGGCATGACGTCACAACCCCGGAAACTAGCCCGCGAATGGTAAAACATCGCAGCGATCTGTGCCGCAGCAATGCTATGTCTATGCGGAGCATTTATTTTTGCCAAATAAATTTTAAAACTTTCATCGGATCGATTAAAAATATCTTAATGCGCGATTGAAGAGGACGATCTGAGGTATTTAATTTAACCTAAGAGCAATTTTCTCTGAAAGTATTAAAAACAGAGATAATAGTGAAAGTTGGGATATTCTGACTGTCAGTGCCAGTGTTAGCCTTACCAGATCATGGCCTCAACAACTATTTTCACCAAATAAATTCAAGAACTTCCAATTGGCTGATAAAAAATAAGCTGAATGTGAAATTATAGAGAAAGATCTGAACTATTTAATAGAAACAAGAGAAATTTGCTTTCAAAGCACCAAAAAGCACAAATCACTGTAATTAATAGTTAGGGTAGTTTTAATGTTGTTTCTATGAGAGTGGCATTTGTTTTACCCTTTGCGCGCCGTGAACCGCAAAAGTGTTGGGATGTCCGACATCGAGAATACACGATTTCCGTGACGCATGCGGAGAGCATAATCCAGACTGGACTGTTGGGTCACAGAGTCTCTGGAGAGGCAATTGAGGCTCTGTTAACCATAGCAATATTTCTATGCTGTTAACACTGGCTTCATATTGAGCAACTGACACAGTCTTTTCGGCACAAATGTGGATTTATAGAGAAAACATACTAACCATTTTTTAATCATTTTTGATAATTATAGTTGTATCCTATTGATTGATTTATTGATTGAAAAGCTCGATCGTCAGTGTAAAACAACACTGACACACTGTGACCTACAACACGAGTGTGGTTGTCTATCACCAGGGCCCGTATGCAGGAGTCAGTGTTAGCGGGGTTTGGTGTTACAGCCTATTACCGTTTAGCTATCACCGACGTCGGGAACTGTGTGAAGTCGTATGCAGGAGCGCGTAACACTTACATTATAGCTAAACGTGAATTTATTTATAGATTTGGGAAATCCCTCTGCGTCTGTAGCCATATATTATGCTTAAATATATTAAATGCTATCATATTTAATAGAATTACATATGCAATAAGTGAAATTTCATGAAATTAACCCTAAATTCGAAGTAATATTAATGCTGCTGCCGCAATGGCGGCGATATTAATATTTATATTTTCGAATCGACGAACGTAAAGTAAACAACACCGCCGCATCGACGTCGCTTTCCATACTGGCGGCGGCGGCGATTTGTTTACTTTACGTTCATCGATTCGAAAATATTAATATTAATATCGCCGCCGTTGCGGCGGCAGCATTAATATTGCTTCAAATTTAGGGTTAATTTCATGAAATTTCACTTATTGCGTATGTAATTCTGTTAAGGGGCTGTCACATTAGGGTTTTTTGCGGGAGCGTATGGCGGCGTAGGCGCGTTACGCCATATACGTCGGCATACGCTGTATACGCTACTCATATGCTACGCATACGCTACTCATACGCTACTCATATGCCACCAGATGCCGCCAGATGCCGGCTTATGAGGCATACGCCGCCATACGCTTTCATAAATCCGTCCGTCCACATTTTTTTGTGCATACTAAAAAAATCTCGACCTATGAAGGCGTATGGCTCATACGCTACTCATACACTGGCATACGCTCCTCATATGCCGGCATACGCTCCTCGTACGCTAGGGGTACGCCGGCATAGGTTTTTCATAAGCCCAACTTGTGTCACCGGCGTATCTCTAGCATATGTAGCATACGCATAACCTACGAGTTACGTATGGGAGCATACTCCTAGCGTATGCACAGCGTATGCACAGCGTATTCAAAGCGTATGCCATAGGTCTCGACATCGATCTTGACTCATACGCTACTCATACGCTCATACGCTATGCATACGCTACGCATACGCTACTCGTACGCTACTCGTACGCTCCACATGCCAATCAAAACCGTCAAAAAATGTCACAGCACTCTCCCATACGCTCCTCATACGCTCCTCGTACACTCCTCATAGGTTCCACATACGCTCAAAACCAACTGAAAGGTCACCAAATGTCATCATAGGCCGGCACGCGCAGGACCTACGTAGTTTTTCAATACGCTCCCGCCATACGCCGTAATGTGACAGGGCCTTTAAATATGACAGCATTGAATAGATTTGGGCCTAATGAACTCGCTATACCTCCTATCTATCAGGGGTAAGGTAACACCGGTTAAGGTTTTGGTGTTAGGCCTATCACCGCCTCGTGCATACCATTTTTCACCGCTAACCGGGAAATTCCCGCCTACCACCGTTTTGGCTCGCTAACACCGAATACCACCGACTCCTGGGCCTATATGCAGGAGTCGGTGGTATTCGGTGATAGTGGGCCGAAACGGTGGTAGTCGGGAATTTCCCGGGTAGTGGCGAAAACTGGAATGCACAAGGTGGTGATAGGGCTAACACCAAACGCTTACCCGGTGGTACCTTACCCCTGGTATATATCAGGTATAGCGAGTTCATTAGGCCCAAATCTATTCAATGCTGTCATATTTAACAGAATTACATACGCAATAAGTGAAATTTTATCAATTTAACCCTAAATGCGAAGCGTTATTAAGGCTACTGCCGCATTGGCGGCGATATGAATAGTTATATTTTCGAATCGACGAACGTAAAGTAAACAAATCGCCGCCGCCGCATCGAAGTCGTTTTCCATACTGGCGGCGGCGGCGATTTGTTTACTTTTCGTTCGTCGATTCGAAAATATAACTATTAATATCGCCGCGTTACGGCAGCACCGTTAATATTGCTTCGAATTTAGGGTTAATTTCATCAACTGTCACTTATTGCGGATCTAATTCTGTTAAATATGACAGCATTGAATAGATTTAAGCGTAATATATGGGTACAGATGCAGAGGGATTTCCCAAATCTATAAATAAATTCACGGGTAGCTATAATCAAAGTGGTACGCGCTCCCACATAGCACTTGACACAGTTCTCGACGTCGGCGATAGCTACCCGGTAATAGGCTGTACCACCAAACCCCGCTACCACCGACTCCTGCATACAGGCCCTGAGGTGTCGTACTAGTCGTGGAAATCGTGTATTCCCACTCGGTGAAATAATAACAACAACCAAACAAATGCGCCCTTTCCACACCAGGTGGCAGCACAGTCTGGGGGCGCCGCTTACGTCACTGGATGCGGACGACACCAAGCACAGTCGGATAATCTGCAGAGGCCGCTCTCCACGCCGAACCTGCGTGTAGGGTGTGGGGGAGGCTGTGGGGGCGGCGGGGTGCGGACAGGGGATGGGGAGAAGGGAGGGGGAGGCAGGAAGCAAAGAGGGGGGAACGGTGGGGTGAAGGGGAGAGTGGGTTGGGGAAGAGGGAGGCGGGAAAGGGAGAGGGGGCGGGTGAAGGGGAGAAGGGGGGGTTGAAGGGGAAGAGGGAGGGGGAGGGGGAGGGGGAGGACCAGCAGTAGCCAGCAGCAGCGCTAAAGGCCCTGTCACACTTCAATGTTCGCAAAACGCTCGCATACGCTCACAGAATGCTGACCAACGTTACATACGTTACTCCATCGCTAGAAGTATGGTGTATACATTAAATACGCTGGAGATACGGCAGGGATACGTTCGAAGTACATTAGGAGTACGTAATGCATCCATTGGCAGTACGCAGACTGTACGCGGACTGCATGTTCCCACCAGCTGAACGTACGGCTAGCGTGCAGCTACATATACCAATGTATCTTTAACGTACTCCCAGCATATGCCGACGTATCCCGAATGTACCCGCAACATACGTTCAACGTATGAGCACGGAAATGTTGAGCATGCACAAACATTTTTCAGAGCCTTGATGCACGACGACGTAAGATGACGTATAACAACGTACCCGGAACATAACCAACGTACCCCCAACGTATACGTAGCGTACGATGATGTACGCCGATGTACGCCGATGTGTTGGTCGAAAATCACATACGTCGGCATATGCTAAGGCTATACGTCATCGTGTGACAGGTCCTTAAGACTTGTGTAATGAATGCAATGCGCATTTGTGTTTGTGTGTTTATATATATATGTGTTTGTGTACGTATTTATATGTAATTGTGTTAACACACCCCCCCTGCCAGTTAGAGCTGCATAGTCCGATAAAAACATCAAATTTTCAAAATGAAAACAATTATCTACATTTGATTCTACATATCTAACTTAGATACTGGTACACTTATTAAGTATTTGTTGCTACTTAAGCTGTATTCACACGGGCAAAATGTAAAGCGATCTAGACAAGGCGAATCATATGAAGCGATTTAGACGCGCGTTCACACGGGCAGTACTTGGGCCGGAAATCGATATCTGCGCATGAGCAAGTCCAGACTAACCAGCGCCATTTTGGGTTCGTCGACGCCGGCACGAGAGAGTGTGGGTTCGACCTAGATATGTATTGACTGAATCGTATTGGTTTGGAACGGTCAAAACTTCTGCTGGGCAGTGAAACCCTAAAAATAAATGATGAAAAAAATATATGTGCGCAGCTAGTGGTTTCATAGACTAAATTATATAATATGCGCTTTTGATCGACCAGAAAGTCAACAAACCAAGGTCTCGACTGCGCATGCGTGTGACGTCATAAATCGCTTCATATGCGTTCACACGGGCAAGATAAAACGTTTCAACATAGATCGGTTCCTGTAGACCACCTCGCGAAGCGTTTTACAATAAACGATTTATATGAATCGATTCAGCCCTAAAACGTCTCAGCGTCGCTTTCACACGGCAAATGTGAGTCGAACTACGCAAGTGGTTTTGCGTAAGGCGTTTTAACTCGCCCGTGTGAATACAGCTATATAATCAAACACTGAGTCGATTTAATAAAAACCTATTACTGCAGAAGCCTATGGTATCAGAGTTTTGGCGTACTTGCCAAAATTATTTTTACATGAAACCGCCACACCGGTGTAACGATTTCAACTTCCCCCCTTCTCAAGTTCCCCCCCGGGAATCTGAAAACGTTTTTAACTTCCCTCCGGGGAACTTCAAAACGTTTTCAGATTCCTGGGGGGGAACTTAAAAACAGTTTTCAGATTCCTCCCCCTATTTTCAAATCCCCCCCATTTCAACAATCTACAATTTTAACTTCCCCCCCTACCCAAGTTCCCCCCCGGGAATCTGAAAACGGTCTTAACTTCCCTCTGTGGAAATTAAAAATGTTTTCAGATTCCCGGGGGGAAATTAAAAACAGTTTTCAGATTCCTCCCCCTATTTTCAAATTCCCCCCTCCGGGAATTTAAAATTGTTTAAAAATAAAGAAAATTCCACAAAAATGTAAAAGTTTTAATAAGATCGGAAATTTATGAAAAATAGTAATAGTAGTCACCAAAATTTCCCCAAAAAGATTTTTTGTTAATCGAACAATTTCACGCAAAAATTCCACCACAAAAATGTATATTTCACGAAAATAAAGAATTTCACACAAAAATTCTATATTTTTTTAATTACTCAAAAAAGCACAACAAATTGAAAAGTTAAACAAATCGAAAATTTCCAGGAAAATAAAAAATGTCCAGACAATTTCCAGGAAAATAACGAATTTAACGAAAAAAATTAAAGTTCACGAAAAATCGAATATTTCACGAAATTTCACAAAATAAGAGATTTTTGTATGTCTGTGTGTGTATGTCAGTCCGTAGTTCATTTTTATTTTATTTAAGATGGTGTGGATTATAATCCCCAGGGGGAGGGCAAGTTAAAACGAGGGAGGGAACTTGAAAACGTTTTCAAATTCCCGTGGGAGGAATTTGAAAACGTTTTCAAGTTCCTGGGGGGGAACTTGAATATGGGGGGAATTTGAAATCTTTACACCGGGACATGGCATGCAGGCTGGGACTTCAGGCTGGGATACAGCCATCGGGCTGGGACCCGGCGTGTAGGCCGGGACGCAGCGTGCAGGCCGGGACGCGGCGTGTAGACTGGGACGTGGCATGCAGACTGCGACGAGGCATGCAGACTGGGATGTGGCATGCAGACTGGGATGCAGCATGCAGACTGGGATGTGGCATGCAGACCGGGACGCGGAGTGCAGACTGGGATGCAGCATGCAGACTGGGACGTGGCATGCAGACTGGGATGAGGCATGCAGACTGGGATGTGCCATGCAGACCGGGATGCGTCATGCAGACTGGGACGTGGCATGCAGACTGGGATGAGGTGTGCAGACTGGGACGCGGCATGCCAACTGGGACATGGCATGCAGACCGGGACATGGCGTGCAGGCAGGGACGTGGCATGCAGACCGGGATGCGGCATGCAAGCCGGGATGTGGCGTGCAGACCAGGACGAGGCGTGCAAACCGGGACGCGGAGCTGGGACGCGGCGTGTAGGCCGGGACGTGGCATGCAGACTGGGACGTGGCATGCAGACTGGGACGAGGCGTGCAGACTGGGACAAGGCGTGCAGATGAGGCAGCAGGTCGGGATGCGGCATGCAGACCGGGTCGCGGCGTGCAGACTGGGATGTGGCGTGCAAGCCGGGACACGGCGTGCAGGCAGGGACGTGGCGTGCAGACCGGGTCACGGCGTGCAGACCGGGACGCGGCGTGCAGACCGGGACGCGGCGTGCAGACCGGGACGCGGCGTGCAGACCGGGACGCAGCGTTCAGGCTGGCTGCTGCTCTCTGATAGGGCGACGACCACTGGCCTCCCAGACCAGCCACACTTGGCGCATACCCCGGTGCCGGGAGGCCCCTCCTCGTTTTGATATATGGCCGCCTGGGGGCGCCACCGAGCGTCTCCAGCCCCCAAGATGCGGTGCTGCCTGCCCGGCCCAGCCCCCCCTCCCCCCCCCCGCCCCCCCCGCTCTCTTCTACTTCCAGCACGGGTTTTTTGTTGTTGTTGTTGTTTTTGTTGTTGTTGTTGTTGCCTCTTCTTCCTTTGTCCGCTCTGACACAACCGCCATTTACGCACCGACGGTAGCGCCACCGTTCGGACCTGGTGGTCATCAGATTAACTACTGCGTGCCGTTAGAGGCTGCAGGGACGCCTGCACAGGCGCATACAGAGATTGTAGATGGAGGCCGCAAGTAGAAAACCTAATCTATATAGTATAACAGCGTTGACTAGGGTTTAATGTCAATAGGGCTTTTCCCCCGCTGCAAACTGGGCTGACATTTTGCTTCTCTATTGGAGTTTTACATCCTGGAAACATCTGAGATGATATCAGGACTGGTATCGACGATATCAGTTCTGGTGACTGCCGTCAGGGGGCAAGTTGGTTGTAGAAATCGTCTGTAGGACCTTTTCTGCACACAATTGTAAAATTCTATGATTCTAAGGGAAAGTGTAAGGAAGGGTTATGTGAACCACGGGAACACAGCAGGCAGAGGGTTAACACCGACAGATAAGGATATCTCCAGCAAGCACACAGGTACAACAGAGGGGCCGTAATCGATTAACACGACCGGGCGACTCGGGTCACCCGAGTCGTCAGAATTTCAAATCGAACACCGCGAGTGGAGTCGAGAAATACACGGGCCATGTGCAAAACAACCCGACTCGAGTAACCCACCTCTTGGCTGGGGTTTGCGAGGAGCAATGACCTCACATGTGTGCTGGTACCTGCAGAATAACAGCTATCTGTACATGACCTACGTGTTAATTTAATGCTTTTTTTTAATAACCCAGATTGTCAGCTTCTACAATCATAAAATACTTTAAATCCTATTTTGCTGTACTTATATCAGTTATTGAAAAAAGATATTAAGTTTTAGATTAAGCCACCATTTTTTTCACCCCGAGCGAATTCGTTTATTCAACTCGAGTCTGTAGGATGCGCGCATGCGCCAAAAAGTGGCTCAGGTGACCCGAGTTGATTAATCGATTATGCCCTGGGTGGGGGCTGGGGCTGTCTCTCCCACCTAATAGACCCCTTTCAATGTTTGTAAACATCGTGTATGCATGCACAGCTTGGCTGCAGAACGAATGCATACTGCCACTGACTTTGCCAGTACGCGCAGTGCAAAACCTCAGTTTTATTCAAAATTAATAGAAATCCAGAACCCCAACCATATCAATTTAATATAATATTTTTGGTAAACATGTTTTCTATGTGTATTCCAATCAGTTTGTTTCTAGGTGTTGTGGTTTTAGAGATATTTAACTTCTTCTGTATGAAGATTGCTCACTGCCATTGAGTTTGCAGTGTGACCAGATGTTGTCCTGCAGCCAAGCAGTGCGCGCACTGACCTAAATACATGTGCTGACGTCATATGAAATTGGTCAATGTTTGTGCTATTTCTCCCACCACTGAGGCCGTATTCGATTACCAAAACCCGGGCGACTCGGGTCACCCGAGTTGCTAGAATTTCAAATCAAACACCACGAGTGGAGTTGACAAAAACACGTGCCATGCAAAAAGTCCCAACCCCAGTAACCCATGCCTTTACTGGGGGAAGCTAGGAGTAGGAATGATGACGTCACATTTGCGCTGTAGAATAACAGCTACCAGTACCAGTCCTACACGTTTTTATTTGGGTAATAACTCAGATTAATGAAATGGAATATAACTAAACTATGCAATCATGAAATACTTTAAATCTTATTATGCTGTAATATTTTGGTTATTACAAGAAATGGAAACACGTTTTGGATTATGCCACCATTTCCACCCCGAGCTTGGAGAAGCGTATTCATTTATTCGACCCAAGTCTGTAGGATGTGCGCATGTGCCTAAAAGTGGCTCGGGTGACCCGAGTTGATTAATCGAATACGCCCCTAATGTTTGTGCTATCTCTCCCACCACTGAGGTGCTACAAACAGCGTTAGTTCCGTCCACCGCCACCAGGTGAAAATCCTGTGTAAATCCCTTTCTTTAGAGCATGGAACAATGGTGAACTGCTAGCTGGAACATTAGTTCTGCCACTGCCGTCAGAGGGCGGGTTGGTGGTGGAAATAATCTATAAGACCTTTTTCACAGAGCACGCTGCACAGTGAGCCACATTATTTCCTGTGACTGCCACCAATGGTCCGATAGGTGGTGGACATCCTCTACCACTTATCAGACCTTTTTCACAGCGCATGGTGCATGCTGAGCTAGTTCCCACAGTCGTCCTACCACTGCCAACAAACACACTGTCGGTCAGTGCAAATCGTCTATGTCTATCGCATGCTGGTTGTTGGAGTTTTACGTCCTGGCAATATCTACGAGCATATCATGACGGGTACCGACTTGTGACAGTATGCACTCATGGCGACTTTATAGTGCTGCTCCATTGGAATATTAGGCCTCCAGCACCATGACCCGATATCCCACTCAGTCAGATTATTCCGACACTGAACTAACCAATCCTTGCCCTATCCTAATACAGTATAACCCTGTTAAACCAAACTTGAAGGGACCCTAGAAATTTGTTTGGATTAACCGATCATTGGTTTAACCGAGCTTTGTCTTTGATTTTGACTTTGAGTAAGCGTGTATTGCACATGTAATATACAATGTATGTGGACACTATGATTATTGTGTTTTATGTATATACAGTATAACCACGTTAAACTAAGCTCTGTTATTAACCAAACGATCGGTTAATAAAAAATCTTTTTCGCGGCCCGGCAAAATACTACCATTTATCATATAAAAATGTTGGTGGGGTCTCAGATGACCTTATAACCACATGCAAGTTGGGTTTAACCATACCGGAGTGGCCTGGGGTCCAACAATTGTGTTTGGATTAACCGATAATTTGGATTAACTGACTTTGGTTTAACCAACATTTTTATAAGATAAACGGTAGTAATTTTCCGGGCTGCTGAAAAAAGTTTGGATTAACCGATCGTTTGGTTTAACCGAGCTTGGTTTAACGGGGTTGTACTGTAATACCGAACGCCTGGCTAGGAAGCGACAAGTATCAATTATTAAGTCATTGGCTTGACTCGACCGGGGTTTGAATCCCATGATCTACCAAAACGGGAGACGGGCGCTCAACTCATTCGGCCATCGCATGTTCAGACGGGCCGTAATCGATTAACACGACCCGGGCGACTCGGGTCACCCGAGTCGTCAGAATTTCAAATCGAACACTGCGAGTAGAGTCGACAAATACACGTGCCGTGTGCAAAACGATCCGACCCAAGTAACCCACCTCGGAGCTGGGGTTTGCTCCGAGCTATGACGTCACATTTGCGCTGGTACCATCCTGCAGGATAACAGCTACCAGTACCAGTCATACATGTTTTTTTTAAAGAATAACTTAGATTAATGAAATGGAAATATAGCTAAACTAGGCCGTCATAAAATACTTTAAATCATATTTTGCTGTATCTTTATCGGTTATTAAAAAATAAAATAATTTTTTTCACCCGAGCCCGGAGAAGCGTATTCGATTATTCGACCCGAGTCTATAGGATGTGCGCATGCGCCAAAAAGTGGCTCGGGTGACCCGAGTTTATTAATCGATTACGCCCACGGAGGGTGCAGGGGAACAGCAGCACTGACGCTGGTATCTTGTCGGTGTGCGATACTTGGAGTACAGACTCAGACAGCCCTCCCCTCCTCGTACAACCAGCGAGCCGTGTGTCGCCACGTCTCACTCACCCAAACACGGCTGCACCCAGTCAGGGAACAGTCAGCACCAAACCGGCTTCAGGAGGACGGCGTCGTCACTCCCAACTGTAGAGTGCACCCCGCTATGCAGCTAGTAGCCGTCATGTAGCTACCACCCCGCTATGCAGCTACTAGCCGTCATGTAGCTACCACCTCGCTATGCAGCTACTAGCCGTCATGTAGCTACCACCCCGCTTTGTAGCTACTAGCCGTCATGTAGCTACCACCCTGCTATGCAGCTACTAGCCGTCATGTAGCTACCACCCCGCTATGCAGCTACTAGCCGTCATGTAGCTACCACCTCGCTATGCAGCTACTAGCCGTCATGTAGCTACCACACCGCTATGTAGCTACTAGCCATCATGTAGCTACCACCCCGCTATGCAGCTACTAGCCGTCATGTAGCTACCACCCCGCTATGCAGCTACTAGCCGTCATGTAGCTACCACCCCGCTATGTAGCTACTAGCCATCATGTAGCTACCACCCCGCTATGCAGCTACTAGCCGTCATGTAGCTACCACCCCGCTATGCAGCTACTAGCCATCATGTAGCTACCACCCCGCTATGCAGCTACTAGCCGTCATGTAGCTACCACCCCGCTATGCAGCTACTAGCCGTCATGTAGCTACCACCTCGCTATGCAGCTACTAGCCGTCATGTAGCTACCACCCCGCTATGCAGCTACTAGCCGTCATGTAGCTACCACCCCGCTATGCAGCTAGTAGCCATCATGTAGCTACCACCCTGCTTTGTAGCTACTAGCCGTCATGTAGCTACCACCCCGCTATGCAGCTACTATCCGTCATGTAGCTACCACCCCGCTATGCAGCTACTAGCCGTCATGTAGCTACCACACCGCTATGCAGCTACTAGCCATCATGTAGCTACCACGTCGCTATGCAGCTACTAGCCGTCATGTAGCTACCACCCCGCTTTGTAGCTACTAGCCATCATGTAGCTACCACCCCGCTATGCAGCTACTAGCCGTCATGTAGCTACCACCCCGCTATGCAGCTACTAGCCGTCATGTAGCTACCACCTCGCTATGCAGCTACTAGCCGTCATGTAGCTACCACCCCGCTATGCAGCTACTAGCCGTCATGTAGCTACCACCCCGCTATGCAGCTAGTAGCCATCATGTAGCTACCACCCTGCTTTGTAGCTACTAGCCGTCATGTAGCTACCACCCCGCTATGCAGCTACTATCCGTCATGTAGCTACCACCCCGCTATGCAGCTACTAGCCGTCATGTAGCTACCACACCGCTATGCAGCTACTAGCCATCATGTAGCTACCACCCCGCTATGCAGCTACTAGCCGTCATGTAGCTACCACCCCGCTATGTAGCTACTAGCCATCATGTAGCTACCACCCCGCTATGCAGCTACTAGCCGTCATGTAGCTACCACCCCGTATGCAGCTACTAGCCGTCATGTAGTACCACCCCGCTTTGTAGCTACTAGCCATCATGTAGCTACCACCCCGCTATGCAGCTACTAGCCGTCATGTAGCTACCACCCCGCTATGCAGCTACTAGCCGTCATGTAGCTACCACCCCGCTATGCAGCTACTAGTCGTCATGTAGCTACCACCCCGCTTTGTAGCTACTCGCCATCATGTAGCTACCACCCCACTTTGTAGCTACTAGCCATCATGTAGCTACCACCCCGCTATGCAGCTACTAGCTGTCATGTAGCTCCCACCCCGCTATGCAGCTATTAGCCATCATGTAGCTACCACCCCACTTTGTAGCTACTAGCCGTCATGTAGCTACCACCCCGCTATGCAGCTACTAGCCATCATGTAGCTACCACCCCGCTATGCAGCTACTAGCCGTCATGTAGCTACCACCCTGCTATGCAGCTACTAGCCGTCATGTAGCTACCACCCTGCTATGCAGCTACTAGCCGTCATGTAACTACCACCCCGCTATGCAGCTATGAGCCGTCATGCAGCTACCACCCCGCTATGCAGCTACGAGCCATCATGTAGCTACCAGCCCGTTATGCAGCTACTAGCCGTTATGTAGCTACCACCCCGCTATGCAGCTAGTAGCCATCATGTAGCTACCACCCCGCTATGCAGCTACTAGCCGTCATGTAGCTACCACCCCGCTATGTAGCTATTAGGCATCATGTAGCTACCAACCCGCTTTGCAGCTACTAGCCGTCATGTAGCTACCACCCCGCTATGTAGCTACTAGCTGTCATGTAGCTACCACCTCGCTATGCAGCTACTAGCCGTCATGTAGCTACCACCCTGCTTTGTAGCTACTAGCTGTCATGTAGGTACCACCCCATTTTGTAGCTACTAGCCATCATGTAGCTACCACCCCGCTATGCAGCTACTAGCTGTCATGTAGCTACCACCCCGCTATGTAGCTACTAGGCATCATGTAGCTACCACCCCACTATGTAGCTATTAGGCATCATGTAGCTACCACCCCGCTATGCAGCTACTAGCCGTCATGTAGCTACCACCCCGCTATGCAGCTACTAGGCATCATGTAGCTACCACCCCACTTTGTAGCTACTAGCCGTCATGTAGCTACCACCCCGCTATGCAGCTACTAGCCATCATGTAGCTACCACCCCGCTATGCAGCTACTAGGCATCATGTAGCTACCACCCCACTTTGTAGCTACTAGCCGTCATGTAGCTACCACCCCGCTATGCAGCTACTAGCCATCATGTAGCTACCACCCCGCTATGCAGCTACTAGCCGTCATGTAGCTACCACCCCACTATGCAGGTACTAGCCATCATGTAGTTGCCACCCCGCTATGCAGCTACTAGCCAACATGCAGCTACCACCCCGCTATGTAGCTACTAGCCATCATGTAGCTACCACCCCGCTTTGTAGCTACTAGCCGTCATGCAGCTACAACCCTGCTATGCAGCTACTAGCCATCATGTAGCTACCATCCCGGTATGCAGCTACTATCCATCATGTAGCTACCACCCCAGTATGCAGCTACTAGCCATCATGTAGCTACCACCCCGCTATGCAGCTACTAGCCGTCATGTAGCTACCACCCCGCTTTGTAGCTACTAGCCATCATGTAGCTACCACCCCACTTTGTAGCTACTAGCCATCATGTAGCTACCACCACTCAATGCAGCTACTAGCTGTCATGTAGCTACCACCCCGCTATGCAGCTACTAGCCATCATATAGCTACCAGCCCGCTATGCAGCTACTAGCCGTCATGTAGCTGCCACCCTGCGATGCAGCTACTAGCCGTCATGTAGCTATGACCCCGCTATGCAACTATTAGCCATCATGTAACTACCACCCCGCTATGCAGCTACTAGCCGTCATGCAGCTACCACCCCGCTATGCAGCTACTAGCCGTCATGTAGCTACCACCCTGCTATGCAGCTACTAGCCATCATGTAGCTACCAGCCCGTTATGCAGCTACTAGCCATCATGTAGCTACCACCCCGCTATGCAGCTACTAGCCATCATGTAGCTACCACCCCGCTTTGTAGCTACTAGCCATCATGTAGCTACCACCCCGCTATGCAGCTACTAGCCATCATGTAGCTACCACCCCGATAGGTAGCTACCACCCCATTTTGTATTTACTAGCCATCATGTAGCTACAACCCCGTTACATAGCTACAACCCCGTTACATAGCCACCACCCCTTTATGTAGCTACCACCCCACTATGTAGCTACCACCCCATTATGTAGCTACAACCCCGCTATGTAGCTACCACGCCGTTATGTAGCTAGAACCCCATTATGTACCTACTAACCTTTATGTAGCTACCACCCCATTATGTAGCTACTAGCCATCATGTAGCTACTAGCCATCATGTAGCTACTAGCCGTTATGTAGCTACCACACCGTTATGTAGCTACCACCCCATTATGTAGGTAGTAGCCATCATGTAGCTACCACCCAGTTATGTAGCTACCACCCTGCTATGTAGCCACCACCCCATTATGTAGCTACTAGCCATCATGTAGCTACTAGCCGTTATGTAGCTACCATCCCATTATGTAGCCACCACCCCATCATGTAGCTAGTCACCATGATGTACCTACCACCCCAAAATATAGCTACCACCCCATTATGTAGCTACCACCCCATTTTGTAGCTAGTCACCATCATGTAGCTACCACGCCATTATGTAGATACCCCCTATTATGTAGCTACCACCCCATTATGTAGCTAGTCGCGATCATGTAGCTACCACCCCATCATGTAGCTACTACCCCACTATGTAGCTACCACCCCATTATGTAGCTAGTCGCCATCATGTAGATACCACCCCATCATGTAGCTACTGCCCCATTATGTAGCTACCACCCCATCATGTAGCTAGTCGCCATCATGTAGCCACCACCCCATCATGTAGCTACTACCCCATTATGTAGCCACCACCCCATCATGTAGCTACCATCCCATCATGTAGCTACTACCCCATTATGTAGCTACCACCCCATTATGTAGTTAGTCGCCATCATGTAGCTACCACCCCATCATGTAGCTACCCTCTGTTATGTAGCTACCACCCCATTATGTAGCTAGTCGCCAACATGTAGCTAGCTACCACCCCATCATGTAGCTATCACCCCATTATGTAGCTACCACCCCATTATGTAGCTACCATCCCATCACTTAGCTAACACTCCATCATGTAGCTACCACCCTATCATGCAGCTACCACCCTATTATGTAACTACCACATCATTATCTAGCTACCACTCCCATCATGTAGCTACCACCCATCATGTAGCTACCACCCCATTATGTAGCTACCACCCATCCTGTACCACCCATCCTGTAGCTACCACCCCATTATGTATCTACCACTCAAACCAGTGACTTTAAAATTGATACTTGTCGCTTCCTAGCCTGGTGCTAGGCATTATTAGGATAGGGCAAGGACTGTTTGGCTCAGTGTCAGGATAATGTGACTGAGTGGGATATGAGGTCATGGTGCTTGTGGCCTGGTCTACCAGAAGGGCAGCACTATACAGTCACCATCAGTGTGCACTGACACAAGTCGATACCCCTCCTGATATGACCTTAAATGTTGCCAGTACGTTAAACTCCAACAACCAACCTCTCAATGTAACCCATCCCCATCCCTCCTACCCCTCCCTCCCCACTCCCTCCCCCCCTCCCCTCCTCCCTCCTCCTTCAATCCTCCCTTCCATCCCTCCCTACCTCCCCCCTCCCCCTTTCTTCCATTCCCCCCCCCCCCTCCATCCCTCCTCCCGCTCCACTCCCCTCCTCCCTCTCTTCTCCCCGTCCTGATATGACCTTAGATGTTGCTAGGACGTAAATCAACAACAAACAAACAACAAAACAAAAAAACTCTTCTCCCCCCCATCCTCCCTTCCCCCCTCCGTCCCTTCCCCCCCCCCCCCCCCCCACTCCCTCCCCCTTCTTCCCCCCCCCCCTCCCCTCTCGCTGCCACACTTTTCCTGCCAGCTGGCGCCCCCTACCAGGCACAACCTCAACTGGTACTACATGCAGGGTCTGCGAAGTGTCTGCCCGTGTCAGGGGTCATGATGGGGTCACGGCGCGGGGATCATGGCGGCGTGACCCCGCGTGACCCTGGGCGGGTCTGGGCGTGCGCCTTGTGTCAGTGCGTTGACTGGCTTGCTCCCGGTTTTGGGAGAGCGGATTTAAGAATATACTGATAACCTCATTATCTATGTTATTCATGGAGAGTCATTGTTGTCATTGGTGCTGTTCCCTGGTGTTCCATTGGTGCTGTTCCAACATTGGCCATGTTACCATCCCCGCAGTGTGATGTCACATAGAGAGTCATTGTCAACATCGGCCATGTTCCCAGTTTGCAGTGTGATATGATATGGAGAGTCATTGTCATCATCAGCCATGTTCCCAGCCCACAGTGTGACATCATATCGAATCATTGTTATCATCTGTCCTGTTCCCAGCCCGGCAGTGTGACGTCATATCGAGACTCATTGTTGTCATCCGTCCTGTTCCCTGCCCCTCAGTGTGATATCATATGGAGAGTCGTTGTCACCATCGGCCATGTTCCCAGCCCACAGTGTGACGTCATACAGAGAGTCATTGTCACCATCCTCCATGTTCCCAACCCGCAGTGTGACGTCATATGGAGAGTCATTGTCACAGTGTTCAGTATGGAGACCACTTTATTAATTAGCGATCTTCCGAAGTTTTTAACATTTTCTCGGTCGTACAAAACGTTAATCTGGGCGGTGGGGGGGGGGGGGTGTCAATCAAGTACGATTTTATCATCTAATAAAACTTTAATATATTTTTTGGGAAATTCGTTGTTTTTGTTTTGTTTGTACATTGGTTGATTGAGCAAAGGAATTTCCAATCGTGGACAAGTGGTCTTGCTCATTCACAGCTCCTTTCCCTATCCTAGTAATGTTGAACGACAGTCTAGGCAGTGACGATCATAGATTTTAAAGTCATTCAAAGACTTGATCAGGGTTCGAACCTTGGGGTTTGAATCCCATGGCCTACGGCAATGGTAGGCAGGCGCTCAACTCATTTGGCCACCCTGTCTGCGTCAGTAGTGCACTGTTTATGTGTACTACCTTAAGGGTATGTGAAGTGGCATGTGGTATGCAGGTATTGCAATACCTCAGGGAGTTTGACGCCCCTGCCCTGCAGAGTTGTGAACCACTGCCTTGTGGTACAGATTCTTGACAGAACCGAAGGCTAAGGGAGCAAACCCTAAACAGAAAGCCAAGTCACTGTGGCAGCATTAAGGGCAGTCGATGTATGGAACTCCCAACATCTCCCGACCAGCCACTGCAGGGACAAATATTTTTGCGCCTGTCTGGACATGTTCTTGCCGGTGTGAAACCTCTATTTGCTCCCCGAGAGAGTGCCGCTGGTAACTTGCAAAAGCCAGCAGCACTTCAACACTTTTGCAGGCACCTTTCATGAAATGTAAAGCAGTCTTTGTCACATCGCGACCGACAGCATGATGATGATGATGATGAGTGGGAGGGGGGTCTGGGAAAGTAGTACTTTGTGTGCTACAGTATAACCCCGTTAAACCAAGCTCGGTTAAACCAAACGATCGGTTAATCCAAACTTTTTTCGGCGGCCCAACAAAATACTACCATTTATCATATAAAAAAAGTCGGTTATACAAAGTCGGTTAATCCAAGTGGAGGGGGGGGGGGTGGATACACAACCTGCCAATCACTCACACTGGCCCCTCCCTCCTCACTCACTCCCTGCCACCATCACACCTTGCTCATCAGCCAATCACAACCCACTAAAAGCTCACAAGGATCAGCTCTCCCGTACCCATGGTCACTCCGCATCACCCCATCCGGACTGACCACTATTCACTACACGGTCCTGGTCATGTTCTTCACTGGGGGCCAGGCAGTCCGAGGTCGCTCCCAGATCGACAGCGACCTTCGACCCGACGCACCACACGAACAGGGACGATGTGTGGGTACAGGCGGGGGTACTGCACATCGACCAGAAGTGGGCCAAAAATATGCAGGCGAACAACCAGTCCCGCACCCTGGTATTGCCCCCAGCCCCTGACGCCTTGCTTCTGCTTGGTCACCACATACCCCGAGCTCCTCTGCCTCACCCCCACCTCGGCGCCCCGCCAGCCCCTCCTGCTATTCCCGGCTGATGCACAGCCGATGACCATCCCATACCTCGCCAGGAGGTGCCGCGAGGTCTGGCGAGCCCTCTCAACTGAACTGCCATTCACCCTCCATGTCATCCGGAGGGCCGCTGCCATCATGGCCTTCACTTCGGGAAGCTCCGAGCTGGAGGTCCAGCGCTTCGGCAGGTGGGCCTCCGATGCCCACAAGCACTAGATCAGCACAAACGACTCTCGCAAAGTCAACGCTGCACTCGTGCAGGCAATGACGAAATAACACCTACCACAGACTCACAACATTGGCTTGGCCCAACTTATGCCTCCTCGTCCTATGTGCCATTGCTGCAATTGTATATTACATGTGCAATACACGCTCACTCAAAATCAAAGTCAAAGCCAAAGTTCGGCTAAACCAATGATCGGTTAATCCCACAAAAATTCTAGGGTCCCTTCAAGTTTGGTTTAACGGGGTTATGCTGTACCTTGAAAATGGTGAGAATTTTGTGTGGCCCTTTACACTGGTGGGTCAAGGCCGAGTAGCTGCTGGGGCAGAATACCGAACCCGCATCTTGTTTTCAATGTTAATCTTCCAGCCTTCTCAAGTATGGTCTATTTGAACTCATCATCATCATCATCACCACCACAATCACCGCCGTCATCATCAATTCCTTATGGTGCTGTCATATCACGACGTATCTCGCCAACGCGCGGCGACGTGTGTCCTTTTTTGGCGAAACGTCGGGATACGTCTGGAGGCATTGGTATTCTTTCATCTAGGTCGACGGTCGGCAGCACGCGTCAGGGAATCGGCGAAGTTTTTGAGCTTGCACAAAACTTTCAACATGTGCCAACACGCGGGTGCCAATATTATGGCGACATTAGGGGGTCGTCGAGATACGTTAGAAGCGCGTTGGATGTACGAATACTTTTCTTTCACTGACGCCGCGCGCGCGTGAGTGTCGTTCCCATACGTTGTGCCAAACTTTTGCTTTTTGTTGTTTTACATCCTAGCAACATCTAAGGTCATATCAGGATGGCGCGTCAAACTTTTACCACGATGTCGTCCGCAAGCTACCAATACATTGCGCTGACGCCGAAAAGTTTGACGTGTCGCGACAATTAAAAGTGATTTTGCGCGTTGGCGGCACACCGCCGAGATACGTCATAGTGTGACAGGGCTACCATGAGGGTTGTTGGGGCACGACAGATGACTTTGCAACCAGTTTTCTCAATTTCTCCCTGTTCTCCACCGCCCTCTCGGTCTTGCCAAACTCCAGGGCCCGTATGCATGGGCCGGAGCTAGGGACCTAACCGCGGCTATTTTGGCACCACGCGGCTAACGATCGAAAATCAGCATGCATGAGCCGGTGCCAGCGCTAGCCGCCGACCGTAGCCTAGGCTAAGTTAGCCTTCCTCCAGACCAGGGTTAACGGGGTATCCCAAGCGGTTAGTGGCGCAATCCAAGACGGAGGTGTTTATGTTACGACGCTATCACAGAAGAGAACTGCGTAGGAACCGTATTTTCCGGGACAGGACTCATCCGTTTGAGTTATTCGATGATGTGGAACTTTTCACAAAGTTCAGATTTCGCCGGCATGACATTCTGGCGCTAACAGACAGTGTGCACGAGCAGATAGAACATACGCCGCGGTTGGGGGCACTCACACCGCTACTGCAAGTGTTGGTAGCGTTACGCTTCTACGCGACAGGGAGCTTCCAAGATGTATGTGGTGAACTGATAGGCATCAATCAGTGTACAGTGTCTCGGACAGTACCCAGAATCACGGATGCTCTCCTACGTCAACTGCCGCAGTTTGTAAAATTGCCTACTCAGGAGAACGCTAATAGGAGCAAGGTGAAAATATTCACTAACTACGGCTTTCCGGGTGTATTTGGGTGCATAGACGGTACACAGATACGGATCGAGGCCCCCTCCAACTACGAACATGAGTTCGTTAATCGCAAGAACTACCACTCGATAAATGTGCAGGTACGTTTGTATTATAATTTGTGGCTGTTAATATATCTTATAGGCCGCGTATGTGTCTGCAGTGTATTATGTGTGTGTTCCAAAGTGTGCTATGTGTGTGTTTCTGTTTCACTGCAGATCCTGATGGCATAGCACTGTGCTCATGTAAAGAGAAATGCTCATGTAAAGAGAAATGCTTAGAAAAACACCGATATTCTGTTGTTATTGTTGCGCAATATTGTCAACATTCATATGTCTGTGTCATGCAATTAATTGATTAAAGTCTGTTTGTGACTGCGAGCTGCCAAACCTAATCCAGTCTGCGGATATATTTCCAATAACGTCAGTGTGTTTTGGGGTGGGGGGCGTGGCGGAAAGAGTGCCGCAGGCTCTGCGTTTTGGTATGTGTGTTAGCCATATTACAAATATCTTACAAATATCTTATCTATCCCAGTCTGCCAGTCTGGGAAGGGACTAATGCTTGGCATTCTTAGTACTGATCTGAATCCAATTACATTTACTGCTTACCATAGATTACAGTGCCATATGGTGTATGTGTTTTGTCTTTGCAGGTGATCTGTGATGCCGACCTAGTGTTCATCGACTGCATCGTAAAATGGCCGGGGAGTGTTCATGATGCTAGGATCCTTCGCGAATCAGACCTATACGACGCATTCGAGAGCGACGAACAGAAACCCGTCGATGGTGTCCTACTTGGGGACAGTGGGTATATGTTGCGGGATTGGCTCCTGACACCATTCCTGAACCCCAACTCGCCTCAGCAAAGGGCTTACAATGTCCACCACAAGTCAGCACGCGCACTAGTAGAGAGGTCCATCGGTATTTTGAAAAGGCGATGGCACTGCCTGCGAAGACTGCGTTTGGAACCAGTGAAGGCTTGCAACGTTATCACGGCATGCATCATCCTACACAACCGAGCAAGAATGCTTAACCTGGAAGTTCCGCCAGACTCGGAATCAGATGGAGATTCTGATGGGGACGATGATGAAAACGACAACGAAGAATTTGATGGGGACGTGAACCAGCGGCCAGACAACTATAATCGGTCGGAACGGGTTCGATCTGCTGTCAGCAAAGCTGCCCGCCAGAGAACAGTGGACAATTTCTTTGTAAGGGAATAGATGTATAGAATTAACACTCTAGTATATGTTGTAGGCTATAGGAGAACAGGCATGCTGGTAAAATGGATAACAACAAGAATATAAGTGGGTTTGGTCAAAGTGCGGTTTATAGCTGAATGAAACCCTTACAAAAGTATTGACCGAAAGAAACACATATGTAATTAATCTGTTTTCCCCAGCTCCTTTTGCAGCTTTTCGATTTCCAGCCTTTCGCGTATATGCTGTGCTTCGATTAGTTCCGTGTGTGCCTTTAGTCTCGTTGCGTTTAATATTTCTGACTCAGAGTAACCTTGGTCTTGCTTTCGTCTGATGCACTTTGAAGAAACTGTATAAACGAAGCCCGTTCCTCGCTGTCGCTGCTGTTTTCCTGGCTGAGTCGTTTACGCGACCTGCCTGGAAGGACACCTCTAGACCGTCGGATGCCTGTCCAGCGTCTGCTGGTCACATCGGCGTGGAGTTCCCGTTCCCGTTCATTAGGTTCCGCTGTAACGGTGATGTTACCGTCTAGTTCCGCCACAACCACAGGTGCGCAGACGTCAACTGTCATGAGAAAGGATCAGTTTAGGTGTTGTTTATTGTAGTTTGTCTAACGCGCAAACCAAATGCTAGATGTGTAGGTTGGTGGTAGAGGTATAACTCTTAGTGGTAAGCACTGTCGCTATCGATGTCGATGTTTACAATTCCAAACAAATTCACCTCATACTGTATATTTTCCATATTCACATTTTTTGCTAGTTGACATTTGTATCTCCCCCCAGTGTTCTCAGTCGCTCGGCCTACCTGGTAGAGAGAACGTTACGCTGAAGGTATTTGGCTCGCTGGTGGATGATCCAGGTAGAGGTGTAGATGAAGCGCTCGGTCTCCTTATGTCAGCCATGGAGAGTGATGTCGACATGGTAGGGCTGCAGCAGGAGATGTCGTCATCCCCATTACTCGGAAATAGTTGCTGCGACACGCCCATCGGACAACCTTCAGGCAGCACACAGGGCCCTGAAAATGATTAGTATGAGGTTGACATGGTCAGCTACTAGGTTCCACTGTAGCTGATAATTGTTTCCAAATCTAGGGAAGATGGGTGTTGTGAAATTTCTATTTTTCAGTGTGGTTGACATTGAAAACGAATAGTACATGGTGGGAAAAAAGGTATTTGCACTTATTTACGGGTTGGCTTTGTACTAAACATGGATTTGTTGACGAGTTAGCAGATACGTCCGCGTTATTACTCTAATTACTACTGTAGGGAATAAACGCATTTTCAGTGTGGTTTTAATTGTATCGCAGAATGCACGATAAGTCTACGATAAGTATAGGGAGAGAATTACATAATGTAGTGACCAATTACATAATGTAGTGATGTAGTGATTACATAATGTAGTGATGTATCGCTGCCACATGCTACCAAATATACTCACTGACGAAGCTGGCCGGACACGTTGCTGCAAGAGAGGAAGAAAAAGGTGTGTTGATAATGCATAAGAAAAAGTACCCATTTGTGAAAATAAAAGGACTAAAATCAATTAGTGTGTTAGCTGTTATGAACAATGTTAATGATTTCTGATATTATGATAAACAGTATTTAAACAGTAACAATGCCATAATATAGTTAAAAAAATGTTGCATTTACATCCAATACATTTCCAATTATTACGTGTTATGTACTATCTCGTGTAACAAGTAGCAATGTTTTCTGTCAACTTACCAGTCATTCCCTGTAGGAGGCTGGATTCACTACCGAGGATATGGAGCACTCTCTCCTCGTAGGGGAGAACAGCAGAATCCGGAGGCCCTCCGCCTGTTTGCATGGCCCTTCTCTGACGCCCGATGACCTCCGACTTGAGTGTTTTCCACTTTTCCTTTACCTCTAATCTAGACCGCCTTGCAATCGCACACGAATTAACCGCAGCTGCCACCCTGTCCCAGGCGAGGTTCTTCTCTTGGGCGGTGATTTTGCTATTGAATGACCCAAAAAGTACTGCCCTCGCTAACAAAACCTCATCCAACAGCACACAGATCTCGCAATCGGCGTAGTTGGGTTTCCTCGGCCGCTTGCTGGCTGACGAAAAATCTACAGGAGATGCCATGGTAGAGTTTGATAGAATAACGTGGTCAACGACTGAGGAGCTGTGACAACAACTACAGCGAGAATGATGCTGGGCTTCGCTGGTTCCGCGGCGGCGATACTGTAAAATAGCGGTGCTCGCCGATGGTCACTGGGATCAGCTACAGAGGGCTTTCCCAAATCTATAAATACGTACGCGGTTAGCTATCCGCCCCGGTTAGAGGACCCGTGCATACTGTTTGACCTACTTCACCGACCCCATCCTAGCCGCGGATAGCTATCCGCGATATAGCGTGTAGCTCCGGCTACGCGTAGCAGCGGCCCATGCATACGGGCCCAGGGGCCATATTCATGAGCTCGGGCTACGCTTAGCCGGAGGGTAGGCTTAACCGTTGGGTAGCTATCCCGTGGGTTAACGATGGAGATTAATTAGGTCAATCTGTATTCACCAATGCACTAGCCGGGGCAGATAGCTACCCGTTCGATTATTTATAGATTTGGGAATTCCCTCCAGTCGCTGCGGTGGCGGCGATGTGTTTACTTTATATTCGGCGATTCGAAAATTTTAATATCGACGCCGTTACGGCGTCAGGGTTAATTTCAGTTCGGATTTAGGGTTAAATTGATAAGATTTCACTTATTGCGTATGTAATTCTGTTAAATATGACTGCATTTAATAGATTAGGGCGTAAGAAATTCACGCCGATTCGGCGGCGGCCATGTTTGGTTAACGTTGGACGTCGCTTTGTTTACATTCGTCGATTCGAAAATATTAATATCGCCGCCGTTACGGCGTCAGGGTTAATTTCAGTTCGGATTTAGGGTTAATTTGAATAAATTTCACTTATTGCATATGTAATTCTGTTAAATATGACTGCATTTAATAGATTAGGGCGTAAGAAATTCACGCCGATTCGGCGGCGACGGCGGCGGCCATTTTTGCGCCGATTTGTGTACTTTACATTCGTCGATTCGAAAATATTAATATCGCCGCCGTTACGGCGTCAGTGTTAATTTTGCTTCGGATTTAGGGTTAATTTGAATAAATTTCACTTATTGCGTATTTAAATCTATCAAATATGATCGCATTGAATAGATTCAGAACCACACACACTCACTATCCCCTCGGGATAGTGGCTTACCCCTGGGTCGAAATTGGGGTAGGGTACCCTCCGGATAGAGCCCCAGGGTAGCGCTACCCCGAGCTCATGAATAAGGATTTTCCGCCGTTAGCCGGGGGGGTAGCGTAACCCCCGGTTACAGCCTCAGGGTAGCGCTACCCCGAGCTCATGAATATGGCCCCAGGTCTGTCCATTCCCTGATTGAGATTATGAGATGTTACGAACAAAATAAACAGTAGCAGATAACTACCACCCTGTACAGAGATCATGCAGATCTGAGTTTGTAAATATCACCTGGATTGTGGTCGTGGGTCACACCTGTGATGATGGAAGTATATAACCTAAAATTTGAGGTTAAACTCCACTGACTACGAATTTCAACAACCTAAAAATTACAATAAAGGGGCTAGAGTAGAGGTATTTTTCTAAGAACAAAGGCTGCGAGGTCATCTGATGTAGCCTGGGTGCATTCACGACCGTAATTCAAGACCTAACTCCTAGCAATGCTTCAAATGACCTCATTCCCTGACCTCGCAAAATCACAGAGTAAACTAACTATCCGTACTAACACTAACACTAGCGCATGGCGTAGGTGTATACCAAAATGTTGCAAACGTGGCACCAAGAGAAACAAGATAATACAAACTAGCTACTAACAGGTAAGATGACAAGGCTACTACCAAATCGAGACTATTGCTGTTCAGCGATTGAAGCAAGCCACGATGCGACTTACCTGTTATAGACAGGGTAAATAAGCCATCACAAGAAAACCCCAACAAATCCCCAGATAATGTACATCATTGCTCACACCAGAAAGCAGGGCAAGCTGCTCTGGCTCTATAGACTGTTGTGGGATGTATGCGTGTACAGATTCAGACTAATTTGGATAAAGCCGGACGCAATCGATCCATTAGTTTCTATGGCATTAAAAGGTCAGGCTGGTTCTACGAGTTCACACAAGCTGCACTAGAAAGTTAACCCTTCCCAAAGAGAGCAGCACAAATAACAGGCAGAGACAGCGCTGTACAGCTGTAGTGCGGCAATCTGCCGTAGGTGGCGCTAGTATTGCAATCAAGTGCAAGACATAGAGCATACGCCTACACAGCTGGTGGACGAAGGGATGGTGGGAGTATCATCTCTGTCATTTATATTCGCATAACGTAGACGGGGTGGCCAAATGAGTTGAGCGTCCGCCTCCCGTTTTGGTAGGTCGTGGGACTCGAACCCCTAGGTCCACTAGTGGACTGTTCCATATCCAATTGGGAGACTATTACACCCCTCATTCGTAGATCATTACATATCCCATTAGTGTGCTGTTACGTGTCTCATTGGTGGGCTGGTGTATGTCCCATTGGCAGGCTGGTACATGTCCCATTAATGCACTGTTACATGTCCCATTGGTGGACTGTTGTATGTCCCATTGGCAGACTGTTACATGTCCCATTGGTGGACTGTTGTATATCCCATTGTTAGGATGTTGCATGTCCCATTGGTATGATGTTACATGTCCCATTGGCAGGGTGCTACATGTTCAATTGATCGGCTGTTGCATGTCCCATTTGTATGCTGTTACGTGTTCCATTGGTCGGCTGTTGCGTGTCCCATTGGCAGGCTGCTACATGTTCCATTGGTCGGCTGTTGCGTGTCCCATGGGTATGCTGTTACGTGTCCCATTGGTCGGCTGTTGCATGTCCCATTGGTAGGCTGTTATGTGTCCCATTGGTCAGCTGTTGCATGTCCCATTGGTAGGCTGTTACGTGTCCCATTGGTCGGCTATTGCATGTCCCATTGGTATGCTGTTATGTGTCCTATTGGTTGGCTGTTTCATGTCCCATTGGTATGCTGTTACGTGTCCTATTGGTCGGCTGTTGCATGTCCCATTGGTATGCTGTTACGTGACCTATTGGTCGGCTGTTGCGTGTCCCATTGGTATGCTGTTACGTGTTCCATTGGTCGGCTGTTGCATGTCCCATTGGTATGCTGTTACGTGACCTATTGGTCGGCTGTTGCGTGTCCCATTGGTATGCTGTTACGTGTTCCATCGGTCGGCTGTTGCATGTCCCATTGGTATGCTGTTACGTGTCCTATTGGTCGGCTGTTGCATGTCCCATTGGTATGCTGTTGCGTGTTCCATCGGTCGGCTGTTGCATGTCCCATTGGTATGCTGTTACGTGTTCCATTGGTCGGCTGTTGCGTGTCCCATTGGTATGCTGTTACGTGTTCCATTGGTCGGCTGTTGCATGTCCCATTGGGAGGCTGTTCCGTGTCCCATTGGTCGGCTGTTTCATGTCCCATTGGTATGCTGTTATGTGTTCCATTGGTCGGCTGTTGCATGTCCCATTGGTATGCTGTTACGTGTCCTATTGGTCGGCTGTTGCGTGTCCCATTGGTACTCTGTTACGTGTCCTATTGGTCGGCTGTTGCGTGTCCCATTGGTATGCTGTTACGTGTCCTATTGGTCGGCTGTTGCATGTCCCATTGGTATGCTGTTACGTGTCCTATTGGTCGGCTGTTGCGTGTCCCATTGGTACTCTGTTACGTGTCCTATTGGTCGGCTGTTGCGTGTCCCATTGGTAGTCTCAGCAGGAGGCACTCATAGATGTGCACTATCAAGTACATTATGTTATGCACTCGATTACCCTGTCTGGTAAAGAGAGTGCCCGAATCAATTCAAGGCAGCGTTTGGAGTTTAGTCAGAGCAGACTACATTGAGCTGGAGTGAACCCGAGTATTTACTTATTATGAGCAGACGACGTTGAAGGTGATTGAAGTCGGGCTTTTTTTGTCAGAGCAGACGACATTGAGCATTATTGAACCCAAGGATTTAGTCAGAGCAGACAACATTGAGGGCGATTGAACCTGAGATTTAGTCAGAGCAGACGATATTGAGGGTGATTGAACCCAAACATTTAGTCAGAGCAGATGACATTGAGAATTATTGAACTCAAACATATAGTCAGAGAAGACGACACGATTAAACACAGGTATTTAGTCAAAGCAGACGACATTGAGGGCGATTGAACCCAAGATTTAGTCAGAGAGACGACATTCAGGTCGATCAAACTGGGAATTTGATAAAAGCAGACGACATTATGAGTGATTAAACCCAAGCGTTTAGTCAGAGCAGACGACATAGAGGGCGATTGAACCCGAGATTTAGTCAGAGCAGACGACATTCAGGTCGATCAAACTGGGAATTTGATAAAAGCAGACGACATTATGAGTGATTAAACCCAAGCATTTAGTCAGATCAGCCGACATTGAGGGCGATTGAACCCAATAATTTAGTCGGAGCAGACGACATTGAGAATGGCGGGCTGTCTGAGTTAATTATGAGTCGGTGGAACTGGACTGGACACGCAGTGGGAGGCTCAGCCCCTGATTGATTTAACAATGGTCTTTAAAGGCAGTTACAAAAAGGCCACACGCTGATTACGTTGGCACCATGTACAGGGTGCGTGTGTATATATGTGTAAGGTGTGTGTGGCGTGTGTGTTGGGGATGTGTGGGGGATGTGTGGGGGGTGTGTGGGGTGTGTGGGGGATGTGTGTGGGGGATGTGTGTGGGGTGTGGGGTGTGTGTGGGGGGTGTGTGTGGGGTGTGTGGGGGATGTGTGGGGGGTGTGGGCTGTGTGTCTAGCCGGGTGGACCTGCTCTCAACCTAACCGTACATGTACACCAACTTCTGATACGGCTCCCACTGACCCCTATTTGTTGTACTGCTACCCATGTATTACTACTGCTACTGTTACTACTACTGTAACTACTACTGTTACTAGTACTGTTACTAATACTGTTACTACTACTTTTACTACTACTGTTACTACACTACTGCTACTCATGTATTACTACTGCTACTGTTACTAGTACTGTTACTACTACTGTTACTACTACTACTTTTGCTACTCATGTATTATGCCTACTGCTGTTACTACTACTCCTGTTAGTACTGATACTGCTGTTCCTACTCCTGTTACTGTTACTACCAGTACTGATATTACTACTACTCTTACTGTTACTACCTCTACTGGTACTACTACTGTTATTACTGTTAGTGCTACTACTACTACTGTTACTAGGGCTAATGGTACTGTTACTACTACTACTGCTGCTGTTACTACTACTACTTTTAATACTACTACTTTTACTACTACTGTTACTACTACTGTTACTGTTACTACTGCTGTTACTACTGCTGTTAGTACTGATGTTACTGTTACTACTATTATTACTACTTTTACTGTTACTACTACGGCTGTTACTGGTACTACTACTATTACTACTGCAAGGGTTACTGTTACCTCTGCTACTGTTACTACTGCTACTGTTACTACTGCTACTGTTACTACTGCTACTGTTACTACTGCTACTGCTACTGTAACTACTGCTACTGTTACTACTGTTTCTATTAGTACTGCTACTGTTACTGTTACTACTGCAACTGTTACTACTGCTACTTTTACTGTTACTACTGCTACTGCTACTGTTACTACTGCTACTGTTACTACTGCTATTGTTACTACTACTACTACTGCAACTCTTACTACTGTTACTGTTACTACTGCTACTGTTACTACTGGTACTGTTACCACTGCTACTGCTACTGTTTCTACTGTTACTGTTAATATTGCTACTGTTACTACTGCTACTGTTATTACTTCTACTGCTACTGTTACTACTGCTACTGTTACTGCTGCCACTGCTACCGTTACTACTGCTACTGGTACTACTGCTACTGTTACGGTTTCTACTGTTACTGTTACTACTGCTACTGCTACTACTGCTACTGTTACTACTGCTACTGTTACTACTGCTACTGTTACTACTGCTACTGTTACTACTGCTACTGTTACTACTGCTACTGCTACTACTACTGGTGCTGTTACTACTGCTACTGTTACTACTGCTACTGCTACTGTTACTACTGTTACTACTGGAACTACTGCTACTGTTACTGCTGCTACTGTTACTACTACTACTGTTACTACTGCTACTATTACTGCTGCTACTGTTACTACTGCTACTGTTACTGCTGCTACTGTTACTACTGCTACTGTTACTGCTGCTACTGTTACTACTGCTACTGTTACTACTACTACTGCTACTACTGCTACTCTTAGTACTGCTACTGTGACTACTGTTACTACTGCTGCTGCTACTGTTACTACTGCTACTACTGCTACTGCTACTGCTACTGCTACTGTTACTACTGCTACTGTTACTACTGCTACTGCCACTGTTACTACTGTTACTGGAACTACTGCTACTGTTACTGCTTCTACTGTTACTACTACTACTGTTACTACTGCTACTGTTACTAGTGGTACTGTTACTACTGGTACTGTTACTACTGCTACTGCTATTGTTACTACTGTTACTGGAACTACTGCTACTGTTACTACTGCTGCTACTGTTACTACTGCTACTGTTACTACTGCTGCTACTGTTACTACTGCTACTGTTACTACTGCTACTGCTACTGTTACTACTGCTACTGTTACTACTCCTACTGCTATTGTGACTACTGTTACTGTTACTACTGCTGCTGCTACTACTGCTACTGGTACTACTACTGTTACTACTGCTACTGTTACTACTACTGTTTCTACTGCTACTGCTCCTGTTACTACTGTTACTATTACTACTGCTACTGCTACTACTGCTACTGCCACTGCTGCTACTGCTACTGTTACTGTTACCACTGCTACTGTTACTACTGCTACTGTTACTACTGCTACTGTTACTGTTACCACTGCTACTGTTACTACTGCTACTGTTACTACTGCTACTGTTACTGTTACTACTGTTACTACTGCTACTGCTACTGTTACTACTGCTACTGTTACTTCTACTGTTACTACTGCTACTGTTACTACTGCTACTGTTACTACTACTACTGCAACTGTTACTACGGCTATTGGTACTACTGTTACCGTTACTACTGTTACTGTTACTACTGCTACTGTTACTACCGCTACTGTTACTACTGCTACTGCTACTGTTACTACTGCTACTGTTACTACTGCTACTGCTACCGTTACTACTGTTACTGTTACTACTGCTACTGTTACTACTTCTACTGTTACTACTGCTAATGCTACTGTTACTACTAGTACTGCTACTGCTGTTACTACTACTGCTGCTACTACTACTACAACTGCTACTGTTACTACTACTACTGCTACTGTTACTACTACTAGTACTACTACAACTGCTACTGCTACTCATGTATTATTACTACTACTACTGCTACTGCTACTACTGTTACTACTACTACTACTGTTGCTGCTACTGTTACTACTGCTACTCTTGTATTACTACTACAGTACTCTGGTCGCTACTACTACTACTGTCACTACTACTACTGATCCTCATGTCTTATTGCAGTACTCCTTCCACTTCTACAACTACTACTTCTGTTACTATTACTACTGTTACTATTACTACTGCTAGTACTGTTACTACTACTGCTGTCACTATTATTAGTATTACCACAACTACTACTGTGATAAATACTGAAACTACTACAATTAGTAGTACCGGTACTATTACTATTACCTCCACTACTACTACTGTTACTAATATTACTACAACTACTACTATTAGTACTACCAATACTATTACTGTTACCAGTACTGTTACCAGTACTGCTAGTATTACTACTACTACTGCTACTGTAACTACAACTACAACTCTTATTACTACCCGTACTGTTACTATTACAAGTACTGCCACTACTGCCACAATTACTGTTAAAGCTGCATAGTCCAATGAAATATCAAATTTTCAAAACCAACCCAATTATCTAGATTTGATTTGACATTTCTAACTTCGATACTGATGCACTTATTAAGCATTTGTTTCTTCGTAGAAGGCAATACTGAGCCAATTTAACAGAAACTGTTCCTGCAGAAGTCTATGGTGCCAGAGTTTTGGCAAGCTTTTCCATGTTTGCACTCAAAATATCTCAAAAGGTTACCATTTAAAATAAAAGTAATTTTAAACTAATGTAAAGTAGATACTAGCGATCGATCTAATATATTTATCTCCGAAAAAATTCAGAAATTGAAAACCATCGGACTATGCAACTTTAATATTACTGCTACTCTTAGTTTTATTATTACAATTACTGCTATTGTTTACTATTATCATTACTACCCACGCTAATCCTATTACCTTACAACTACTGCTACAACCATCATTCCAATAACTGTTAGTACTGTTACTGATACTCTTGCTACTGTGACTAGCTACTACTCATAGTCTTGCTAATTCTACTACTATTACCAACACTACTACAGTCGCTACTGCATCTGCTACTACTGTTGCTTCTACTATTACAAATAGTATTACTACAACAGTTTTATTCACCATCCTCATAGTTTTCCCTCCACCTCACCCACTCTCCCACACCTCCTCTCCCGTCCTCCACTCCCGTCCTCCTTCCTCCATCCTCACTTTCCGCCTCCTCCCCATTCCCTCCCCGTCCCCACACAATTCCGTTCGCCTCCTGCGTTCTTCGTCCAGTTTTATTCAGCCTCCTCATCGTCGTGTCTCCCTCATCCCGTGCTTTTCCCCCACCTACACTTCAACCTAGCCAGCCGCCACTCATCCCATCAGCCGCCACTCACCCCATCAACCACCACTCACCCCATCAGCCGCCACTCACCCCATCAGCTGCCACTCACCCCATCAGCCGCCACCCACCCCATCAGCCGCCACCCACCCTGTCAGCCACCACTCACCCCATCAACCGCCACTCACCACATCAGCCACCACTCACCCCATCAGCTGCCACTCACCCCATCAGTCGCCACTCATCCCATCAGCCACCACTCATCCCATCATCCGCCACCCACCCATCAGCCGCCACTCTCCCCATCAGCTGCCACTCACCCCATCAGCCCCCATCACCCCATCAGCCGCCCTCACCCCATCAGCCGCCACTCACCCCATCAGCCACCATCCACCCCGTCAGCCGCCACTCATCCTATCAGCCGTCACTCACCCCATCATCCATCACCCACCCCGTCAGCCGCCACTCATCCATCAGCCACCACTCACCCCATCAGCCGCCACTCATCCCATCAGCCGCCACTCACCCCATCAGCCGCCCTCACCCCATCAGCCGCCACTCACCCCATCACCCGCCACTCACCCCATCACCCGCCACCCAACCCGTCAGCCACCACTCACCCCGTCAGCCGCCACTCACCCCATCAGCTGCCACTCATCCTATCAGCCGCCACTCATCCCATCAGCCACCACCCACCCGGTCAGCCACCACCCACCCGGTCAGCCGCCACTCATCCCATCAGCCACCACTCACCCCATCAGCCGCCACTCACCCCATCAGCCCCCATCACCCCTCGCCCCCCATCACCTCCTCCTCTCCCCTCATCCCCCTCGCCCCTGTATCCCCACTCAACCCCCCTCAGTCACCCACGCCTCCCCCAACCTCAACCTCCCTCAACCCCCATCAGCCCCCTCAGCCTCCTCAGCCCCCTCAGTCCCCCCAGCCTCTCTTACCTCCCTCAACCTCAACCCCCTCCGCCCCATCCTCCTCCCTCAGCCCCCACGCCTCCCTTGCCTCTTCGCCCCATCATCCCCCTCAATGCCCATCACCCCCCTCAGCCCCCTCCTCTCTCTCAACCCCCCAGCCCCTCCCGCCCCCGTATCCCCACTCAACCTCCCTCGACCTCACACCCCGCCAGCCCTCTCATCCACCAGCAGCCTCCCTCCGCTCCCTCAGTCCTCCACACCTCCCTTAACCTCAACTCCCTCCGCCCCCTCATCCCCCGTCAGCCTCCCTCAGCCCACTCAACACCCCTCCCCCATCCATCACCCCTCACCACCCTCCGCCCCTTCCCCTTCATACACCGTTCCACCCCCTATCCCAACTTCCCCCACCACTCCTCCGCCCCTCCCCCTTCCCCATCACCCTCGCCCCCTCGCCCCCTCGCCCCCTCTTCCCCCTCCCCTCGCCCCCCTCCCCGCCCCCCGTCCCCTCCCCTCGGCCCCCCCGCCCCCCCCCGCCTCCTCGCCCCCTCGCCCCTTGCCCCCTCGCCCCCTCGCCCCCTTGCCCCCTCCCCCGCCCCCCGGCCCCCTCGCCCCCTCGCCCCCTCGCCCCCTCGCCCCCTCGCCCCCTCGCCCCCGTCTGGTGTGGGGAGCTACCCGGCCGACTTATTGACCTTTTCTCGTGGCTCGGCCCTCCGGCCGGGCCCGGGCCGTTCAGCCTTGTGTACGGCACACGGTCACCGCTGTAATATTATCGAATCGCAGCTCAAGGCAGGCGCACACTCCCCGACATCGGGAGTCAGCCACTGGGTGTTTGCCTGAGTGAGTGAATGAGTGGATGAGCGAATAAATGAGAAAATGAGTAAGTTTGGGAATAAGTGAGAAAATGAGTACGTTTGGAAATAAGTGAGAAAATGAGTAAGTTTGGGAATATGTGAGAAAATGAGTGGGTTTGGGAATAAGTGAGAAAATTAGTCGGTTTGGGAATAAGTGAGAAAATGAGTAAGCTTGGGAATAAGTGAGAAAATGAGTAAGTTTGGAAATAAGTGAGGAAATGAGTAAGTTTGGGAATATGTGAGAAAATGAGTGGGTTTCGGAATAAGTGAGAAAATGAGTTGGTTTGGGTATAAGTGAGAAAATGAGTAAGTTTGGGAATAAGTGGGAAAATGAGTAAGTTGGGGAATAAGTGAGAAAATGAGTGGGTTTGGGAATAAGTGAGAAAATGAGTAAGTTTGAGAATAAGTGATAAAATGCGTAAGTTTGAGAATAAGTGATAAAATGAATAAGTTTGGGAATAAGTGAGAGAATGAGTAAGTTTTGGAATAAGTAAGAAACTTAGTGGGTTTGGGAATAGGTGAGAAAATGAGTAAGTTTGGGAATAAGTGCTAAAATGAGTACGTTTGGGTTGATCAGTAGGCCTTAACGATCAATTTGATATATTTATGTAAAAAATAAGAATTTTGCTAAAACGTGATGGGACTATGCAACTTTAACGATTCAGCCACCACATGCTGTCTACGTGTCTTGTAGATCGGTTTACTTACCGGCATCTTAGACCAGACGCGATGGCTTGATTGATTAATTAGTGGATGCTTTACGCCGTGTCAGCAGACGGGATGACCGAATGAGTTGAGCGTCCATCTCCCATTTTGGTAGATCGTGGGATTCAAATCCACTGGTTTCGAACCCTGGTCGAGTCAACTCAATGACTTACCAAATTTATACTTGTCACTTCCTAGCCAGGCACTCAGCATTAATAGCATAGAGCAAGGACTGGTTGGCTTAGTGTCAGGATAATTTAACTGAGTGCGATATCAGGTCATGCATGATACTTCCAGGATGCAGAACTCCTACAACCAACCAACCAAGCAGCATGTTATGGCCCTGTCACATATGACGCTTCTCGCCGGCGCGCCGTCAGCGCGCAAAATATCTTCTACGCGTCGAGACACGTCCAACTTTTCGGCAGTTTGGGGAAAAAGATCGAGTGAGTGAGTCGACGAGTGAGGGAAAAAAATTAAAAAGTTTGGCGCGACATGCTCATATGACCTTAGATGTTGGTAGGATGTAAAACAACAAAGCAACCATTTGGCGCAACGTGTGGAGACGACCCTCACGCACAAGCGGCAACTGCCTAGCATTCACATAACGTTATTCCAGCGCTGTCGACGTCCTTCTGACGGCGCCATAATATTGGAACCCGCGCGTTGACGCGTGTTGTGGGTCGTCACGTTTTTTTTGACATGCTTAAAACATTGAGCGACCAACTACGCACGCTGCCGTTTCTCACCGACCGGCGACATCCATCAAGGTGTACCGACGTGTACTGACGCGTGCCTAATGCGCGCGTAATGCTTCCCGACGTCTCGGCAAAAAGTGACACACGTTGACGCGCGTTGGAGAGAAACGTCGTAGTGTGACAGGGCCATTAGCCCAATGTCGGGCAGTGTCCTTCGTCCTTCGAGACTCCTGCTGTAGCTGGGACATGGAGGAGGGGGGGGGGGGGGGGGGAGGGTGCAGAACGCCTCGTGCTTGTACCTACCACACAGGCCTGGTTAATCGATGAGCTCTTCCGCAGGATCATGTCCATTCATTGTGCACATATTCAGTAGTTGTAAGCATATTCATTAGTTCTCAGCATATCCACTTGTTGTAAACCATGTTCACTAGTTGTAAACATAGCGTGGGTCTATTCACTAGGTGTTAATAGATTCAGTAGTTATATATATATATATTCACTATCCGTATTCGCTAGTTGTATATATATATATATATACCAATTTGACCCACATCCACTGGTTGTAAACCATGTTCACTAGTTGTAAGCATAGCATGGGACTATTCAGTAGGTGTTAATAGATTCACTAGTTATATATATATTCACTATCCGTATTCGCTAGTTGTATATATATATATATATATATATATATACCAATTTCACCCACATCCACTGGTTGTAAAATATGTTCACTAGTTGTAAGCATAGTGTGACTATTCACTAGTTGTATATATATAAATTACCTTTATATATATATATATTCACTAGTTGTATATATTGCTATTATGTACACCACTGATCATCATCATCATCATGCTGTCGGTCGCAATGCGACAAAGACTGCTTTTATTTCTTAACCACCGTTATTTCGTGCAGTTGTGCATTTCAGAAAAGCTGCTTGCAAAGTGTTGAAGTGCTGCTGGCTTTTGCAAGTTACTAGCAGCACTCTCTCGGGGAGCAAATAGAGGTCTCACACCGGCAAGAAGACGTCAAGACAGGCGCAAAGTATTTGTCCCTACGGGCTGGCCGGGAGATGTTCCGTTCATCACCGCCCTTAATGCTGCTGCCATGGAAGCATGGTTTTCTGTTAGGGTTTGCTCCCTTAGCCTTTGGTTCTATCAAGAACCTATACCACAACTTATAACTTTGCAAGGCAGGGGCGTCAAACTCCCTGAGGTATTTTAGCAGATAGGTACTACATTACCCGCATACCCACTAGTTGTATATATATTCGCCAGTTGTATATATATACTCACCAGTTTACGCGTATCCACGTCTTCTAAACATATTCACTAGTTGTAAACATAGTGTGGAATATTCACTATATATTCACTAATTGTATATATATATATATATATATATATTCGCTAGGTGTATGTATACACTGGTTGTATATATATGTGATGTATAAGGATTATGCGAGTATAAAGGCACGAAAGGCCACTTGCACCCGAAAATCTTTCGCTAGTTGTATATACTCAAGAGTTTTACATGTTTCCACTTCTTGTAAACATATTCACTAGTTGTAGGCATATTGTGGGGATATTCACTATTTGCATATATATTCGCTAGTTATATATACTGGACGTGGTGGGCGAATGGGTAGAGCGCAGGCTTCCCGTGCAGAAGGTCGGGAGTTCGAATCCCAGTCGAGTTAAACCACTGATGTACTCCATCTACTGCAATGTGCATATGGTACTCCATCTACTACAAGGCGCATATGGTACTCCATCTACTACAAGGCGCATATGGTACTCCATCTACTACAAAGCGCATATGGTACTCCATCTACTACAAGGCGCATATGGTACTCCATCTACTACAAGGTGTGTATGGTACTCCATCTACTACAAGGCACATATGGTACTCCATCTACTACAAGGTGTGTATGGTACTCCATCTACTACAAGGCACATATGGTACTCCATCTACTACAAGGTGTGTATGGTACTCCATCTACAACAAGGCACATATGGTCTGATGGTTTTGAGTTTCTGTCATTTTCTGAGATAAATATATTTGGTTGATGGCTAGAACTTACCTTACTTCAGCTTGAAATAACATTTATTTTAAATGACTAATTTTAGAGATATTTGAAGTGCAAACATGGACAAATTAATTTTGGCAAGCACGGCAAAACTCTGACACATTAAGGCTTCTGCAATAACAGGTTCTATTAAATTGACTCAGCGTTCCCTTCTGTGTGGCAACAAATTCGCAATAAGTGCACCAGTATCTAAGTTAGACATGTAAAATCATTTGTTTGTTGTTGTTTACGTCCAAGCAACATATAAGGTCATATAGGGCGGGGTTATGTAGGATCAAATCTAGATAATTGTTTTGATTTTGAAAATTTGATGCTTTCATCAGACTATGCAGCTTTGTTTAAGGTCCACAAGGAAAGTAGCAGAAAGCTCACTTTGACTGATACTAAATTTGAACCCCTTTGACTCTGCATTTATAACCCAGGTAATTCTACTGTCAGTTTCCTGTCTGACATCACAGCGTAATAGCTTTGAGCGCCAACCCAACATGCAGCGTGTGTTTGTCAGTCCAGCAGGGCCACGTTCAGGGTAGGCCTCCGAGTCAACTCCTAGATTTCTCTGCGACATCTTTTTGGCTTACTTGCATTCAGGGTACGCCTCCCAGTCATCTCAGAGATGTCTCCCTTTTCAGACAGGAGACGAAAAGCGTCTCGAAAATGGCCACTGAATTCAGTGGTTTCAGCCAATCAGAGCTCTTCTTTTCCATTGCAAATGGCTGCCTCCAATGGAGGGGGGCCATTTTCGAGGCAACCAACTGCTTTCGCTGTTCAGACTAGCGTGACATCATGAATTTCTTTGAGACGCCTCCAAGGCGCACTCTGAATACGACCCAGCATTCCGCCACTTATCTGACCACTATTCTTAGGTGCAATACAATTAAACTTCCAAAACCAGAGGCCTGACACGGTCCCCGAAACAGTAGAGGGAAGGCTTCCCGAGTGGAAAGTCGGGAGTTCGATTCCCAGTGGAGTCAAACCAATGACTTACCCAATTGTTACTTGTTGCTACCTAGCCTGGCGCTCGGAGTTACTAGGATAGGGCAAGGACTGGTTAGCTCTGTATCAAGATAATATGACTGAGTGGGATATCAGGTAATGATGCTGGCGGCCTGGTCTCACAGTGGGGCAGCACTATAAAAGTCATCATGAGTGTGCACTGTCACAAGTAGGTTCCCGTTAGGATAGGACCTTAGATGTTGCTGGGATGTGAAACTTCAATTAACAAAACAAACATCTAGACTAGAAATACACAGTGAATGTTCATGCAATGAACACAAGTTATAATCGAATGACCAGGACTTTAATACTGAATTGCACCAAAAGTCACATTCTGACTAACGAAAACCTCAGCTTTATTGAGGACCGAAATAACTACAAGATAAAAGATAATTTCAAGATATGCAATTAATACCAACACCAGGACCAGAGGACACTCCCTGAAGCAGAGGAAGCGGTATTCCAGACTGGACCTGCGACACAACTTTTTCGGCTTTAGGGTGGTTGACTTGTGGAATGACTTGCGGAGAGTGTCGTAGCAGCAGAGTCGGTGAACTGTTTCAAGTCCCGACTGGATGCATACTGGTCAAGCATTACGTATATCTTGGAGCCAGTGACGGTTGGTACAATCCACCACATCTGAAGAACTGTCTCAATTTCTATTAATTAAGAGCAGCTAACAGGTCCAAGGCCGGTTATAGCTGTATCCTATTGATTGATTGAATACTACCCAGAGAAAAGATAGCGTCAAGACATACAAAGGATGAATAGTCATATAGATTGTGATATTTATGACTATGTAGAGTTACTTTACTGCCCTTGAATGAAAGCAGACGACATTTGAATTCGACATCACCGTTTCTTGCTGCTACAAACTGCGGAACCTTACAGCAGGAATTTCTTTCCGCCAAAAGCAACAAACAGGCAGCTCTCGCGGGATTCCACGAGAAGGTTCTGATTGATTTATTGTTCTTTCAGAAAACAGAAGCTCCATGTTTTTGCCTTCCAAGTATAAAGTGCGTAGACAATGAATGAGGCAGTAAATAGAGTCCCAGATGGGGCGAGGAACGCCGATTGTACGCCATGTTTGTTGTGGAAGAGGACAGGGTGCGGTGGCCGAATCGGTAGAGCGCGGGCCTCGCGTCCGGGAGATCGGCAATTCGGTTCCCGCTCGATTCAAACCAATGACTTATACAATTGATACTTGTCGCTTCCTAGCCTGGCGCTCGGCATTAATACCAAGATCAAGGACTAGTTAGCTCAGTGTCAGGATAATGTGACTGAGTGGGATATCGGGTTATGGTGCCAGCGGCTTGATTTCCCAGTGGGGCAGCACTACAAAGTTTGGTTTGTTGTTCTAACAACATCTAAGGTCATATCAGGACAGGTACCGCCTTAGGACAGTGCGCATTCATGGAAACCTTTTAGTGTTGTACCACTGGGAAATCAGGCCGATGGCACCATAACCGGATATCCCACTCAGTCATATTATCCCGACACTGAGCTAACCAGTCCTTGCCCTATCCTATTAATGCCGAGCGACAGGCTAGGAAGCGACAAGTAAACAATTTTTGAGTCATTGGTTTCACTCGACCAGGATTTGGATCCCCTGATCTCCCAAAACAGGAGACGGACGCTCAACTCATTCGGCCACCCCATCTGGTGCACTGTACACTTGCAATGAGTGCGCAATGTCACAAGTCGTGATATGCCCTTAGATGTTGCCATGACATCAAACTCCGACAACCAATGTCGAAGAGGAGTGTGAGGG